>JAPDOI010001484.1:0-174627 GCA_029168955.1 Aplectana chamaeleonis
ATGTCCACGGCGCCAACCGCAGCTACAGACCTCCACGGCTCCAACCGCAGCTACAGACCTCCACGGCTCCAACAGCAACTACACGTCTCCACGGCTCCAACAGCAACTACAGATCTCCACGGCGCCAACAGCAACTACAGATCTTCACGGCGCCAACAGCAACTACACATCTCCGCGGCGTCAACAGCAACTACAGACCTCCGCGGCGTCAACAGCAACTACCGACCTCCACGGCTCCAACAGCAACTACAGATCTCCACGGCGCCAGCAGCAACTGCAGACCTCCACGGCACCAACAGCAAATACAGATCTCCACGTCGCCAACAGCAACTGCAGACCTCCACGGCACCAACAACAACTACACATGTCCACGGCGCCAACAGCAACTACACATGTCCACGACGCCAATAGCAACTACAGATCTCCACGGCGCCAACAGCAACTACAGATCTCCTAGGCGCCAACAGCAACTACACATGTCCACGGCGCCAACAGCAACTACAGACCTCCACGGCGCCAACAGCAACTACAGATCTCCACGGCGCCAACAACAACTACACATGTCCACGGCGCCAACCGCAGCTACAGATCTCCACGGCGCCAACAACAACTACACATGTCCACGGCGCCAACAGCAACTACAGACCTCCACGGCGCCAACAGCAACTACAGAGCTCCACGGCGCCAACAGCAACTACACATGTCCACGGCGCCAACAGCAACTACAGACCTCCACGGCGCCAACAGCAACTACAGATCTCCACGGCGCCAACAACAACTACACATGTCCACGGCGCCAACCGCAGCTACAGACCTCCACGGCTCCAACAGCAACTACACATCTCCACGGCTCCAACAGCAACTACACATGTCCACGGCGCCAACCGCAGCTACAGACCTCCACGGCTCCAACAGCAACTACACATCTCCACGGCTCCAACAGCAACTACAGATCTCCACGGCGCCAACAGCAACTACAGACCTCCACGGCGCCAACAGCAACTACAGAGCTCCACGGCGCCACCAGCAACTACACATCTCCACGGCTCCAACAGCAACTACAGATCTCCACGGCGCCAACAGCAACTACAGATCTCCTAGGCGCCAACAGCAACTACACATGTCCACGGCGCCAACAGCAACTACAGACCTCCACGGCGCCAACAGCAACTACAGATCTCCACGGCGCCAACAACAACTACACATGTCCACGGCGCCAACCGCAGCTACAGATCTCCACGGCGCCAACAACAACTACACATGTCCACGGCGCCAACAGCAACTACAGACCTCCACGGCGCCAACAGCAACTACAGAGCTCCACGGCGCCAACAGCAACTACACATGTCCACGGCGCCAACAGCAACTACAGACCTCCACGGCGCCAACAGCAACTACAGATCTCCACGGCGCCAACAACAACTACACATGTCCACGGCGCCAACCGCAGCTACAGACCTCCACGGCTCCAACAGCAACTACACATGTCCACGGCGCCAACAGCAACTACACATGTCCACGGCACCAACAGCAACTGCAGATCTCCACGGCGCCAACAGAAACTACAGACCTCCACGGCGCCAACAGCTACTACAGATCTCCACGGCGCCAACAACAACTACACTTCTCCACGGCGCCAACAGCAACTGGCAGATATGTTCCACGGCGCACCAACAGCAACTACAGATCTCCACGGCGCCAACAGCAACTACAGATCTCCACGGCGCCAACAGCAACTACACTTCTCCACGGCGCCAACAGCAACTACACATGTCCACGGCGCCAACAGCAACTACAGACCTCCACGGCGCCAACAGCAACTACAGATCTCCACGGCGCCAACAGCAACTACACATGTCCACGGCGCCAACAGCAACTACAGACCTCCACGGCGCCAACAGCAACTACAGATCTCCACGGCGCCAACAGCAACTACAGACCTCCACGGCGCCAACAGCAACTACAGACCTCCACGGCGCCAACAGCAACTACACATGTCCACGGCGCCAACAGCAGCTACAGACCTCCACGGCGTCAACAGCAAATACAGATCTCCACGGCGCCAACAGCAACTACAGATCTCCACGGCGCCAACAGCAACTACAGACCTCCACGGCGCCAACAACAACTACAGATCTCCACGGCGCCAACAGCAACAACACATGTCCACGGCGCCAACAGCAACTACAGACCTCCACGGCGCCAACAGCAACTACAGACCTCCACGGCGCCAACAACAACTACACATGTCCACGGCGCCAACAGTAACTACACATGTCCACGGCACCAACAGCAACTAGAGGCCTCCACGGCGCCAACACCAACGACAGATCTCCACGGCTCCAACAGCAACTACACTTCTCCACGGCGCCAACAGCAACTACAGATCTCCACGGCGCCAACAACAACTACACATGTCCACGGCGCCAACAGCAACTACACTTCTCCACGGCGCCAATAGCAACTACAGATCTCCACGTTGCGAACAACAACTACACATGTCCACGGCGCCAACAGCAACTACACATGTCCACGGCGCCAACGCCAACTACAGATCTCCACGGCGCCAACAACAACTACATATGTCCACGGCGCCAACCGCAGTTACAGACCTCCACGGCTCCAACAGCAACTCCACATCTCCACGGCGCCAACAGCAACTACAGATCTCCACGGCGCCAACAGCAACTGCAGATCTCCACGGCGCCAACAGCAACTACAGACCTCCACGGCGCCAACGGCAACTACAGATCTCCACCGGGCCAACAGCAACTACACATGTCCACGGCGCCAACCGCAACTACACGTGTCCACGGCGCCAACAGCAAATACAGATCTCCACGGCCCCAGCAGCTACTACAGATCTCCACGGCGCCAACAGCAACTACACATGTCCACGGCGCCAACAGCAACTACACATGTCCACGGCACCAACAGCAACTACAGACCTCCACGGCTCCAACAGCAACTACAGTTCTCCACGGCGCCAACAGCAACTACAGATCTCCACGGCGCCAACAGCAACTACAGACCTCCACGGCGCCAACAGCAACTACAGACCTCCGCGGCGTCAACAGCAACTACCGACCTCCACGGCTCCAACAGCAACTACAGACCTCCACGGCGTCAACAGCAACTACACATGTCCACGGCGCCAACCGCAGCTACAGACCTCCACGGCTCCAACAGCAACTACACATGTCCACGGCGCCAACAGCAACTACAGACCTCCACGGCGCCAACAGCAACTACAGATCTCCACGGCGCCAACAGCAACTACACATGTCCACGGCGCCAACAGCAACTACAGACCTCCACGGCGCCAACAGCAACTACAGATCTCCACGGCGCCAACAACAACTACACATGTCCACGGCGCCAACCGCAGCTACAGACCTCCACGGCTCCAACAGCAACTACACATCTCCACGGCTCCAACAGCAACTACACATGTCCACGGCGCCAACCGCAGCTACAGACCTCCACGGCTCCAACAGCAACTACAGATCTCCACGGCGCCAACAGCAACTACACATCTCCACGGCGCCAACAGCAACTACAGATCTCCACGGCGCCAACAGCAACTGCAGATCTCCACGGCGCCAACAGCAACTACACACCTCCACAGCGCCAACAGCAACTACAGATCTCCACGGCGCCAACAGCAACTACACATGTCCACGGCGCCAACAGCAACTACAGATCTCCACCGCGCCCACAGCAACTACAGACCTCCACGGCGCCAACAACAACTACACATGTCCACGGCGCCAACCGCAGCTACAGACCTCCACGGCGCCAACAGCAACTACAGATCTCCACGGCGCCAACAACAACTACACATGTCCACGGCGCCAACCGCAGCTACAGACCTCCACGGCACCAACAGCAACTACAGACCTCCACGGCGCCAACAGCAACTACAGATCTCCTAGGCGCCAACAGCAACTACACATGTCCACGGCGCCAAAACAACTACACATGTCCACGGCGCCAACAGCAACTACAGACCTCCATGGCGCCAACAGCAACTACAGAGCTCCACGGCGCCAACAGCAACTACACATGTCCACGGCGCCAACAGCAACTACAGACCTCCACGGCGCCAACAGCAACTGCAGATCTCCACGGCGCCAACAGCAACTACAGACCTCCACGGCGCCAACAGCTACTACAGATCTCCACGGCGCCAACAACAACTACACATGTCCACGGCGCCAACAGCAACTACACATGTCCACGACGCCAACAGCAACTACACTTCTCCACGTCGCCAACAGCAACTACAGATCTCCACGGCGCCAACAGCAACTCCACATCTCCACGGCGCCACCAGCAACTACAGACCTCCACGGCGCCAACAGCAACTACAGATCTCCACGGCGCCAACAGCAACTACACATGTCCACGGCGCCAACAGCAACTACAGACCTCCACGGCGCCAACAGCAACTACAGATCTCCACGGCGCCAACAACAACTACACATGTCCACGGCGCCAACCGCAGCTACAGACCTCCACGGCTCCAACAGCAACTACACATCTCCACGGCTCCAACAGCAACTACACATGTCCACGGCTCCAACAGCAACTACAGATCTCCACGGCGCCAACAGCAACTACAGATCTCCACGGCGCCAACAACAACTACACATGTCCACGGCGCCAATCGCAGCTACAGACCTCCACGGCTCCAACAGCAACTACACATCTCCACGGCTCCAACAGCAACTACACATGTCCACGGCGCCAACCGCAGCTACAGACCTCCACGGCTCCAACAGCAACTACACATCTCCACGGCTCCAACAGCAACTACACATCTCCACGGCTCCAACAGCAACTACACATGTCCACGGCGCCAACCGCAGCTACAGACCTCAACGGCTCCAACAGCAACTACAGATCTCCACGGCGCCAACAGCAACTACAGATCTTCACGGCGCCAACAGCAACTACACATCACCGCGGCGTCAACAGCAACTACAGATCTCCACGGCGCCAACAGCAACTACAGACCTCCACGGCTCCAACAGCAACTACACATCTCCACGGCTCCAACAGCAACTACACATGTCCACGGCGCCAACCGCAGCTACAGACCTCCACGGCTCCAACAGCAACTACAGATCTCCACGGCGCCAACAGCAACTACAGACCTCCACGGCGCCAACAGCAACTACAGATCTCCACGGCGCCAACAGCAACTACAGACCTCCACGGCGCCAACAGCAACTACAGATCTCCACGGCGCCAACAGCAACTACACATGTCCGCGGCGCCAACAGCAACTACAGATCTTCACGGCGCCAACAGCAACTACACATCACCGCGGCGTCAACAGCAACTACAGACCTCCACGGCGCCAACAGCAACTACAGATCTCCACGGCGCCAACAGCAACTACACATGTCCACGGCACCAACAGCAACTACAGACCTCCACGGCGCCAACAGCAACTACAGATCTCCACGGCGCCAATAGCAACTACACATGTCCACGGCGCCAACAGCAACTACAGACCTCCACGGCGCCAACAGCAACTACAGATCTCCACGGCGCCAACAGCAACTACACATGTCCACGGCGCCAACAGCAACTACAGACCTCCACGGCGCCAACAGCAACTACAGATCTCCACGGCGCCAACAACAACTACACATGTCCACGGCGCCAACCGCAGCTACAGACCTCCACGGCTCCAACAGCAACTACACATCTCCACGGCTCCAACAGCAACTACACATGTCCACGGCGCCAACCGCAGTGACAGACCTCCACGGCACCAACAGCAACTACAGACCTCCACGGCGCCAACACCAACTACAGATCTCCACGGCGCCAACAGCAACTGCAGATCTCCACGGCGCCAACAGAAACTACAGACCTCCACGGCGCCAACAGCTACTACAGATCTCCACGGCGCCAACAACAACTACACATGTCCACGGCGCAAACAGCAACTACACATGTCCACGACGCCAATAGCAACTACAGATCTCCACGGCGCCAACAGCAACTACAGATCTCCTAGGCGCCAACAGCAACTACACATGTCCACGGCGCCAACAGCAACTACAGACCTCCACGGCGCCAACAGCAACTACAGATCTTCACGGCGCCACCACCACCTCCACATCTCCCCGGCGCCACCCGCAGCTACAGATCTCCACGGCGCCAACAACAACTACACATGTCCACGGCGCCAACAGCAACTACAGACCTCCATGGCGCCAACAGCAACTACAGAGCTCCACGGCGCCAACAGCAACTACACATGTCCACGGCGCCAACAGCAACTACAGACCTCCACGGCGCCAACAGCAACTGCAGATCTCCACGGCGCCAACAGCAACTACAGACCTCCACGGCGCCAACAGCTACTACAGATCTCCACGGCGCCAACAACAACTACACATGTCCACGGCGCCAACAGCAACTACACATGTCCACGACGCCAATAGCAACTACAGATCTCCACGGCGCCAACAGCAACTACAGATCTCCACGGCGCCAACAACAACTACACATGTCCACGGCGCCAACAGCAACTACAGACCTCCACGGCGCCAACAGCAACTACAGATCTCCACGGCGCCAACAGCAACTACACATGTCCACGGCGCCAACAGCAACTACAGACCTCCACGGCGCCAACAGCAACTACAGATCTCCACGGCGCCAACAACAACTACACATGTCCACGGCGCCAACCGCAGCTACAGACCTCCACGGCTCCAACAGCAACTACACATCTCCACGGCTCCAACAGCAACTACACATGTCCACGGCGCCAACCGCAGCGACAGACCTCCACGGCACCAACAGCAACTACAGACCTCCACGGCGCCAACACCAACTACAGATCTCCACGGCGCCAACAGCAACTGCAGATCTCCACGGCGCCAACAGCAACTACAGACCTCCACGGCGCCAACAGCTACTACAGATCTCCACGGCGCCAACAACAACTACACATGTCCACGGCGCAAACAGCAACTACACATGTCCACGACGCCAATAGCAACTACAGATCTCCACGGCGCCAACAGCAACTACAGATCTCCTAGGCGCCAACAGCAACTACACATGTCCACGGCGCCAACAGCAACTACAGACCTCCACGGCGCCAACAGCAACTACAGATCTCCACGGCGCCAACAACAACTACACATGTCCACGGCGCCAACCGCAGCTACAGATTCCAACGGCGCCAACAACAACTACACATGTCCACGGCGCCAACAGCAACTACAGACCTCCACGGCGCCAACAGCAACTACAGAGCTCCACGGCGCCAACAGCAACTACACATGTCCACGGCGCCAACAGCAACTACAGACCTCCACGGCGCCAACAGCAACTACAGATCTCCACGGCGCCAACAACAACTACACATGTCCACGGCGCCAACCGCAGCTACAGACCTCCACGGCTCCAACAGCAACTACACATCTCCACGGCTCCAACAGCAACTACACATGTCCACGGCGCCAACCGCAGCTACAGACCTCCACGGCGCCAACAGCAACTACAGATCTCCACGGCGCCAACAGCAACTACACATCTCCACGGCGCCAACAGCAAATACAGATCTCCACGGCGCCAACAACAACTACAGATCTCCACGGCGCCAACAACAACTACACATGTCCACGGCGCCAACCGCAGCTACAGACCTCCACGGCGCCAACAGCAACTACAGAGCTCCACGGCGCCAACAGCAACTACACATGTCCACGGCGCCAACAGCAACTACAGACCTCCACGGCGCCAACAGCAACTACAGATCTCCACGGCGCCAACAACAACTACACATGTCCACGGCGCCAACCGCAGCTACAGATCTCCACGGCGCCAACAACAACTACACATGTCCACGGCGCCAACAGCAACTACAGACCTCCACGGCGCCAACAGCAACTACAGAGCTCCACGGCGCCAACAGCAACTACACATGTCCACGGCGCCAACAGCAACTACAGACCTCCACGGCGCCAACAGCAACTACAGATCTCCACGGCGCCAACAACAACTACACATGTCCACGGCGCCAACCGCAGCTACAGACCTCCACGGCTCCAACAGCAACTACACATGTCCACGGCGCCAACAGCAACTACACATGTCCACGGCACCAACAGCAACTACAGATCTCCACGGCGCCAACAGCAACTACAAACCTCCACGGCGCCAACAGCAACTACAGATCTCCACGGCGACAACAGCAACTACACTTCTCCACGGCGCCAACAGCAACTACACATGTCCACGGCGCCAACAGCAACTACAGACCTCCACGGCGCCAACAGCAACTACAGATCTCCACGGCGCCAACAGCAACTACAGATCTCCACGGCGCCAACAGCAACTGCAGACCTCCACGGCACCAACAGCAAATACAGATCTCCACGGCGCCAACAGCAACTACAGATCTTCACGGCGCCAACAGCAACTACACATGTCCACGGCGCCAACAGCAACTACAGACCTCCACGGCGCCAACAGCAACTACAGATCTCCACGGCGCCAACAGCAACTACAGACCTCCACGGCGCCAACAGCAACTACAGATCTCCACGGCGCCAACAGCAACTACACATGTCCGCGGCGCCAACAGCAACTACATGTCCACGGCGCCAACAGCAACTACAGATCTCCACGGCGCCAACAGCAACTACACATGTCCACGGCGCCAACAGCAACTACAGACCTCCACGGCGCCAACACCAACTACAGACCTCCACGACGCCAATAGCAACTACAGATCTCCACGGCCCCAACAGCAAAAACAGATCTCCACGGCTCCAACAGCAACTACAGATCTCCACGGCGCCAACAGCAACTACAGACCTCCACGGCGCCCACAGCAACTACAGATCTCCACGGCGTCAACAGCAAATACAGATCTCCACGGCGCCAACAGCAACTACACATCTCCACGGCGCCAACAACAACTACAGATCTCCACGGCGCCAACAGCAACTGCAGATCTCCACGGCGCCAACAGCAACTACAGACCTCCACGGCGCCAACGCCAACTACAGATCTCCACGGCGCCAACAGCAACTACACATGTCCACGGCGCCAACCGCAGCTACAGACCTCCACGGCTCCAACAGCAAATACAGACCTCCACGGCGCCATCAACAACTACACAGGTCCACTGCCCCAACCGCAGCTACAGACCTCCACGGCGCCAACAGCAACTACACATCTCCACGGCGCCAACAGCAACTACACATCTCCACGGCTCCAACAGCAACTACAGATCTCCACGGCGCCAACAGCAACTACAGATCTCCACGGCGCCAACAGCAACTACAGACCTCCACGGCGCCAACAGCAACTACAGACCTCCACGGCGCCAACAACAACTACAGATCTCCACCGCTCCAACAGCAACTACAGACCTCCACGGCGCCAACAGCAACTCCAGATCTCCACGGCGCCCACACCAACTACAGACCTCCACGGCGCCACCCGCAGCTACAGACCTCCACGGCTCCAACAGCAAATACACATGTCCACGGCGCCAACAGCAACTACAGATCTCCACGGCGCCAACAGCAACTACAGATCTCCACGGCGCCAACAGCAACTACACATGTCCACGGCGCCAACAGCAACTACAGACCTCCACGGCGCCAACAGCAACTACAGACCTCCACGGCGCCAACAACAACTACACAAGTCCACCGCGCCAACCGCAGCTACACACCTCCACGGCGCCAACAGCAACTACACATCTCCACGGCGCCAACAGCAACTACAGACCCCCACGGCCCCACCAGCAACTACACATGTCCCCGGCGCCAACAGCAACTACAGACCTCCACGGCGCCAACAGCAACTACAGACCTCCACGGCGCCAACAGCAACTACAGACCTCCACGGCGCCAACAACAACTACACATGTCCACGGCGCCAACCGCAGCTACAGACCTCCACGGCTCCAACAGCAACTACACATCTCCACGGCGCCAACAGCAACTACACATGTCCGCGGCGCCAACCGCAGCTACAGACCTCCACGGCTCCAACAGCAACTACAGATCTCCACGGCGCCAACAGCAACTACAGATCTCCACGGCGCCAACAACAACTACACATGTCCACGGCGCCAACAGCAACTACACATGTCCACGACGCCAATAGCAACTACAGATCTCCACGGCGCCAACAGCAACTACAGACCTCCACGGCGCCAACAGCAACTACAGATCTCCACGGCGCCAACAGCAACTACACATGTCCACGGCGCCAACAGCAACTACAGACCTCCACGGCGCCAACAGCAACTACAGATCTCCACGGCGCCAACAACAACTACACATGTCCACGGCGCCAACCGCAGCTACAGATCTCCACGGCGCCAACAACAACTACACATGTCCACGGCGCCAACAGCAACTACAGACCTCCACGGCGCCAACAGCAACTACAGAGCTCCACGGCGCCAACAGCAACTACACATGTCCACGGCGCCAACAGCAACTACAGACCTCCACGGCGCCAACAGCAACTACAGATCTCCACGGCGCCAACAACAACTACACATGTCCACGGCGCCAACCGCAGCTACAGACCTCCACGGCTCCAACAGCAACTACACATCTCCACGGCTCCAACAGCAACTACACATGTCCACGGCGCCAACCGCAGCTACAGACCTCCACGGCGCCAACAGCAACTACAGATCTCCACGGCGCCAACAGCAACTGCAGATCTCCACGGCGCCATTAGCAACTACAGACCTCCACGGCGCCAACACCAACTACAGATCTCCACGGCGCCAACAGCAACTGCAGATCTCCACGGCGCCAACAGCAACTGCAGACCTCCACGGCGCCAACAGCAACTACAGATCTCCACGGCGCCAACAGCAACTACACATGTCCACGGCGCCAACAGCAACTACAGATCTCCACGGCGCCAACAGCAACTACACATCTCCACGGCGCCAACAGCAAATACAGACCTCCACGGCGCCAACAGCAACTGCAGATCTCCACGGCGCCAACAGCAACTACACATGTCCACGGCGCCAACAGCAACTACAGGCCTCCACGGCGCCAACAGCAACTACACATCTCCACGGCGCCAACAGCAACTCCAGACCTCCACGGCGCCACCAGCAACTACAGATCTCCACCGCGCCAACAGCAACTACACATGTCCACGGCGTCAACAGCAACTAGTGACCTCCACGGCGCCAACAGCAACTACACATCTCCACGGCGCCAACAGCAACTACAGATCTTCACGGCGCCAACAGCAACTACAGACCTCCACGGCACCAACAGCAAATACAGATCTCCACGGCGCCAACAGCAACTACAGATCTCCACGGCGCCAACAGCAACTACACATGTCCACGGCGCCAACAGCAACTAGAGACCTCCACGGCGCCAACAGCAACTACACATCTCCACGGCGCCAACAGCAATTACAGATCTTCACGGCGCCAACAGCAACTACAGACCTCCACGGCGCCAATATCAACTACAGATCTCCACGGCGCCAACAGCAACTACAGACCTCCACGGCGCCAACAACAACTACAGATCTCCACGGCGCCAACAGCAACAACACATGTCCACGGCGCCAACAGCAACTACAGACCTCCACGGCGCCAACAGCAACTACAGACCTCCACGGCGCCAACAACAACTACACTTGTCCACGGCGCCAACCGCAGCTACAGACCTCCACGGCTCCAACAGCAACTACACATCTCCACGGCTCCAACAGCAACTACAGATCTCCACGGCGCCAACAGCAACTACAGACCTCCACGGCGCCAACAGCAACTACACATCTCCACGGCTCCAACAGCAACTACAGATCTCCACGGCGCCAACAGCAACTACAGACCTCCACGGCGCCAACAGCAACTACAGATCTCCACGGCGCCAACAGCAACTACAGACCTCCACGGCGCCAACAGCAACTACAGATCTCCACGGCGCCAACAGCAACTACAGACCTCCACGGCGCCAACAGCAACTACAGATCTCCACGGCGCCAACAGCAACTACACATGTCCACGGCGCCAACAGCAACTACAGACCTCCACGGCGCCAACAGCAACTACACTTCTCCACGGCGCCAACAGCAACTACAGATCTCCCCGGCGCCAACACCACCTACAGACCTCCACGGCGCCACCAGCAACTACACGTGTCCACGGCGCCAACAGCAACTACAGACCTCCACGGCGCCAACAGCAACTACAGACCTCCACGGCGCCAACAGCAACTACACATCTCCACGGCGCCAACAGCAACTACAGATCTCCACGGCGCCAACAACAACTACACATGTCCACGGCGCCAACAGCAACTACACATGTCCACGGCGCCAACCGCAGCTACAGACCTCCACGGCGCCAACAGCAACTACAGATCTCCACGGCGCCAACAACAACTACACATGTCCACGGCGCCAACCGCAGCTACAGATCTCCACGGCGCCAACAGCAACTACAGACCTCCACGCCGCCAACACCAACTACACATGTCCACGGCGCCAACCGCAGCTACAGACCTCCACGGCTCCAACAGCAACTACACATCTCCACGGCGCCAACAGCAACTACAGATCTCCACGGCGCCAACAGCAACTACAGATCTCCACGGCGCCAACAGCAACTACAGACCTCCACGGCGCCAACAGCAACTACAGATCTCCACGGCGCCAACAACAACTACACATGTCCACGGCGCCAACAGCAACTACACATGTCCACGGCGCCAACAGCAACTACACATCTCCACGGCGCCAAAAGCAACTACAGATCTCCACGGCGCCAACAGCAACTACACATGTCCACGGCGCCAACAGCAACTACAGACCTACACGGCGCCCACAGCAACTACAGATCTCCACGGCGCCAACAACAACTACAGATCTCCACGGCGCCAACAACAACTACACATGTCCACGGCGCCAACCGCAGCTACAGACCTCCACGGCTCCAACAGCAACTACACATCTCCACGGCTCCAACAGCAACTACACATGTCCACGGCGCCAACAGCAACTACAGACCTCCACGGCGCCAACAGCAACTACAGATCTCCACGGCGCCAACAGCAACTACAGACCTCCACGGCGCCAACAGCAACTACAGATCTCCACGGCGTCAACAGCAACTACAGACCTCCACGGCGCCAACAGCAACTACAGATCTCCACGGCGCCAACAGCAACTACACATGTCCACGGCGCCAACAGCAACTACAGACCTCCACGGCGCCAACAGCAACTACAGATCTCCACGGCGCCAACAACAACTACACATGTCCACGGCGCCAACCGCAGCTACAGACCTCCACGGCGCCAACAGCAACTACACATGTCCACGGCGCCAACAGCAACTACACATGTCCACGGCACCAACAGCAACTACAGACCTCCACGGCGCCAACAGCAACTACAGATCTCCACGGCGCCAACAGCAACTACAGATCTCCACGGCGCCAACAGCAACTACAGACCTCCACGGCGCCAACAGCAACTACAGACCTCCACGGCTCCAACAGCAACTACACATCTCCACGGCTCCAACAGCAACTACACATGTCCACGGCGCCAACCGCAGCTACAGACCTCCACGGCTCCAACAGCAACTACACATCTCCACGGCTCCAACAGCAACTACAGATCTCCACGGCGCCAACAGCAACTACAGACCTCCACGGCGCCAACAGCAACTACAGATCTCCACGGCGCCAACAGCAACTACAGACCTCCACGGCGCCAACAGCAACTACAGATCTCCACGGCGCCAACAGCAACTACACATGTCCACGGCGCCAACAGCAACTACAGACCTCCACGGCGCCAACAGCAACTACACATGTCCACGACGCCAATAGCAACTACAGATCTCCACGGCGCCAACAGCAACTACACATGTCCACGGCGCCAACAACAACTACACATGTCCACGGCGCCAACAGCAACTACACATCTCCACGGCGCTAACAGCAACTACACATGTCCACGGCGCCAACAGCAACTACACTTCTCCACGGCGCCAACAGCAACTACAGATCTCCACGGCGCCAACAACAACTACACATGTCCACGGCGCCAACCGCAGCTACAGACCTCCACGGCTCCAACAGCAACTACACATCTCCACGGCGCCAACAGCAACTACAGATCTCCACGGCGCCAACAGCAACTACAGACCTCCACGGCGCCAACAGCAACTACAGATCTCCACGGCGCCAACAGCAACTACACATGTCCACGGCGCCAACAGCAACTACAGACCTCCACGGCGCCAACAGCAACTACAGATCTCCACGGCGCCAACAGCAACTACACATGTCCACGGCGCCAACAGCAACTACACATGTCCACGGCGCCAACCGCAGCTACAGACCTCCACGGCACCAACAGCAACTACACTTCTCCACGGCGCCAACAGCAACTACACATGTCCACGGCGCCAACAGCAACTACAGACCTCCACGGCGCCAACAGCAACTACAGATCTCCACGGCGCCAACAGCAACTACAGACCTCCACGGCGCCAACAGCAACTACACATGTCCGCGGCGCCAACCGCAGCTACAGACCTCCACGGCTCCAACAGCAACTACACATCTCCACGGCTCCAACAGCAACTACACATGTCCACGGCGCCAACCGCAGCTACAGACCTCCACGGCTCCAACAGCAACTACACATCTCCACGGCTCCAACAGCAACTACAGATCTCCACGGCGCCAACAGCAACTAGAGACCTCCACGGCGCCAACAGCAACTACAGATCTCCACGGCGCCAACAGCAACTACAGAACTCCACGGCGCCAACAGCAACTACAGATCTCCACGGCGCCAACAGCAACTACACATGTCCGCGGCGCCAACAGCAACTACAGATCTTCACGGCGCCAACAGCAACTACACATCACCGCGGCGTCAACAGCAACTACAGACCTCCACGGCGCCAACAGCAACTACAGATCTCCACGGCGCCAACAGCAACTACACATGTCCACGGCACCAACAGCAACTACAGACCTCCACGGCGCCAACAGCAACTACAGATCTCCACGGCGCCAACAGCAACTGCAGATCTCCACGGCGCCAACAGCAACTACAGACCTCCACGGCGCCAACAACAACTACACATGTCCACGGCGCCAACCGCAGCTACAGACCTCCACGGCTCCAACAGCAACTACACATCTCCACGGCGCCAACAGCAACTACAGATCTCCACGGCGCCAACAGCAACTACAGACCTCCACGGCGCCAAAAGCAACTACAGATCTCCACGGCGCCAACAGCAACTACACATGTCCACGGCGCCAACAGCAACTACAGACCTACACGGCGCCCACAGCAACTACAGATCTCCACGGCGCCAACAACAACTACCCATGTCCACGGCGCCAACCGCAACTACACATGTCCACGACGCCAATAGCAACTACAGATCTCCACGGCGCCAACAGCAACTGCAGACCTCCACGGCACCAACAGCAAATACAGATCTCCACGGCGCCAACAGCAACTACAGATCTCCACGGCGCCAACAGCAACTACACATCTCCACGGCGCCAACAGCAACTACAGATCTCCACGGCGCCAACAACAACTACACATGTCCACGGCGCCAACCGCAGCTACAGACCTCCACGGCTCCAACAGCAACTACACATCTCCACGGCTCCAACAGCAACTACACATGTCCACGGCGCCAACCGCAGCTACAGACCTCCACGGCTCCAACAGCAACTACACATCTCCACGGCTCCAACAGCAACTACAGATCTCCACGGCGCCAACAGCAACTACAGATCTCCACGGCGCCAACAACAACTACACATGTCCACGGCGCCAATCGCAGCTACAGACCTCCACGGCTCCAACAGCAACTACACATCTCCACGGCTCCAACAGCAACTACACATGTCCACGGCGCCAACCGCAGCTACAGACCTCCACGGCTCCAACAGCAACTACACATCTCCACGGCTCCAACAGCAACTACACATCTCCACGGCTCCAACAGCAACTACACATGTCCACGGCGCCAACCGCAGCTACAGACCTCCACGGCTCCAACAGCAACTACAGATCTCCACGGCGCCAACAGCAACTACAGATCTTCACGGCGCCAACAGCAACTACACATCACCGCGGCGTCAACAGCAACTACAGACCTCCACGGCGCCAACAGCAACTACAGACCTCCACGGCTCCAACAGCAACTACACATCTCCACGGCTCCAACAGCAACTACACATGTCCACGGCGCCAACCGCAGCTACAGACCTCCACGGCTCCAACAGCAACTACACATCTCCACGGCTCCAACAGCAACTACAGATCTCCACGGCGCCAACAGCAACTACAGACCTCCACGGCGCCAACAGCAACTACAGATCTCCACGGCGCCAACAGCAACTACAGACCTCCACGGCGCCAACAGCAACTACAGATCTTCACGGCGCCAACAGCAACTACACATCACCGCGGCGTCAACAGCAACTACAGACCTCCACGGCGCCAACAGCAACTACAGATCTCCACGGCGCCAACAGCAACTACACATGTCCACGGCACCAACAGCAACTACAGACCTCCACGGCGCCAACAGCAACTACAGATCTCCACGGCGCCAACAGCAACTACACATGTCCACGGCGCCAACAGCAACTACAGACCTCCACGGCGCCAACAGCAACTACAGATCTCCACGGCGCCAACAGCAACTACACATGTCCACGGCGCCAACAGCAACTACAGACCTCCACGGCGCCAACAGCAACTACAGATCTCCACGGCGCCAACAACAACTACACATGTCCACGGCGCCAACCGCAGCTACAGACCTCCACGGCTCCAACAGCAACTACACATCTCCACGGCTCCAACAGCAACTACACATGTCCACGGCGCCAACCGCAGTGACAGACCTCCACGGCACCAACAGCAACTACAGACCTCCACGGCGCCAACACCAACTACAGATCTCCACGGCGCCAACAGCAACTGCAGATCTCCACGGCGCCAACAGAAACTACAGACCTCCACGGCGCCAACAGCTACTACAGATCTCCACGGCGCCAACAACAACTACACATGTCCACGGCGCAAACAGCAACTACACATGTCCACGACGCCAATAGCAACTACAGATCTCCACGGCGCCAACAGCAACTACAGATCTCCTAGGCGCCAACAGCAACTACACATGTCCACGGCGCCAACAGCAACTACAGACCTCCACGGCGCCAACAGCAACTACAGATCTTCACGGCGCCAACAACAACTACACATGTCCACGGCGCCAACCGCAGCTACAGATCTCCACGGCGCCAACAACAACTACACATGTCCACGGCGCCAACAGCAACTACAGACCTCCATGGCGCCAACAGCAACTACAGAGCTCCACGGCGCCAACAGCAACTACACATGTCCACGGCGCCAACAGCAACTACAGACCTCCACGGCGCCAACAGCAACTGCAGATCTCCACGGCGCCAACAGCAACTACAGACCTCCACGGCGCCAACAGCTACTACAGATCTCCACGGCGCCAACAACAACTACACATGTCCACGGCGCCAACAGCAACTACACATGTCCACGACGCCAATAGCAACTACAGATCTCCACGGCGCCAACAGCAACTACAGATCTCCTAGGCGCCAACAACAACTACACATGTCCACGGCGCCAACAGCAACTACAGACCTCCACGGCGCCAACAGCAACTACAGATCTCCACGGCGCCAACAGCAACTACACATGTCCACGGCGCCAACAGCAACTACAGACCTCCACGGCGCCAACAGCAACTACAGATCTCCACGGCGCCAACAACAACTACACATGTCCACGGCGCCAACCGCAGCTACAGACCTCCACGGCTCCAACAGCAACTACACATCTCCACGGCTCCAACAGCAACTACACATGTCCACGGCGCCAACCGCAGCGACAGACCTCCACGGCACCAACAGCAACTACAGACCTCCACGGCGCCAACACCAACTACAGATCTCCACGGCGCCAACAGCAACTGCAGATCTCCACGGCGCCAACAGCAACTACAGACCTCCACGGCGCCAACAGCTACTACAGATCTCCACGGCGCCAACAACAACTACACATGTCCACGGCGCAAACAGCAACTACACATGTCCACGACGCCAATAGCAACTACAGATCTCCACGGCGCCAACAGCAACTACAGATCTCCTAGGCGCCAACAGCAACTACACATGTCCACGGCGCCAACAGCAACTACAGACCTCCACGGCGCCAACAGCAACTACAGATCTCCACGGCGCCAACAACAACTACACATGTCCACGGCGCCAACCGCAGCTACAGATCTCCACGGCGCCAACAACAACTACACATGTCCACGGCGCCAACAGCAACTACAGACCTCCACGGCGCCAACAGCAACTACAGAGCTCCACGGCGCCAACAGCAACTACACATGTCCACGGCGCCAACAGCAACTACAGACCTCCACGGCGCCAACAGCAACTACAGATCTCCACGGCGCCAACAACAACTACACATGTCCACGGCGCCAACCGCAGCTACAGACCTCCACGGCTCCAACAGCAACTACACATCTCCACGGCTCCAACAGCAACTACACATGTCCACGGCGCCAACCGCAGCTACAGACCTCCACGGCGCCAACAGCAACTACAGATCTCCACGGCGCCAACAGCAACTACACATCTCCACGGCGCCAACAGCAAATACAGATCTCCACGGCGCCAACAACAACTACACATGTCCACGGCGCCAACAGCAACTACAGACCTCCACGGCGCCAACAGCAACTACAGATCTCCACGGCGCCAACAGCAACTACACATGTCCACGGCACCAACAGCAACTACAGACCTCCACGGCGCCAACAGTAACTACAGATCTCCACGGCGCCAACAGCAACTACACATGTCCACGGCGCCAACCGCAGCTACAGATCTCCACGGCGCCAACAGCAACTACACATGTCCACGGCGCCAACAGCAACTACAGACCTCCACGGCGCCAACAGCAACTACAGATCTCCACGGCGCCAACAGCAACTACAGATCTCCACGGCTCCAACAGCAAATACACATGTCCACGGCGCCAACAGCAACTACAGATCTCCACGGCGCCTACACCAACTACAGATCTCCACGGCGCCATTAGCAACTACAGACCTCCACGGCGCCAACACCAACTACAGATCTCCACGGCGCCAACAGCAACTGCAGATCTCCACGGCCCCAACAGCAACTACACATGTCCACGGCGCCAACAGCAACTACAGATCTCCACGGCGCCAACAGCAACTACAGATCTCCACGGCGCCAACAGCAACTACACATGTCCACGGCGCCAACAGCAACTACAGACCTCCACGGCGCCAACAGCAACTACAGATCTCCACGGCGCCAACAGCAACTACACATGTCCACGGCGCCAACAGCAACTCCAGACCTCCACGCCGCCCACAGCAACTCCACATGTCCACGCCGCCAACAGCAACTCCAGACCTCCACGGCGCCAACAGCAACTACAGATCTCCACGGCGCCAACAACAACTACACATGTCCACGGCGCCAACAGCAACTACAGACCTCCACGGCGCCAACAGCAACTACAGAGCTCCACGGCGCCAACAGCAACTACACATGTCCACGGCGCCAACAGCAACTACACATGTCCACGGCGCCAACAGCAACTACAGACCTCCACGGCGCCAACAGCAACTACAGATCTCCACGGCGCCAACAGCAACTACACATGTCCACGGCGCCAACAGCAACTACAGACCTCCACGGCGCCAACAGCAACTACAGATCTCCACGGCGCCAACAACAACTACACATGTCCACGGCGCCAACCGCAGCTACAGACCTCCACGGCTCCAACAGCAACTACACATCTCCACGGCTCCAACAGCAACTACACATGTCCACGGCGCCAACAGCAACTACAGACCTCCACGGCGCCAACAGCAACTACAGATCTCCACGGCGCCAACAGCAACTACACATCTCCACGGCGCAAACAGCAAATACAGATCTCCACGGCGCCAACAACAACTACACATGTCCACGGCGCAAACAGCAACTACACATGTCCACGACGCCAATAGCAACTACAGATCTCCACGGCGCCAACAGCAACTACAGATCTCCTAGGCGCCAACAGCAACTACACATGTCCACGGCGCCAACAGCAACTACAGACCTCCACGGCGCCAACAGCAACTACAGATCTCCACGGCGCCAACAACAACTACACATGTCCACGGCGCCAACCGCAGCTACAGATCTCCACGGCGCCAACAACAACTACACATGTCCACGGCGCCAACAGCAACTACAGACCTCCACGGCGCCAACAGCAACTACAGAGCTCCACGGCGCCAACAGCAACTACACATGTCCACGGCGCCAACAGCAACTACAGACCTCCACGGCGCCAACAGCAACTACAGATCTCCACGGCGCCAACACCAACTACACATGTCCACGGCGCCAACCGCAGCTACAGATCTCCACGGCGCCAACAGCAACTACACATGTCCACGGCGCCAACAGCAACTACACATGTCCACGGCACCAACAGCAACTACAGATCTCCACAGCGCCAACAGCAACTACAGATCTCCACGGCGCCAACAGCAACTACAGATCTCCACGGCGCCAACAGCAACTGCAGACCTCCACGGCACCAACAGCAAATACAGATCTCCACGACAGCAACTACAGATCTTCACGGCGCCAACAGCAACTACACATCTCCGCGGCGTCAACAGCAACTACAGACCTCCGCGACGTCAACAGCAACTACAGATCTCCACGGCGCCAACAGCAACTACACATGTCCACGGCGCCAACAGCAACTACACATGTCCACGGCGCCAGTCCACGGCGCCAACAGCAACTACACATGTCCACGACGCCAATAGCAACTACAGATCTCCACGGCGCCAACAGCAACTACACATGTCCACGGCGCCAGCAGAAACTAGAGACCTCCACGGCGCCAACAGCAACTGCAGACCTCCACGGCACCAACAGCAAATACAGATCTCCACGGCGCCAACAGCAACTACAAACCTCCACGGCGCCAACAGCAACTACAGATCTCCACGGCGCCAACAGCAACTACACATCTCCACGGCGCCAACAGCAAATACAGATCTCCACGGCGCCAACAACAACTACAGATCTCCACGGCGCCAACAACAACTACACATGTCCACGGCGCCAACCGCAGCTACAGATCTCCACGGCGCCAACAACACCTACACATGTCCACGGCGCCAACAGCAACTACAGACCTCCACGGCGCCAACAGCAACTACAGAGCTCCACGGCGCCAACAGCAACTACACATGTCCACGGCGCCAACAGCAACTACAGACCTCCACGGCGCCAACAGCAACTACAGATCTCCACGGCGCCAACAACAACTACACATGTCCACGGCGCCAACCGCAGCTACAGACCTCCACGGCTCCAACAGCAACTACACATCTCCACGGCTCCAACAGCAACTACACATGTCCACGGCGCCAACCGCAGCTACAGACCTCCACGGCGCCAACAGCAACTACAGATCTCCACGGCGCCAACAGCAACTACACATCTCCACGGCGCCAACAGCAAATACAGACCTCCACGGCGCCAACAGCAACTGCAGATCTCCACGGCGCCAACAGCAACTACACATGTCCACGGCGCCAACAGCAACTACAGACCTCCACGGCGCCAACAGCTACTACAGATCTCCACGGCGCCAACAACAACTACACATGTCCACGGCGCCAACAGCAACTACAGACCTCCCCGGCGCCAACAGCAACTACAGATCTCCACGGCGCCAACAGCAACTACTACAGATCTCCACGGCGCCAACAGCAACTGCAGACCTCCACGGCGCCAACACCAACTACACATGTCCACGGCGCCAACAGCAACTACAGACCTCCACGGCGCCAACAGCAACTACAGATCTCCACGGCGCCAACAGCAACTACTCATGTCCACGGCGCCAACAGCAACAACACATGTCCACGGCGCCAACACCAACTACAGATCTCCACGGCGCCAACAGCAACTACAGATCTCCACGGCGCCAACAGCAACTACAGACCTCCGCGGCGTCAACAGCAACTACCGACCTCCACGGCTCCAACAGCAACTACAGACCTCCACGGCGTCAACAGCAACTACACAAGTCCACGGCGTCAACAGCAACTAGAGACCTCCACGGCGCCAACAGCAACTACAGACCTCCACGGCGCCAACAGCAACTACACATGTCCACGGCGCCAACAGCAACTACAGATCTTCACGGCGCCAACAACAACTACACATGTCCACGGCGCCAACCGCAGCTACAGATCTCCACGGCGCCAACAGCAACTACAGAGCTCCACGGCGCCAACAGCAACTACACATGTCCACGGCGCCAACAGCAACTACAGACCTCCACGGCGCCAACAGCAGCTGCAGATCTCCACGGCGCCAACAGCAACTACAGATCTCCTAGGCGCCAACAGCAACTACACATGTCCACGGCGCCAACAGCAACTACAGACCTCCACGGCGCCAACAGCAACTACAGATCTCCACGGCGCCAACAGCAACTACAGACCTCCACGGCGCCAACAGCAACTACAGATCTCCACGGCGCCAACAACAACTACACATGTCCACGGCGCCAACCGCAGCTACAGACCTCCACGGCTCCAACAGCAACTACACATCTCCACGGCTCCAACAGCAACTACACATGTCCACGGCGCCAACCGCAGCTACAGACCTCCACGGCGCCAACAGCAACTACAGATCTCCACGGCGCCAACAGCAACTACACATCTCCACGGCGCCAACAGCAAATACAGATCTCCACGGCGCCAACAACAACTACACATGTCCACGGCGCAAACAGCAACTACACATGTCCACGACGCCAATAGCAACTACAGATCTCCACGGCGCCAACAGCAACTACAGATCTCCTAGGCGCCAACAGCAACTACACATGTCCACGGCGCCAACAGCAACTACAGACCTCCACGGCGCCAACAGCAACTACAGATCTCCACGGCGCCAACAACAACTACACATGTCCACGGCGCCAACCGCAGCTACAGATCTCCACGGCGCCAACAACAACTACACATGTCCACGGCGCCAACAGCAACTACAGACCTCCACGGCGCCAACAGCAACTACAGAGCTCCACGGCGCCAACAGCAACTACACATGTCCACGGCGCCAACAGCAACTACAGACCTCCACGGCGCCAACAGCAACTACAGATCTCCACGGCGCCAACAGCAACTACAGACCTCCACGGCGCCAACAGCAACTACAGATCTCCACGGCGACAACAGCAACTACACTTCTACACGGCGCCAACAGCAACTACACATGCCCACGGCGCCACCAGCAACTACACATGTCCACGACGCCAACAGCAACTACAGACCTCCACGGCGCCAACCGCAACTACACATGTCCACGACGCCAATAGCAACTACAGACCTCCACGGCTCCAACAGCAACTACACATGTCCACGGCGCCAACAGCAACTACACATGTCCACGGCACCAACAGCAACTACAGATCTCCACGGCGCCAACAGCAACTACACATGTCCACGGCGCCAGCAGAAACTAGAGACCTCCACGGCGCCAACAGCAACTACACATCTCCACGGCGCCAACAGCAATTACAAATCTTCACGGCGCCAACAGCAACTACAGATCTCCACGGCGCCAACAACAACTACACATGTCCACGGCGCCAACAGCAACTACACATGTCCACGGCGCCAGTCCACGGCGCCAACAGCAACTACACATGTCCACGACGCCAATAGCAACTACAGATCTCCACGGCGCCAACAGCAACTGCAGACCTCCACGGCACCAACAGCAAATACAGATCTCCACGGCGCCAACAGCAACTACAGATCTCCACGGCGCCAACAGCAACTACACATGTCCACGGCGCCAGCAGAAACTAGAGACCTCCACGGCGCCAACAGCAACTACACATCTCCACGGCGCCAACAGCAATTACAAATCTTCACGGCGCCAACAGCAACTACTCATCTCTGCGGCGTCAACAGCAAATACAGATCTCCACGGCGCCAACAGCAACTACAGATCTCCACGGCGCCAACAGCAACTACAGACCTCCACGGCGCCAACAACAACTACAGATCTCCACGGCGCCAACAGCAACAACACATGTCCACGGCTCCAACAGCAAATACACATGTCCACGGCGCCAACAGCAACTAGAGACCTCCACGGCGCCAACAGCAACTACACATCTCCACGGCGCCAACAGCAAATACAGATCTCCACGGCGCCAACAGCAACTACACATGTCCACGGCGCCAACAGCAACTACACATGTCCACGGCGCCAACAGCAACTACACTTCTCCACGGCGCCAACAGCAACTACAGATCTCCACGGCGCCAACAACAACTACACATGTCCACGGCGCCAACCGCAGCTACAGACCTCCACGGCTCCAACAGCAACTACACGTCTCCACGGCTCCAACAGCAACTACAGATCTCCACGGCGCCAACAGCAACTACAGATCTTCACGGCGCCAACAGCAACTACACATCTCCGCGGCGTCAACAGCAACTACAGACCTCCACGGCGCCAACAACAACTACACTTGTCCACGGCGCCAACCGCAGCTACAGACCTCCACGGCTCCAACAGCAACTACAGATCTCCACGGCGCCAACAGCAACTACAGATCTCCACGGCGCCAACAGCAACTACACATCTACACGGCGCTAACAGCAACTACAGATCTTCACGGCGCCAACAGCAACTACAGATCTCCACGGCGC
Organism: Aplectana chamaeleonis; assembly: GCA_029168955.1. NCBI lineage: Eukaryota > Metazoa > Nematoda > Chromadorea > Rhabditida > Cosmocercidae > Aplectana > Aplectana chamaeleonis. The sequence continues at coordinate 24,904 of JAPDOI010001484.1, forward strand.
CAACAGCAACTACACATCTACACGGCGCTAACAGCAACTACAGATCTTCACGGCGCCAACAGCAACTACTCATCTCTGCGGCGTCAACAGCAAATACAGATCTCCACGGCGCCAACAGCAACTACACATGTCCACGGCGCCAACAGCAACTACACATGTCCACGGCGCCAACAGCAACTACACATCTCCACGGCGCCAACAGCAACTACACATCTCCACGGCGCTAACAGCAACTACACATGTCCACGGCGCCAACCGCAGCTACAGACCTCCACGGCGCCAACAGCAACTACAGATCTCCACGGCGCCAACAACAACTACACATGTCTACGGCGCCAACCGCAGTTACACACCTCCACGGCTCCAACAGCAACTACAGATCTCCACGGCGCCAACAGCAACTACACATGTCCACGGCGCCAACCGCAGCTACAGACCTCCACGGCTCCAACAGCAAATACAGACCTCCACGGCGCCAACACCAACTACAGATCTCCACGGCGCCAACAGCAACTGCAGATCTCCACGGCGCCAACAGCAACTACAGACCTCCACGGCGCCAACACCAACTACAGATCTCCACGGCGCCAACAACAACTGCACATGTCCACGGGGCCAACAGCAACTACACATGTCCACGACGCCAATAGCAACTACAGACCTCCACGGCGCCAACAGCTACTACAGATCTCCACGGCGCCAACAACAACTACACATGTCCACGGCACCAACAGCAACTACAGACCTCCACGGCGCCAACAGCAACTACAGATCTCCACGGCGCCAACAACAACTACACATGTCCACGGCGCCAACAGCAACTACACTTCTCCACGGCGCCAACAGCAACTACAGATCTCCACGGCGCCAACAACAACTACACATGTCCACGGCGCCAACCGCAGCTACAGACCTCCACGGCTCCAACAGCAACTACACATCTCCACGGCTCCAACAGCAACTACACATGTCCACGGCGCCAACCGCAGCGACAGACCTCCACGGCACCAACAGCAACTACAGACCTCCACGGCGCCAACAGCAACTACAGATCTCCTAGGCGCCAACAGCAACTACACATGTCCACGGCCCCCACACCAACTACAGACCTCCACGGCGCCAACAGCAACTACAGATCTCCTAGGCGCCAACAGCAACTACACATGTCCACGGCGCCAAAACAACTACACATGTCCACGGCGCCAACAGCAACTACAGACCTCCATGGCGCCAACAGCAACTACAGATCTCCTAGGCGCCAACAGCAACTACACATGTCCACGGCGCCAACAGCAACTACAGACCTCCACGGCGCCAACAGCAACTACAGATCTCCACGGCGCCAACAACAACTACACATGTCCACGGCGCCAACCGCAGCTACAGATCTCCACGGCGCCAACAACAACTACACATGTCCACGGCGCCAACCGCAGCTACAGATCTCCACGGCGCCAACAGCAACTACACATGTCCACGGCGCCAACAGCAACTACACATGTCCACGGCACCAACAGCAACTACAGATCTCCACGGCGCCAACAGCAACTACAGACCTCCACGGCGCCAACAGCAACTACAGATCTCCACGGCGACAACAGCAACTACACTTCTCCACGGCGCCAACAGCAACTACACATGTCCACGGCGCCAACAGCAACTACACATGTCCACGGCGCCAGTCCACGGCGCCAACAGCAACTACACATGTCCACGACGCCAATAGCAACTACAGATCTCCACGGCGCCAACAGCAACTGCAGACCTCCACGGCACCAACAGCAAATACAGATCTCCACGGCGCCAACAGCAACTACAGATCTCCACGGCGCCAACAGCAACTACACATGTCCACGGCGCCAGCAGAAACTAGAGACCTCCACGGCGCCAACAGCAACTACACATCTCCACGGCGCCAACAGCAATTACAAATCTTCACGGCGCCAACAGCAACTACAGATCTCCACGGCGCCAACAACAACTACACATGTCCACGGCGCCAACAGCAACTACACATGTCCACGGCGCCAACCGCAGCTACAGACCTCCACGGCTCCAACAGCAACTGCAGACCTCCACGGCACCAACAGCAAATACAGATCTCCACGTCGCCAACAGCAACTGCAGACCTCCACGGCACCAACAGCAAATACAGATCTCCACGGCGCCAACAGCAACTACAGATCTCCACGGCGCCAACAGCAACTACACATGTCCACGGCGCCAGCAGAAACTAGAGACCTCCACGGCGCCAACAGCAACTACACATCTCCACGGCGCCAACAGCAATTACAAATCTTCACGGCGCCAACAGCAACTACTCATCTCTGCGGCGTCAACAGCAAATACAGATCTCCACGGCGCCAACAGCAACTACAGATCTCCACGGCGCCAACAGCAACTACAGACCTCCACGGCGCCAACAACAACTACAGATCTCCACGGCGCCAACAGCAACTACAGATCTCCACGGCGCCAACAGCAACTACACATCTACACGGCGCTAACAGCAACTACAGATCTTCACGGCGCCAACAGCAACTACTCATCTCTGCGGCGTCAACAGCAAATACAGATCTCCACGGCGCCAACAGCAACTACACATGTCCACGGCGCCAACAGCAACTACACATGTCCACGGCGCCAACAGCAACTACACATCTCCACGGCGCTAACAGCAACTACAGACCTCCACGGCGCCAACAACAACTACACTTGTCCACGGCGCCAACCGCAGCTACAGACCTCCACGGCTCCAACAGCAACTACACGTCTCCACGGCTCCAACAGCAACTACAGATCTCCACGGCGCCAACAGCAACTACAGATCTTCACGGCGCCAACAGCAACTACACATCTCCGCGGCGTCAACAGCAACTACAGACCTCCACGGCGCCAACAACAACTACACTTGTCCACGGCGCCAACCGCAGCTACAGACCTCCACGGCTCCAACAGCAACTACAGATCTCCACGGCGCCAACAGCAACTACAGATCTCCACGGCGCCAACAGCAACTACAGATCTCCACGGCGCCAACAGCAACTGCAGATCTCCACGGCGCCAACAGCAACTGCAGACCTCCACGGCGCCAACACCAACTACAGATCTCCACGGCGCCAACAGCAACTACAGATCTTCACGGCGCCAACAGCAACTACTCATCTCTGCGGCGTCAACAGCAAATACAGATCTCCACGGCGCCAACAGCAACTACAGATCTCCACGGCGCCAACAGCAACAACACATGTCCACGGCGCCAACAGCAACTACAGACCTCCACGGCGCCAACAGCAACTACAGACCTCCACGGCGCCAACAACAACTACACTTGTCCACGGCGCCAACCGCAGCTACAGACCTCCACGGCGCCAACAGCAACTACAGATCTCCACGGCGCCAACAACAACTACACATGTCTACGGCGCCAACCGCAGTTACACACCTCCACGGCTCCAACAGCAACTACAGATCTCCACGGCGCCAACAGCAACTACACATGTCCACGGCGCCAACCGCATCGACAGACCTCCACGGCACCAACAGCAACTACAGACCTCCACGGCGCCAACACCAACGTCAGATCTCCACGGCGCCAACAGCAACTGCAGATCTCCACGGCGCCAACAGCAACTACAGACCTCCACGGCGCCAACAGCTACTACAGATCTCCACGGCGCCAACAACAACTACACATGTCCACGGCGCCAACAGCAACTACACATGTCCACGACGCCAATAGCAACTACAGATCTCCACGGCGCCAACAGCAACTACAGATCTCCTAGGCGCCAACAACAACTACACATGACCACGGCGCCAACAGCAACTACAGACCTCCACGGCGCCTACAGCAACTACAGATCTCCACGGCGCCAACAGCAACTACACATGTCCACGGCGCCAACAGCAACTACAGACCTCCACGGCGCCAACAGCAACTACAGATCTCCACGGCGCCAACAACAACTACACATGTCCACGGCGCCAACCGCAGCTACAGACCTCCACGGCTCCAACAGCAACTACACATCTCCACGGCTCCAACAGCAACTACACATGTCCACGGCGCCAACCGCAGCGACAGACCTCCACGGCACCAACAGCAACTACAGACCTCCACGGCGCCAACACCAACTACAGATCTCCACGGCGCCAACAGCAACTGCAGATCTCCACGGCGCCAACAGCAACTACAGACCTCCACGGCGCCAACAGCTACTACAGATCTCCACGGCGCCAACAGCAACTGCAGATCTCCACGGCGCAAACAGCAACTACACATGTCCACGACGCCAATAGCAACTACAGATCTCCACGGCGCCAACAGCAACTACAGATCTCCTAGGCGCCAACAGCAACTACACATGTCCACGGCGCCAACAGCAACTACAGACCTCCACGGCGCCAACAGCAACTACAGATCTCCACGGCGCCAACAACAACTACACATGTCCACGGCGCCAACCGCAGCTACAGATCTCCACGGCGCCAACAACAACTACACATGTCCACGGCGCCAACAGCAACTACAGACCTCCACGGCGCCAACAGCAACTACAGAGCTCCACGGCGCCAACAGCAACTACACATGTCCACGGCGCCAACAGCAACTACAGACCTCCACGGCGCCAACAGCAACTACACATGTCCACGGCGCCAACAGCAACTACACATGTCCACGGCGCCAACAGCAACTACACTTCTCCACGGCGCCAACCGCAGCTACAGACCTCCACGGCTCCAACAGCAACTACACATCTCCACGGCGCCAACAGCAACTACAGATCTCCACGGCGCCAACAGCAACTACAGACCTCCACGGCGCCAACAGCAAATACAGATCTCCACGGCGCCAACAGCAACTACACATGTCCACGGCGCCAACAGCAACTACACATGTCCACGGCACCAACAGCAACTACAGATCTCCACGGCGCCAACAGCAACTACAGACCTCCACGGCGCCAACAGCAACTACAGATCTCCACGGCGCCAACAGCAACTACACATGTCCACGGCGCCAACCGCAGCTACAGACCTCCACGGCTCCAACAGCAAATACACATGTCCACGGCGCCAACAGCAACTACAGATCTCCACGGCGCCAACAACAACTACACATGTCCACGGCGCCAACAGCAACTAGAGACCTCCACGGCGCCAACAGCAACTACACATCTCCACGGCGCCAACAGCAAATACAGATCTCCACGGCGCCAACAGCAACTACACATGTCCCCGGCGCCAACAGCAACTACACATGTCCACGGCGCCAACAGCAACTACACATCTCCGCGGCGTCAACAGCAACTACAGACCTCCACGGCGCCAACAACAACTACACATGTCCACGGCGCCAACCGCAACTACACATGTCCACGACGCCAATAGCAACTACACATCTCCACGGCGCCAACAGCAAATACAGATCTCCACGGCGCCAACAGCAACTACAGATCTCCACGGCCCCACCAGCACCTACAGATCTTCACGGCGCCAACAGCAACTACACATCTCCACGGCGTCAACAGCAACTACAAACCTCCACGACGCCAACAGCAAATACAGATCTCCACGGCGCCAACAGCAACTACACATCTCCACGGCGCCAACAGCAAATACAGATCTTCACGGCGTCAACAGCAACTACAGACCTCCACGGCGCCAACAGCAACTACACATGTCCACGGCGCCAACAGCAACTACACGTCTCCACGGCGCCAACAGCAACTACAGATCTCCACGGTACCAACAGCAACTACACATGTCCACGGCGCCAACAGCAACTACAGATCTCCACGACGCCAACAGCAAATACAGATCTTCACGGCGTCAACAGCAACTACAGTCCTCCACGGCGCCAACAGCAACTACACATGTCCACGGCGCCAACAGCAACTACACATGTCCACGGCGCCAACAGCAACTACAGATCTCCACGGCGCCAACAGCAACTACAGATCTCCACGGCGCCAACAGCAACTACAGACCTCCGCGGCGTCAACAGCAACTACAGACCTCCACGGCTTCAACAGCAACTACACAAGTCCACGGCGTCAACAGCAACTAGAGACCTCCACGGCGCCAACAGCAACTACACATCTCCACGGCCCCAACAGCAACTACACATGTCCACGGCGCCAATAGCAAATACAGATCTCCACGGCGCCAACAGCAAATGCAGATCTTCACGGCGCCAACAGCAACTACACATCTCCACGGCGTCAACAGCAACTACACATGTCCACGGCGTCAACAGCAACTACATATGTCCACTTCGCCAACAGCAACTACACCTCTCCACGGCGCCAACAGCAACTACAGATCTCCACGGCACCAACAGCAACTACACATGTCCACGGCGCCAACAGCAACTACCGATCTCCACGGCGCCAACAGCAACTACAGATCTCCATGGCGCCAACAGCAAATACAGATCTCCACGGCGCCAACAGCAACTACAAACCTCCACGACGCCAACAGCAAATACAGATCTCCACGGCGCCAACAGCAACTACAATTCTCCACGGCGCCAACAGCAAATACAGATCTTCACGGCGTCAACAGCAACTACACATGTCCACGGCGCCAACAGCAACTACACATGTCCACGGCGCCAACAGCAACTACACATGTCCACGGCGCCAACAGCAACTACACATCACGGCGCCAACAGCAACTACAGATCTCCACGGCACCAACAGCAACTACACATGTCCACGGCGCCAACAGCAACTACAGACCTCCACGGCTCCAACAGCAACTACACATCTCCACGGCGCCAACAGCAACTACAGATCTCCACGGCGCCAACAGCAACCACACATCTCCACGGCGCCAACAGCAAATACAGATCTTCACGGCGTCAACAGCAACTACAGACCTCCACGGCGCCAACAGCAACTACACATGTCCACGGCGCCAACAGCAACTACACATGTCCACGGCGCCAACAGCAACTACACATGTCCACGGCGCCAACAGCAACTACAGATCTCCACGGCGCCAACAGCAACTACACATGTCCACGGCGCCAACAGCAACTACAAATGTCCACGGCGCCAACAGCAACTACACATGTCCACGACGTCAACAGCAAATACACATGTCCACGGCGCCAACAGCAACTACACATCTCAACGGCGCCAACAGCAAATACAGATCTTCACGGCGTCAACAGCAACTACAGACCTCCACGGCGCCAACAGCAACTACACATGTCCACGGCGCCAACAGCAACTAGAGACCTCCACGGCGCCAACAGCAACTACACATCTCCACGGCGCCAACAGCAAATACAGATCTCCACGGCGCCAACAGCAACTACACTTCTCCACGGCGCCAACAGCAAATACAGATCTTCACGGCGCCAACAGCAACTACACATCTCCACGGCGTCAACAGCAACTACAAACCTCCACGACGCCAACAGCAAATACAGATCTCCACGGCGCCAACAGCAACTACACATCTCCACGGCGCCAACAGCAAATACAGATCTTCACGGCGTCAACAGCAACTACAGACCTCCACGGCGCCAACAGCAACTACACATGTCCACGGCGCCAACAGCAACTACACGTCTCCACGGCGCCAACAGCAACTACAGATCTCCACGGTACCAACAGCAACTACACATGTCCACGGCGCCAACAGCAACTACAGATCTCCACGGCGCCAACAGCAACTACACATGTCCACGGCGTCAACAGCAACTACAAACCTCCACGACGAGAACAGCAAATACAGATATTCACGGCGTCAACAGCAACTACAGTCCTCCACGGCGCCAACAGCAACTACACATGTCCACGGCGCCAACAGCAACTACACATGTCCACGGCGCCAACAGCAACTACACATGTCCACGGCGCCAACAGCAACTACACATGTCCACGGCGCCAACAGCAACTACACTTCTCCGCGGCGTCAACAGCAACTACAGACCTCCACGGCGTCAACAGCAACTACACATGTCCACGGCGTCAACAGCAACTAGAGACCTCCACGGCGCCAACAGCAACTACACATCTCCACGGCGCCAACAGCAAATACAGATCTCCACGGCGCCAACAGCAACTACACATCTCCACGGCGCCAACAGCAAATACAGATCTTCACGGCGCCAACAGCAACTACACATCTCCACGGCGTCAACAGCAACTACACATGTACACGACGTCAACAGCAACTACACATGTCCACGGCGCCAACAGCAACTACACATCTCCACGGCGCCAACAGCAACTACAGATCTCCACGGCACCAACAGCAACTACACATGTCCACGGCGCCAACAGCAACTACAGATCTCCACGGCGCCAACAGCAACTACAGATCTCCACGGCGCCAACAGCAAATACAGATCTCCACGGCGCCAACAGCAACTACAAACCTCCACGACGCCAACAGCAAATACAGATCTCCACGGCGCCAACAGCAACTACAATTCTCCACGGCGCCAACAGCAAATACAGATCTTCACGGCGTCAACAGCAACTACACATGTCCACGGCGCCAACAGCAACTACACATGTCCACGGCGCCAACAGCAACTACACATGTCCACGGCGCCAACAGCAACTACACATCACGGCGCCAACAGCAACTACAGATCTCCACGGCACCACCAGCAACTACACATGTCCACGGCGCCAACAGCAACTACAGACCTCCACGGCTCCAACAGCAACTACACATCTCCACGGCGCCAACAGCAACTACAGATCTCCACGGCGCCAACAGCAACCACACATCTCCACGGCGCCAACAGCAAATACAGATCTTCACGGCGTCAACAGCAACTACAGACCTCCACGGCGCCAACAGCAACTACACATGTCCACGGCGCCAACAGCAACTACACATGTCCACGGCGCCAACAGCAACTACACATGTCCACGGCGCCAACAGCAACTACAGATCTCCACGGCGCCAACAGCAACTACACATCTCCACGGCGCCAACAGCAACTACAGATGTCCACGGCGCCAACAGCAACTACACATGTCCACGGCGTCAACAGCAACTACACATGTCCACGGCGCCAACAGCAACTACACATCTCCACGGCGCCAACAGCAACTACAGATCTTCACGGCGTCAACAGCAACTACAGACCTCCACGGCGCCAACAGCAACTACACATGTCCACGGCGCCAACAGCAACTACACATGTCCACGGCGCCAACAGCAACTACATGACCTCCACGGCGCCAACAGCAACTACAGATCTCCACGGCGCCAACAGCAACTACACATGTCCACGGCGCCAACAGCAACTACAGACCTCCACGGCGCCAACAGCAACTACACATGTCCACGGCGTCAACAGCAAATACACATGTCCACGGCGCCAACAGCAACTACACATCTCCACGGCGCCAACAGCAAATACAGATCTTCACGGCGTCAACAGCAACTACAGACCTCCACGGCGCCAACAGCAACTACACATGTCCACGGCGCCAACAGCAACTACACATGTCCACGGCGTCAACAGCAACTACAAACCTCCACGACGCCAACAGCAACTACAGATCTCCACGGCGCCAACAGCAACTACAAATTTCCACGGCGCCAACAGCAAATACAGATCTTCACGGCGCCAACAGCAACTACAGATCTCCTAGGCGCCAACAGCGACTACAGATCTCCACGGCGCCAACAACAACTACACATGTCCACGGCGCCAACCGCAGCTACAGATCTCCACGGCGCCAACAACAACTACACATGTCCACGGCGCCAACAGCAACTACACATGTCCACGGCGCCAACAGCAACTACACATCTCCACGGCGCTAACAGCAACTACACATGTCCACGGCGCCAACCGCAGCTACAGACCTCCACGGCGCCAACAGCAACTACAGATCTCCACGGCGCCAACAACAACTACACATGTCTACGGCGCCAACCGCAGTTACACACCTCCACGGCTCCAACAGCAACTACAGATCTCCACGGCGCCAACAGCAACTACACATGTCCACGGCGCCAACCGCATCGACAGACCTCCACGGCACCAACAGCAACTACAGACCTCCACGGCGCCAACACCAACGTCAGATCTCCACGGCGCCAACAGCAACTGCAGATCTCCACGGCGCCAACAGCAACTACAGACCTCCACGGCGCCAACAGCTACTACAGATCTCCACGGCGCCAACAACAACTACACATGTCCACGGCGCCAACAGCAACTACACATGTCCACGACGCCAATAGCAACTACAGATCTCCACGGCGCCAACAGCAACTACAGATCTCCTAGGCGCCAACAACAACTACACATGTCCACGGCGCCAACAGCAACTACAGACCTCCACGGCGCCAACAGCAACTACAGATCTCCACGGCGCCAACAGCAACTACACATGTCCACGGCGCCAACAGCAACTACAGACCTCCACGGCGCCAACAGCAACTACAGATCTCCACGGCGCCAACAACAACTACACATGTCCACGGCGCCAACCGCAGCTACAGACCTCCACGGCTCCAACAGCAACTACACATCTCCACGGCTCCAACAGCAACTACACATGTCCACGGCGCCAACCGCAGCGACAGACCTCCACGGCACCAACAGCAACTACAGACCTCCACGGCGCCAACACCAACTACAGATCTCCACGGCGCCAACAGCAACTGCAGATCTCCACGGCGCCAACAGCAACTACAGACCTCCACGGCGCCAACAGCTACTACAGATCTCCACGGCGCCAACAACAACTACACATGTCCACGGCGCAAACAGCAACTACACATGTCCACGACGCCAATAGCAACTACAGATCTCCACGGCGCCAACAGCAACTACAGATCTCCTAGGCGCCAACAGCAACTACACATGTCCACGGCGCCAACAGCAACTACAGACCTCCACGGCGCCAACAGCAACTACAGATCTCCACGGCGCCAACAACAACTACACATGTCCACGGCGCCAACCGCAGCTACAGATCTCCACGGCGCCAACAACAACTACACATGTCCACGGCGCCAACAGCAACTACAGACCTCCACGGCGCCAACAGCAACTACAGAGCTCCACGGCGCCAACAGCAACTACACATGTCCACGGCGCCAACAGCAACTACAGATCTCCACGGCGCCAACAACAACTACACATGTCCACGACGCCAACAGCAACTACACATGTCCACGGCGCCAACAGCAACTACATGTCCACGGCGCCAACCGCAGCTACAGACCTCCACGGCTCCAACAGCAACTACACATCTCCACGACGCCACCAACAACTACACATGTCCACGGCGCCAACAGCAACTACAGACCTCCACGGCGCCAACAGCAACTACAGAGCTCCACGGCGCCAACAGCAACTACACATGTCCACGGCGCCAACAGCAACTACACATGTCCACGGCACCAACAGCAACTACAGATCTCCACGGCGCCAACAGCAACTGCAGATCTCCACGGCGCCAACAGAAACTACAGACCTCCACGGCGGCAACAGCAACTACACATGTCCCACGGCGCCAACAGCAACTACAGACCTCCACGGCTCCACCAGCAAATACACATGTCCACGGCGCCACCAGCACCTCCAGATCTCCACGGCGCCAACAACAACTACACATGTCCACGGCGCCAACAGCAACTACACATGTCCACGGCGCCAACAGCAACTACACTTCTCCACGGCGCCAACAGCAAATACAGATCTCCACGGCGCCAACAGCACTACATGTCCACGGCGCCAACAGCAACTACACATGTCCACGGCGCCAAAAGCAACTACACTTCTCCGCGGCGTCAACAGCAACTACAGACCTCCACGGCGTCAACAGCAACTACACATGTCCACGGCGCCAACAGCAACTAGAGACCTCCACGGCGCCAACAGCAACTACACATCTCCACGGCGCCAACAGCAAATACAGATCTCCACGGCGCCAACAGCAACTACACATCTCCACGGCGCCAACAGCAAATACAGATCTTCACGGCGCCAACAGCAACTACACATCTCCACGGCGTCAACAGCAACTACAAACCTCCACGACGCCAACAGCAAATACAGATCTCCACGGCGCCAACAGCAACTACACATCTCCACGGCGCCAACAGCAAATACAGATCTTCACGGCGTCAACAGCAACTACAGACCTCCACGGCGCCAACAGCAACTACACATGTCCACGGCGCCAACAGCAACTACACGTCTCCACGGCGCCAACAGCAACTACACATGTCCACGGCGCCAACAGCAACTACACGTCTCCACGGCGCCAACAGCAACTACAGATCTCCACGGTACCAACAGCAACTACACATGTCCACGGCGCCAACAGCAACTACAGATCTCCACGGCGCCAACAGCAACTACACATGTCCACGGCGTCAACAGCAACTACAAACCTCCACGACGCCAACAGCAAATACAGATCTTCACGGCGTCAACAGCAACTACACATGTCCACGGCGCCAACAGCAACTACACATGTCCACGGCGCCAACAGCAACTACACATGTCCACGGCGCCAACAGCAACTACACTTCTCCGCGGCGTCAACAGCAACTACAGACCTCCACGGCGTCAACAGCAACTACACATGTCCACGGCGCCAACAGCAACTACACGTCTCCACGGCGCCAACAGCAACTACACATGTCCACGGCGCCAACAGCAACTACACGTCTCCACGGCGCCAACAGCAACTACAGATCTCCACGGTACCAACAGCAACTACACATGTCCACGGCGCCAACAGCAACTACAGATCTCCACGGCGCCAACAGCAACTACACATGTCCACGGCGTCAACAGCAAATCTGGCAAACCTCCACGGCGCCAACAGCAAATACAGATCTTCACGGCGTCAACAGCAACTACACATGTCCACGGCGCCAACAGCAACTACACATGTCCACGGCGCCAACAGCAACTACACATGTCCACGGCGCCAACAGCAACTACACATCTCCACGGCGCCAACAGCAACTACAGATCTCCACGGCGCCAACAGCAACTACAGACCTCCACGGCGCCAACAGCAAATACAGATCTCCACGGCGCCAACAGCAACTACACATGTCCACGGCGCCAACAGCAACTACACATGTCCACGGCACCAACAGCAAATACAGATCTCCACGGCGCCAACAGCAACTACCGACCTCCACGGCTCCAACAGCAACTACAGATCTCCACGGCGCCAACAGCAACTACACATCTACACGGCGCTAACAGCAACTACAGATCTTCACCGCGCCAACAGCAAATACACATGTCCACGGCGCCAACAGCAACTACAGATCTCCACGGCGCCAACAACAACTACACATGTCCACGGCGCCAACAGCAACTAGAGACCTCCACGGCGCCAACAGCAACTACACATCTCCACGGCGCCAACAGCAAATACAGATCTCCACGGCGCCAACAGCATCTACACATGTCCACGGCGCCAACAGCAACTACACATGTCCACGGCGCCAAAAGCAACTACACTTCTCCGCGGCGTCAACAGCAACTACACTTCTCCACGGCGCCAACCGCAGCTACAGACCTCCACGGCTCCAACAGCAACTACACATCTCCACGGCGCCAACAGCAACTACAGATCTCCACGGCGCCAACAGCAACTACAGACCTCCACGGCGCCAACAGCAAATACAGATCTCCACGGCGCCAACAGCAACTACACATGTCCACGGCGCCAACAGCAACTACACATGTCCACGGCACCAACAGCAACTACAGATCTCCACGGCGCCAACAGCAACTACAGACCTCCACGGCGCTAACAGCAACTACAGATCTCCACGGCGCCAACAGCAACTACACTTCTCCACGGCGCCAACAGCAACTACAGACCTCCACGGCTCCAACAGCAAATACACATGTCCACGGCGCCAACAGCAACTACAGATCTCCACGGCGCCAACAACAACTACACATGTCCACGGCGCCAACAGCAACTAGAGACCTCCACGGCGCCAACAGCAACTACACATCTCCACGGCGCCAACAGCAAATACAGATCTCCACGGCGCCAACAGCATCTACACATGTCCACGGCGCCAACAGCAACTACATGTCCACGGCGCCAAAAGCAACTACACTTCTCCGCGGCGTCAACAGCAACTACAGACCTCCACGGCGTCAACAGCAACTACACATGTCCACGGCGCCAACAGCAACTAGAGACCTCCACGGCGCCAACAGCAACTACACATCTCCACGGCGCCAACAGCAAATACAGATCTCCACGGCGCCAACAGCAACTACACATCTCCACGGCGCCAACAGCAAATACAGATCTTCACGGCGCCAACAGCAACTACACATCTCCACGGCGTCAACAGCAACTACAAACCTCCACGACGCCAACAGCAAATACAGATCTCCACGGCGCCAACAGCAACTACACATCTCCACGGCGCCAACAGCAAATACAGATCTTCACGGCGTCAACAGCAACTACAGACCTCCACGGCGCCAACAGCAACTACACATGTCCACGGCGCCAACAGCAACTACACGTCTCCACGGCGCCAACAGCAACTACACATGTCCACGGCGCCAACAGCAACTACACGTCTCCACGGCGCCAACAGCAACTACAGATCTCCACGGTACCAACAGCAACTACACATGTCCACGGCGCCAACAGCAACTACAGATCTCCACGGCGCCAACAGCAACTACACATGTCCACGGCGTCAACAGCAACTACAAACCTCTACGACGCCAACAGCAAATACAGATCTTCACGGCGTCAACAGCAACTACACATGTCCACGGCGCCAACAGCAACTACACATGTCCACGGCGCCAACAGCAACTACACATGTCCACGGCGCCAACAGCAACTACACTTCTCCGCGGCGTCAACAGCAACTACAGACCTCCACGGCGTCAACAGCAACTACACATGTCCACGGCGCCAACAGCAACTACACGTCTCCACGGCGCCAACAGCAACTACACATGTCCACGGCGCCAACAGCAACTACACGTCTCCACGGCGCCAACAGCAACTACAGATCTCCACGGTACCAACAGCAACTACACATGTCCACGGCGCCAACAGCAACTACAGATCTCCACGGCGCCAACAGCAACTACACATGTCCACGGCGTCAACAGCAACTACAAACCTCCACGACGCCAACAGCAAATACAGATCTTCACGGCGTCAACAGCAACTACACATGTCCACGGCGCCAACAGCAACTACACATGTCCACGGCGCCAACAGCAACTACACATGTCCACGGCGCCAACAGCAACTACACATCTCCACGGCGCCAACAGCAACTACAGATCTCCACGGCGCCAACAGCAACTACAGACCTCCACGGCGCCAACAGCAAATACAGATCTCCACGGCGCCAACAGCAACTACACATGTCCACGGCGCCAACAGCAACTACACATGTCCACGGCACCAACAGCAACTACAGATCTCCACGGCGCCAACAGCAACTACAGACCTCCACGGCGCCAACAGCAACTACAGATCTCCACGGCGCCAACAGCAACTACACTTCTCCACGGCGCCAACAGCAACTACAGACCTCCACGGCTCCAACAGCAAATACACATGTCCACGGCGCCAACAGCAACTACAGATCTCCACGGCGCCAACAACAACTACACATGTCCACGGCGCCAACAGCAACTAGAGACCTCCACGGCGCCAACAGCAACTACACATCTCCACGGCGCCAACAGCAAATACAGATCTCCACGGCGCCAACAGCATCTACACATGTCCACGGCGCCAACAGCAACTACACATGTCCACGGCGCCAAAAGCAACTACACTTCTCCGCGGCGTCAACAGCAACTACAGACCTCCACGGCGTCAACAGCAACTACACATGTCCACGGCGCCAACAGCAACTAGAGACCTCCACGGCGCCAACAGCAACTACACATCTCCACGGCGCCAACAGCAAATACAGATCTCCACGGCGCCAACAGCAACTACACATCTCCACGGCGCCAACAGCAAATACAGATCTTCACGGCGCCAACAGCAACTACACATCTCCACGGCGTCAACAGCAACTACAAACCTCCACGACGCCAACAGCAAATACAGATCTCCACGGCGCCAACAGCAACTACACATCTCCACGGCGCCAACAGCAAATACAGATCTTCACGGCGCCAACAGCAACTACAGACCTCCACGGCGCCAACAGCAACTACACATGTCCACGGCGCCAACAGCAACTACACGTCTCCACGGCGCCAACAGCAACTACATGTCCACGGCGCCAACAGCAACTACATATCGCTCCCACGGCGCCAACAGCAACTACAGATCTCCACGGTACCAACAGCAACTACACATGTCCACGGCGCCAACAGCAACTACAGATCTCCACGGCGCCAACAGCAACTACACATGTCCACGGCGTCAACAGCAACTACAAACCTCCACGACGCCAACAGCAAATACAGATCTTCACGGCGTCAACAGCAACTACACATGTCCACGGCGCCAACAGCAACTACACATGTCCACGGCGCCAACAGCAACTACACATGTCCACGGCGCCAACAGCAACTACACTTCTCCGCGGCGTCAACAGCAACTACAGACCTCCACGGCGTCAACAGCAACTACACATGTCCACGGCGTCAACAGCAACTAGAGACCTCCACGGCGCCAACAGCAACTACACATCTCCACGGCGCCAACAGCAAATACAGATCTCCACGGCGCCAACAGCAACTACACATCTCCACGGCGCCAACAGCAAATACAGATCTTCACGGCGCCAACAGCAACTACACATCTCCACGGCGTCAACAGCAACTACACATGTACACGACGTCAACAGCAACTACACATGTCCACGGCGCCAACAGCAACTACACATCTCCACGGCGCCAACAGCAACTACAGATCTCCACGGCACCAACAGCAACTACACATGTCCACGGCGCCAACAGCAACTACAGATCTCCACGGCGCCAACAGCAACTACAGATCTCCACGGCGCCAACAGCAAATACAGATCTCCACGGCGCCAACAGCAACTACAATTCTCCACGGCGCCAACAGCAAATACAGATCTTCACGGCGTCAACAGCAACTACACATGTCCACGGCGCCAACAGCAACTACACATGTCCACGGCGCCAACAGCAACTACACATGTCCACGGCGCCAACAGCAACTACACATGTCCACGGCGCCAACAGCAACTACACATGTCCACGGCGCCAACAGCAACTACACATCACGGCGCCAACAGCAACTACAGATCTCCACGGCACCAGCAGCAACTACACATGTCCACGGCGCCAACAGCAACTACAGACCTCCACGGCTCCAACAGCAACTACACATCTCCACGGCGCCAACAGCAACTACAGATCTCCACGGCGCCAACAGCAACTACACATCTCCACGGCGCCAACAGCAAATACAGATCTTCACGGCGTCAACAGCAACTACAGGCCTCCACGGCGCCAACAGCAACTACACATGTCCACGGTGCCAACAGCAACTACACATGTCCACGGCGCCAACAGCAACTACACATGTCCACGGCGCCAACAGCAACTACAGATCTCCACGGCGCCAACAGCAACTACACATGTCCACGGCGCCAACAGCAACTACAAATGTCCACGGCGCCAACAGCAACTACACATGTCCACGACGTCAACAGCAAATACACATGTCCACGGCGCCAACAGCAACTACACATCTCCACGGCGCCAACAGCAAATACAGATCTTCACGGCGTCAACAGCAACTACAGACCTCCACGGCGCCAACAGCAACTACACATGTCCACGGCGCCAACAGCAACTACACATGTCCACGGCGCCAACAGCAACTACACATGTCCACGGCGCCAACAGCAACTACAGATCTCCACGGCGCCAACAGCAACTACACATGTCCACGGCGCCAACAGCAACTACAAATGTCCACGGCGCCAACAGCAACTACACATGTCCACGACGTCAACAGCAAATACACATGTCCACGGCGCCAACAGCAACTACACATCTCCACGGCGCCAACAGCAAATACAGATCTTCACGGCGTCAACAGCAACTACAGACCTCCACGGCGCCAACAGCAACTACACATGTCCACGGCGCCAACAGCAACTACACATGTCCACGGCGTCAACAGCAACTACAAACCTCCACGACGCCAACAGCAACTACAGATCTCCACGGCGCCAACAGCAACTACAAATTTTCACGGCGCCAACAGCAAATACAGATCTTCACGGCGTCAACAGCAACTAAAGACCTCCACGGCGCCAACAGCAACTACACATGTCCACGGCGCCAACAGCAACTACACATGTCCACGGCGCCAGCAACAACTACACATGTCCACGGCGCCAACAGCAACTACAGACCTCCACGGCGCCAACAGCAACTACACATGTCCACGGCGCCAACAGCAACTACACATCTCCACGGCGCCAACAGCAACTACACATGTCCACGGCGCCAACAGCAACTACAGACCTCCACGGCGCCAACAGCAACTACACTTCTCCACGGCGCCAACCGCAGCTACAGACCTCCACGGCTCCAACAGCAACTACACATCTCCACGGCGCCAACAGCAACTACAGATCTCCACGGCGCCAACAGCAACTACAGACCTCCACGGCGCCAACAGCAAATACAGATCTCCACGGCGCCAACAGCAACTACACATGTCCACGGCGCCAACAGCAACTACACATGTCCACGGCACCAACAGCAACTACAGATCTCCACGGCGCCAACAGCAACTACAGACCTCCACGGCGCCAACAGCAACTACAGATCTCCACGGCGCCAACAGCAACTACACTTCTCCACGGCGCCAACAGCAACTACAGACCTCCACGGCTCCAACAGCAAATACACATGTCCACGGCGCCAACAGCAACTACACATGTCCACGGCGCCAACAGCAACTACAGATCTCCACGGCGCCAACAGCAAATAGAGATCTCCACGGCGCCAACAGCAACTACACATCTCCACGGCGCCAACAGCAAATACAGATCTTCACGGCGTCAACAGCAACTACACATGTCCACGGCGCCAACAGCAACTACACATGTCCACGGCGTCAACAGCAACTACACATGTCCACGGCGCCAACAGCAACTACACATGTCCACGGCGCCAACAGCAGCTACACATGTCCACGGCGCCAACAGCAACTACACATCTCCACGGCGCCAACAGCAACTACAGATCTCTACGGCACCAACAGCAACTACACATGTCCACGGCGCCAACAGCAACTACAGACCTCCACGGCTCCAACAGCAACTACACATCTCCACGGCGCCAACAGCAACTACACATGTCCACGGCGCCAACAGCAACTACACATCTCCACGGTCTGTAGTTGCTGTTGGCGCCGTGGAGATGTGTAGTCCCATTATGTGAGCAGGCCGGTCCACACGACTTCAATTTATTTTTTGCCCTTTTTTCGTCGCTTTTTCTTCCTAACTTTACTTAGAAGAATTCAAGACCTACATTCCTGCAGAAAAGCAAAAAAACGTTTCATCTAGAACACCAAATTTTTCAACAATCAAAAAATCATTCAAATTATTATTTTAACAATCTTCGGATGCTGTAGGTAACAGTCTCCTGGTACCAGCAAAAGCAGTGTATTCATTTGAGAAACATTGGACTGGAAAATGCGGGAAAAAAATTGAAGATTTTGAAAAAAACCGTACTCGAAAAGCTTCATCAATTTCAGAGCATCAATGTATTTCTTGCCTGTTCGGTTCATTGGATAGGATGGAAACATTCAGTTTTTTTTTAGATATTCCGCCTGATCTCAGAAAGCAGTAATCGAAATCAGTTTCGGAGAAACCGTTTAAACCCATTGTTCGCGATGAAAAAGTTGCCCATTTTTTGACGGAAACGTAAGCTTTCGATTTCTCTTGGAAAAAATAAGGAAGAAAAACCGTCCGGAAATGGTTGTTCGGGCGGCCCATCGGATCACCTCGCCCACGTCGTATGAGAGTTGTCCGGCGTTCGTTTCACCAGAGGAACAGTTGCCGAATTTTCGAATACTCTTTTAATCGGAAAGATTTTAACATCCAAGCATTTGCATTGGCCCTTCCTATTTTTGAATAGTTTAAAGCGCAAAGCCATTTCCGACGTTGGGTTTGACACTTTGTCTGCAGCCTTCTCTGGCACTGGGACGCTCCTAGCCCACAAGAAAGCCGCTCCGAGCGCTCGGACAACTGGGCTAGGAGCCCCAAATCGTGATAGTCGCGGTGTTCATGTGCCACTGTCGTGGAAAAGCAGCGCCACTCCCGCGGCATAGATGCGGTTTTGTCGCGGTTTCGCCATGCTATGCCGTGGTTTCGTCATGCGATTATCGCGGTTTCGTCATGCTATTGTTGCGGTTTTGTCACGCGATTGTGGAGGTCTTGTTACGCTAGTGGCGCGGTTTAGACGCGTTATTTTCGGGTTTCTTTTACGTTGTTGTGGCGGTCTAGATGCGTTATTTTCGCGGTTTCGTCTTGCTATCGTCGCGTTGTTGACGCGTTATAATACTCCTACTGCCGCACTTCTGTCGTGTTCATACCGCAAAATTGACGTACTATTATCGCGCTACGGCAGCGGTATTGAAGTGCTATACTCGCGTTACTGCCGCACTATTTGCGAGCTGTTGACGGACTATTGTCGCGCAACTGACGTGCTGCCCTCGTGGTGTTGACCAGCTATTGTCCTCGTATTACACAGCTGTTCAACCACGCTTTTACTGCTACTAACCCAGATTTTGACTGTCGCTCGAAAAGTATTGAATCGCTTTTCAGCTAAGCCACTGATTGGAGTGCTGCTCATGCGCCATCACACAGCTTTTTAACTAGACTTGTACCGCTTTCTTTCAAGTTGTTCCGTGAACACCAGCTATACAGATTCATAATGGAATTTAAGCAGTATGACACGTAAACGCAAAAATATTTCAGACTCTACAAAAAATGCACATGAGAATCCTTCTCGTCTAGCACCCTAATTCTCGCATAGGCACCCTAAATCACACAATCATTTCTCATAACAAAGGCCTGGGAACCCGAAATTCACCAGATCATGTTTCAAAACAAAGGCTCCAAAAACGCAAGATCACGAGATGCAGCAAAGGCCTAGGGGGAGGGGGGGCCTTGTTGATCTTGATAGTGACTCCTCATAACCTGAGGCTTTCAAGTAGCTCTTGATATCTGAGATTTTTCTTCCTCTAAAGGCTATTGAAACGCCAGGCACATAGCAACTGGCAGATATGACATGGAATACGACATGACTAAGCAAATGTTGGTGTATTATAGCACAAAACAGATTTCGCCGTTTGCCGTTTTGCCGTTTGCCGGTCGTTTTTAGGGTTTGCCGTTGCCGTTGCCGTTTGCCGAAATTTTAAGTTCCTTTGCCGCACACCCCCGCTGCAGATGCTTACTGTGCACATAATCGACTACGCAATACGCCATCATCACAGAAGCGCAAATGAGGGTGCAAAACTAGTTGGGGGGGGGGGGCATCCAAGACTTACCCATAGAAATAAAAGATTCATTCATAGAAATGAATATTTTTTGGTTATCAGATATGTGATGACGTTATCCTTCGTAATTTCCTAAAAATTTCATGAGATTTGATCGATTTCCGAAAGCAGAATCATTCATTTCTCACTTGAACTCTGAGTGCCCCCCCCAACTAGTTTCGCACCCCGAGTTTCTCAGCGCTCCCAAATAAACGCGGTCCATTGCCACTTTGCGCACTCATTTGCACGCAAACGCGGAAATTTACCAAATATCATATTCACTGCTACAAAAAACACGCAAAATCCAAATAAGCATAGCAGAATAAAAATAATACAACATAAGAAAATAACGATTGCAGCTAGAGATCGAGTACCAAATTCAAATATAAAAACGAAAATCTTCCAGCTCCACAGGAGTGTCACAAGCAAATAGGAAACTCGGTTACATTGAAAATGAGATCAAAGTAATGTTACAGATCTCAAGACTCCTTTCAGAGAAATTATGTATCGTGCCACTTTGGTCGGTACATTCGATATAGACGAAAAATACCGAGCGGTGCCGATTGCCACAAAGCCATAAAATGCTCTGATTTAACTTTCATTTGAGAGCCTGATATATAGAAATGCAACTGATATCATCATTTTATGTCCTTGTGGCAATCGGCACCGCTCGGTATTTAGAGTTTACTTGATAATTGCAATCAGAAGACAGCATCACAAGAAAAGGAAGAAAAAAAACAAGATTGACGCCCAACCATGACGTGGCAAATTGTTTGGACACGTTTCGATCTGCCTTGACATGATCAGTGTCGGGCGTACGTGCAAATTCTGAAAACAGCTTTGCCGTGGGCTAGTAGCGACAGCAAATCGTCGATAAAGGACAGCCGTATACTCGTGGGCTACTATAAAGTTGGAAAAAAGCATTTCGCTAGTGGCCCACGAGCATTGACAAAGAATACCGCGACGAAGTCGCTTGCGCCATTTCGCGGTATTCTCGCCCCAATCTCCATAGTCGTGGGCTCGGAGCTCCCCAATGCCTGAGTTCCGAAACTCACCAAACAGGCACACTTCAATATTTTTCAGAGGTTACTTCGAGCAGTTTTTCTCCGTTATTGGAAGATTTCTGTATTCGTGGACTTACCCATGAAATCCAGTCCCGTCATGATTGCTCTGTAAACTAGGAGAGGGTAAAGTCCAGTATTCACAAAAAAAGTTTTTTTTTGCTACAGTTTTCGTATGAGTTTGCTACAACCATTCGTTAATACGTCTAATTGAAGAAAAAACCCTTTAGCTCAATTTTTTTTCTGGCGGAACCTGGCTTTTGAGAACCAAACTGGAGAAAAAGGTGAAAAGGTGAATTGTCTAGCGTCTTTGTAGGATTGAATTCTAACAAAGCTCATAACGACTTGGAAAGTGAAAATAGGAGAAACTAAGGAAAGAAAGGATTGAAAACAATGAACTGCTAGCGAATCAATGACGGGTTCCCCTGGGAGGTCCACGTCTGCGTTTATCGATAGATCACGAAATTTCTCATTAAGTAGACGGTGCAAAAGCAAACTCGATCATATTTACTTTAGCAAACTTGGTGCATATCATACTCGATCCTATTCGATTCGCAGCGTCATTCTGATTCAGAAAGTGTGTTAAAATGCTGAAGAAACTGAATATCAAGCCTTATTATATGGACTATTTACGAGTGAACTTTCTGGTGACCTCGCTAATTACTTTCTAAACTGGCGTTGCCTAAATAACTTTTTATACATTTATACATAACAGAGTCTTCATGAGAAGCAGAAGACAAAATCAGCCTTCGAGAAAATTCGAAAGGCATTCCAAAACGTGCCAAATGGATATGTTATTAATGACTAGAGGTTAAGATGCGAAATTTCTCGGTTGTCTCCAGGAGAAGTGCCCAATATCGCACTTTTTGTGGGCAGCTCCAATTTATGAGGTAATTAGCGAGGTGATCAGAAAGTTCACTCTTAAATAGCCAATATAATAAGGCCTGATATTCAGTTTATTCCGCAATTTACCACACTTTTTGAATCAGAATGACGCTGCGATTCGAACGGTGATGTTACATTTTCGAATTAACCGCTTTGAAAAAAAGTTTGAATTCATTGAAATTAAAAAAGTTCAAAGTAGGTCAAGAATTGAACTGATCTTGACTGTTTTTGAAATCGGCATGAAAATACGAAAGCATTGACTTTTTGAAATTTCTAACACATCTACATTGGAAGATTTTTGCTTCTTTCTGAGAAAGTAGGTCATGACTAGGTCGAAACTTTATTTTTTCTCAGAACTGAATACATTTTTGGAATCAGCGCGACGAGTTGAATCGGACGATGTTTTCAGATTTCGAAATCATTCACTCTGAACGAAAACGACTTTCCGACGCGTTTTAGGACACATGTTATGAGCGGTATTCAGAGAAATGAAAACAAGTTACTTGTAACATAAAAGGTTGAAAACAAGTTACTTGTAACATATCTCAGCCGATGTAAGCTACTTGCGACTTATATCAGGTCATTTAAGTTACATGTAACATATCGGCCTGAAACTGCGTGCGGTGCGCCTCCGATATGTTACATGTATCTTAAATGACCTGAGGTAGGTCGCAAGTAACTTACATCGGCTCAAATATGTTACAAGTAACTTGTTTTTGATTTCTGAGGGACGCTGTGTGCAGTGCGCCTCCGATAAGTTACATGTAACTTAAATGGCACAATATAAGTGGCAAGTAACTTAAATCGCCCGAAAAGATATTTCCAAGGGGGATGTACGACGCACTCGCGGGGTCAGGCTTACGACTGGCGTTGCTGTTGGTTCAATTACCCAAGTTTGAGGTACTTGACCCCATACCAGGAGGGGGGCCCCGCACAGCATTTTTTTTGAGTAGTGTGTGGTCTGGGATGCGCTATCTGCGTCGCGTGTCGTCTACGTTATGTGATAGCCACCCACAGTGAAAATATAAATGTGTGTTACATACAACATAAGTGTAACCTACATGCAATATAAATTTAAGTTAGATAAAATATAAATGTATGTTACATGTAATATAAATGTAAGTTACTTGAGACATTCAAGTGAGTTATATTTATATTACAAGTAACTTATTTTGATTTTTCTGAGTATTGCACAGATAGTCTTCAGGTAGTTGACAAGTGTTCCCCTGAATGGACAACTCTTCCATTTTGTGGGCAGGCCGATCCACACGACTTCAATTTATTTTTTGCCCTTTTTTCGTCGCTTTTTCTTCCTAACCTTACTCAGAAAAATTCAAGACCTACATTTTGCAGAAAAGCAAAAATAACTTCTGTTCTAGAACACCAAAGTTTTTCAACAATCAAAAAATCATTCAAATTATCATTCTAACAATCTTCGGATGCCGTAGCTAACAGTCTCCTGGTACCACCAAAAGCAGTGTATTCATTTGAGAAACAGTGGACTGAAAAATGAAAAAAATTAGGATTTCGAAAAAAAATTAGGATTTCGAAAAAAAAATTAGGATTTCGAAAAAAAAATTAGGATTTCGAAAAAAAAATTAGGATTTCGAAAAAAAATTAGGATTTCGAAAAAAATTAGGATTTCGAAAAGTTTCATCGATTTCAGAGAACCAATGATTTTCTTGCCTGTTTGGTTCATTGGGAAAAAAAATTAGGATTTCGAAAAAAAAATTAGGATTTCGAAAAAAAAATTAGGATTTCGAAAAAAATTAGGATTTCGAAAAGTTTCATCGATTTCAGAGAACCAATGATTTTCTTGCCTGTTTGGTTCATTGGAAAGGAGGAAAGCATACAGTTTATTCCAAAGATTTTCAGCCTGATCTCAGAAGCCAGTAATCAAAATCAGTATCGGAGAAACCGCCTAAACGCAGTGTTCTCTATGAAAAATTTGCCAATTTTTTAACGGAAGCATAAGGTTTTGGTCTCTCTAAGAAAAGTAAGTACATACAGAAAACCGTCAGAAAATGATTGATTGGGCGACCCATTGATGAGAGTTGTCCGGCGTTCGTTTCACCAGAGGAACAGTTGCCGCTTTACTAAATGCTCTTCATCCCGAAAGATTCCAACATTCAAGCTTTGCGTTGAACCATATTATTTTCAACAAAAGTTCTCGGTACAATAAACAGAGAACAAAATCACTTACCTAAGAATTCTGAAGCGCAAAACCATTTCCGACGTTGGGTTAGACGCTTTGTCTGCAGTCTTGCAAAACACACCAAATAGGCGTAATTAAATATTTTAGTTTTTTTTTGGACAGTTTTTCTCTGGTATTTAATCGTTGTGTGAAGACTTTCCCCAATTAACCTTTACATCATGGACTTAACCACGACATCCAGTTCTGATATGATTGGTCTGTGAACTAGGTGAGGGAAACGACCAGTATTTCACAGAAAAAGTTTTTGCTACAGATTTCGTATGTTTTTGGCACAACCAATCGTCTTTTTTTCGGCGGAACCTCGCCCTCGAAAACCAAACCGGAAAAAAAACTATGTGAGAGAAAGGGAAATGTTTAGCTTTCCCGTACAAATTCAGTTCTAACAAAGCTCAGACTTGGAAATATCAAATAGGAGAAATTAAAAACAATGGAAACGGAAGGTTTTACGGCTGCTAGCAAATCAATGACGGGTTCCCCAGGGAGGTCCACGTCTGCGTTTATCGATAGATCATGGAAAATGTATATTTCGATAACGCTGCAGAAGCAAAACTCTAAGCCATTTTCCTCTCGACCACACATAGGATATTCCGAAAATCTTGTTCAAAATCGTTTCCTCCTTCTTCTAGAAGTATTCTCTCGGCAGAATCCATGAAGAAAACATCACTACAAGTACCGTTCTATTTCAGCGACATAATCCTCTGCAAGACGAAACTCTCAGGCGATTATCGGCCCCGAGCCGCCTGACGGTTCGGCTCGTTTTTCCAATCTGCGAGTCGGCTCCTGTTGCTTTCCGGGCCACTGCTGTTGCTGTCCGGGCTATTCCGGTTGGCCCGAACAGCAACAGCAGTAGCCCAGAGATTGGGAGAACGAGCCGAACTGTCAGGCGGCTCCGATTCCTATTCGGTGCGGCTCGAGGCCGAGAATCGCCTGAGCTGGTACCAAAAAAATTCGCGAACACTTTCATATGAATGCATTTTTTGCGATTTGCGTTTTCTTAGGTGCAAAGGAGTTTTTAGGACTCAATGTACATAATTTGAGCTAACCAAGGGGAAGTTTCGAAAACTAATTCTAAAGAGACGGCCCTGACAGTCCCGTGGGCCAGTTTAATATGGCTGCGATAGTTTAATTTTTAGCTCAGGCGATTATCGGCCCCGAGTCGCCTGACGGTTCGGCTCGTTTTTCCAATCTGCGAGTCGGCTCCTGTTGCTTTCCGGGCCACTGCGGTTGCTATTCGGGCTATTCCGGTTGGCCCGAACAGCAACAGCAGTAGCCCAGAGATTGGGAGAACGAGCCGAACTGTCAGGCGGCTCCGATTCCTATTTGGTGCGGCTCGAGGCCGAGAATCGCCTAAGCTGGTACCAAAAAAATTCGCGAACACTTTCATATGAATGCATTTTTTGCGATTTGCGTTTTCTTAGGTGCAAAGGAGTTTTTAGGACTCAATGTACATAATTTGAGCTAACCAAGGGGAAGTTTCGAAAACTAATTCTAAAGAGACGGCCCTGACAGTCCCGTGGGCCAGTTTAATATGGCTGCGATAGTTCAATTTTTAGCTCAGGCGATTATCGGCCCCGAGTCGCCTGACGGTTCGGCTCGTTTTTCCAATCTGCGAGTCGGCTCCTGTTGCTTTCCGGGCCACTGCTGTTGCTGTCCGGGCTATTCCGGTTGGCCCGAACAGCAACAGCAGTAGCCCAGAGATTGGGAGAACGAGCCGAACTGTCAGGCGGCTCCGATTCCTATCCGGTGCGGCTCGAGGCCGAGAATCGCCTGAGCTGGTACCAAAAAAATTCGCGAACACTTTCATATGAATGCATTTTTTGCGATTTGCGTTTTCTTAGGTGCAAAGGAGTTTTTAGGACTCAACGTACATAATTTGAGCTAACCAAGGGGAAGTTTCGAAAACTAATTCTAAAGAGACGGCCCTGACAGTCCCGTGGGCCAGTTTAATATGGCTGCGATAGTTTAATTTTTAGCTCAGGCGATTATCGGCCCCGAGTCGCCTGACAGTTCGGCTCGTTTTTCCAATCTGCGAGTCGGCTCCTGTTGCTGTCCTAGCCACTGATGTTGCTGTCCGGGCTATTCCGGTTGGCCCGAGTAGCAACAGCAGTAGCCCTGAGAATGGGAGAACGAGCCGAACTGTCAGGCGGCCCGAATCCTATTCGGTGCGGCTCGGGGCCGAGAATCGCCTGAGAGGCTTCGAATTCCTTTAAACCCTTGTGCCATAGACTTCTCCCTGTGAATCAGAGAGAATTCCGATTCAAGCTGTGCAGACTCTTTGCTGATCTAGTGGTAAAGTCCAAGGATCATCCGCAGGCGAAGACTGTCGCGGACCAGTTCGGAATGCGCTGCCGACCTTTTTTTTCTCAGAAAACTTCTCAGCGAAATCGACGGTCTGCAAGCAATGCTGAATCCAGGAATGCATGGCGCACTCCGAAGGCATCGCTAAGAGGTTCATTCAGGGTCTGTTGATCGAATACACGGAAATGGAGGAGCCTTGGACCAATTCAGCCGCCGCGTTCACGCCATCGCTGTAGCCGCGCGCGCGCGTCGCATTAAGCACGCAGAACCAGTCAGAAGCCCCTCCCTTTCTGTGTATTCGATCAATAATCCCCTGATTCAGTCGCCGGTCGCAGAAATGAAAATACAAAAAAGGCTTAAACCACCTTCTTACAAAATAAGCTCGATATTTATTACAAGTTGCGAAGTAAATTGATACAAGTCTATTAAAAATCGCACCATAAATCCTTCTCAGAATATACATTATGTCTAGTACTGCAATAAATTATGAAAGGTGAGCGTATCGCACAGAAAACTAGTGAAGCTCGAGAAGAATCTCCACACAACAAACACTATTAGTTAATTTTTCCTCTAACTAAGGGCCGAATTGGCAACGAGTGCTACTCCTCGCTCATAGAAAGCTGTCGCCGGCGATACTGCAAACGCCAGCGAAGTTACCAATTGACGACGATCACCGTACAAGTACAGCGGTAGACGAACACCATCAGCCGAATCCTGAGATTACGAAAATTCTAGTGATATAAAGCAAAGTATTAGGTTCAAACAGGGAAATTCCTAACAAAAAGCCCATTTCTATCGACTTATCGGATGCAACTGCGCCAACAGGGATCGAACCTGCCAACTCACAGTTGGTAATCGGCAGCACTGCCACTACACCAAGCCGGTTGACATCGGCATAGATCCCAATGAGACTTTGCGTTCACGATTTAAGGTTGGCGCAAACTCGGAGCCATATGCTATAACATAGATGCACCGAGTTTGCGCCAACCTCAAATGGGGAACGTTATGATCCATGACGATGTTACTGCTGTCTCTAAGGAGAATAACCCAAGTCAGGTCATCATTCCACGGCAGAAACTCTTCAAACTACAGGTCGAGGGCTAATACAGGCCCTCGCCAGAGATTTCTATGAGGATCTTCACACTATTCGGCAATGTCCCAACAGGCACCATGAGGGCCATACCTCAGCCCCCCCCCCCCCAACACCCCACACTGCTGACAAAATGACCCACCTGCTTCCAGGAGAACTCCACGCAGTCACAGGCCGTCTTCACCTCATCTGACAACTTCAGCGCATTTCCACCGGTGGTTTCCGCTCCGCGCAGTTCCATACCTGCAGAAAGACAACAATTTTGAAAAAGTCCTAAAGATTTGGAAAAAAATATGGCAACTTACCAGTGAGTCGAACAACATCCAATCGATCTGTCCTTCCAATCACCACATGCAAATGAAGCTGTTCCAGAGACCACGTGTTCGCTTGCGCAACTTGCTGCCTTGTAGCAGTTACGTACGCCTCCGGCGAGAACGTACCACCCAGCCATACTTCCTCGCGCTGCAAAGAATGGAAAATCGCGGGACAGAAGGCAAAAACGCACTTCATCAGCCGTTCCCTGAGAAAGTTTCGCCTCGGCTCCACCGCGACTTCGCCGGCTAGATGCCTATAGTCACCAAAAACTATACTAGTGCTAGAGATGCGGTGAAGCGAGTACGCCTTCCACCCTTAACAGCGCACGGTACAGTCGCGGCCCTTACGCGGGCAAACCGCTGCAGAGTTGAGGAAACTACACCCTGTCGCAGCGCAGTGTAGGAAGAGCCGCGGCGCTATAGCGAAAGAGTCGCGACAGGCGGTTTACCACTCACCCTCAGATTCTCACTGGCGCCAATTCGTATCAGCTGCTTCACGCGTTCATTGAAGTCCACCATCCAGTCCATCACAATCACATCCTTTGGAACCGTGTAGCGCTGCCAGTTAGTTGGAACCTATATAGAATCAACCTTTATTCTCCACCTCCAGACAAAAAGAATCAGTAACTCACCACTCCCTTCTGCAACGCTGACGCGAGCGCCCGCGTCTCATTGCTCTGTTTACGCTCCGCGCGACAGACCGCGAGAATCTCCACCAAGTCATGGCGAATATCGCGCAGCAGCTGCGCTCCCAAATTGATCTCTCGCTCAAAGAAACGGAACAGCGGATCCTTGATGTTCTCCACAGTGCGCTTCATGCGCACAATGTCCTATAAACCACCAATTTTGCGAAAAAAGTCAATAAATTCGGAAAAACCCTTAATCGCTCGCATTAATTCCAAACTTTTGACTGATAACTCCCAACTACAAAAAATACTTCGAATCAGTCAATTTTCCTTGGCACCATAGGCAACCAGTGGGTTTTGAAAAAAAAACTGCGTTTAAAACTCCTTGACCAACACTCAATTCAAACATAAAAAATGCTCACACTTTCTTCCTCTTTCCGTATTTGCTGTAATTAATAGAATTTTATTTCTCAGCCAGTTTCTCAACTCCAGGAATTGACCCTGCTGCCCCAGCTTTCCTTTCAGAAACCAACCTTGGGTAAGAGTTTCAGCCACTGTTGGGCCAACTCTCCCAGCTGCGCCATCCATTGAGGTTTCGCCTCCTTCTCACCGTCTCCGGTGAACGCCAGCTCGTCATCCGACACTTTGAGAAGGTTCTTCAGCATAGATTCACCTAAATAAATCATTTTAGAAACCATCTGTAACCAGAATACTCTAAAAATTTGAAAAAAAAAACGCTGGGGTTGCGACTCACCTCTCAATGTGAGCAGCACCTTCTCCGCATTGTTTGGCAGACCCAGCCAGGCGGGCAGCTAAAATTCGGAAAAATTTGACTCCGGCAGACTTCCAGGAAACGTCATCCATGGAAACCATCAATTTTGAGAGCTTTTTAGTGTTCCAATTTCCAAATTTTTGAAAAAAAAATTAATTTTCCAGCTCGGCACCAAGAAAACCCCACTCGAAAAACTCCGCCTACCTGCTGATTCTTCATTCCTTCAACCCACGCCAACAGCTGATCGCGTTGTGTGGCATCTGGAGTGCACAGCGGCGCGTCGCCATCGAATTTGCTGACAAGTACATGCTCCGGCTCGAAACTCTTTGCCGTGAACAGCCTTTCAAGTACGCAATCGAGAAGAACCTGGAAAACAGATCCATTTGAATGAAATTTAATCTGTTTTTCAACTCTTTTGGGATATACCTGGTCAAATTGATTATCGATCTTTCCACCATAGATGCACTGACTGAGAAGGGTTCTCAATGTGGTCCATGGCAACTTTTCTGGCGCAACATTGGCACGCCCTTGCGCCACCGCGTCCACAGCCGCGTCAAGCGTGTCGCATGCGACGCGCAGATCCGCATCGGAGAACTCGTACGCGTTCGCCCATCCTAGGGGTGTGTACCTAAACAAGTGCATAATTGAAGGGGCCTAAATACAGATATTACGGAAGATACCTACCTCAGTCTCTCCTGCACCAACGCATGTAGCCAGCATATCAGCAGATACAGTCGACTGCGCTCAGCTGGAGCTCGAGCCAGGCGAGTCGCAGGGAGAGTCGCCAGTGATCGCAGCAGATTCGCTTTCAGTCCCGTAGCCGGTTCGAATACCACCAGTCTTGAGGTGCGAATCACAGACGTGGGCAGTTTCGGATGAATTTCAGCAGTGAGGAACAGTCGGAAATTGGCATGCGGTTTCAGTGTATGCAGCCGTTTCTCCATATTTCCTAGCCATTGTGGCGCCAGATGCACGTTCTTCAACAGCACCCATCGGCCAGACTTTGACGCAGCTGTGAGTGCCTAAATGGGCAGAAATGATGCGCGACAGCAGCTAGAAGAAAAGGAAAACCTCACCGAATCCGCCTGGTTGAATCCTTCAGAGGAACCAATGGCAATGGAGGTGACTGGTCTACCCGTCTGTACCGCGAGATCTTCAATCTTACCCGATGCATCATAACCAGTAGCCGAACACAGTAGAACAGGATCCGACGACGACACCTGCAATAAAAAATGCTCAGATTCAGAACCAGTTCTACTTAATCATTCTTTACCCTAAAGGCCTTGCTCACCATTCAAAAACAATCTTCGTGTTTTCACCGAAAATGGACAGGTCCAGGGTGCATTGCAATAGCGATGTCCAAAAAACGGCTTGAAATAAGCCATATATAGCCCTAAACGGCCCCAAAACCTAAATGTGGCATGCCAGCATCGCTCACTTCCTCGAAGGCCACTGCAGGGCGGCATGCATGAACGCTGCAAAGGTCAGGAAGCCACTCCCCATCCTATGCGCCCCTAGTAGAGCCGCGGGGCAGCCCCGAAAAACATGGCGTATATTGGTGTGTCGCGCACGCAAATGCACCTTCTACAGCAAACTCTACGCCTAGCGGCATTTTTGTCATCCCAGTCGCTTTTTGGCCTTTTTTGTCATCCCGTGCACCTAAATCCTTCTAGGCAAACGCGACTGGGATGACAGAAAGTGCGCTCGTAGAGTTCAGAGTGGGAAGTGCATTTACGTCCGCAATATGCACTTCCGGGCCGTCACGTGGCTCGACGCTGCGCGTATAGGACGCAGAGCGGCTCCCTGACCTCGTTCACAACGTTCATACATGCCACCCCAGAACTGGGCGGGGCGGGCATGCCACATTCAAATTTTGGGGCCGTTAAGGGCTATTTGTGGCCTGCTTTTGGCCGTTTTTCGACATTGTTATTGCACTGGGCCCGTCGGTGACCAGCGATTCGCCCGCTATTTGGCAGCAATCCTTCCTCCAGTATTCAGTGATCCGCTGCTTATCGTGGCTCAGTAAGCAGATCGGCGGCAGTCTGTGGGTAGATTGCCCCTCATCAGCTTATCCGCTCGCGTTATCGACTTGGGATAAGCCCGCCAAACCCACAAAAGCAGCCGAAGAACACTTGTCCCAAGACGCTCTTTTTTCATCAATGTTAGGTAGTTTCCTTACTAGAAGCTAGTGCATGTCAAGATAAGAACTTGCTAAAGCTCGGTTCGACCCTTTTTGAGCCCTAGTCTCATCATTTCCATCACTAAATATGCAAACATCGACTCACCTCATTATCGATGATATCATGAAGATCGATGACCTTATCCTGCTGCATGAAACCGTCACCAAACGCTACACAAACTAGACGATGTGCACTTGCCACCATACGATCGGCCCTCAGGCAATGCACCACAATCAGTTGGTTCATCGCTATTCCAATAGCCGCTAAAGACAGCATTTTCCAGTGATAAATTCACTATCTTCACAGAATCCTGGAGACTTACTCAGCTTGTTCTCATGGTCCTCCCAGAGCGTTGGCACCTCGGCTTCTGGATTATCCAGAGCCATCCATTGTTTAACTTGCGCCGACTGCTTACACATGATGTCCATCACCTATAAACATGGTGACTTCAAAAAACTTGGAAAAAATGCGTAGAGCAGATAAAACCCACGTTCTCGAAACCAGCCAGCTTCTGCGCCCTATTCAGCGCAGCCACATGCTGAGAGGTGAGGTATGGCAACGCCGTCGGTGGTGACTGTTGGGACGACTTTGACGAGAACAACTCGCTTCGGCCAAGCAGCAGATCCCATTGGGCGTCATATGAAGGCTCACCACCCACAGATCGCAGTGAAATTCGCATGAGCAACAAGGCCAGCAGAACCTTGTCCGCATGCAGCATACCACGGGAAACTCGGCGATAAACCGTCTGAAAACGCAACTTCATACTAAAATTCACATAATCGTCAGGATTATGCAAAAGAAACGCACTGTTCCATAACAAAATTCGCATTTGCTCAAAACATCAACCTGGTAGATATAATCTCCCTCACCTGGAAGAGATTCGCCGTAATGATGTTCAGCCGCTGCATATGGTCTTGTGTTTGAATCAAATCCGGCGATTTCAACACACACGTGAAAATGTCCAGAAGGAAGTCGAGCGAGTAGTGATACAAGAAGTGCACCTAAAAATCAAATTTAAACCCAGAATGGAGGTGCAGACCAATTGTGAGCGGTTTTTTGGCCTTCCCATTTCCGCCTTTTAAGAATGCGAAAGAAGGTAAGGGATACCAATCTGGAATGAACCGATTCTGAATGTCTCATCTTAAAGGCACAGGACACCCAAAAAATTAATTTTTAGATTTCATGCTAATCTTGGAGAGAGTCACACGCTGATCACAGTGGTTTCTCTGAAATCGTCCAAGACCCCATTTGGACAGAGTTGTGGCACTTCAAGGATGCCTAGATTTTGAGGGTGAAAAATCAGTGGACGAATTGTCTCAGGCCTGTATTTCTCTTCATTCGCAATCGCTGCGCGAGAGCGAGCCAGGATAAGGAGACAGTCTGGCAGTGGACTGAAGAGCGACGACTTGTTGGAATTCATCCATCCATTTCGCTGCTATCGAAATCGAAAGTCTGTTAGGTGGTCGGGCCTGTGGTGGTGAGCGAAGGGGGTCGGGCCTGTGGTGGTAGCCTATATCTCGCTTATTTGGAGGAATTGAGATCTCGCGTTTGGCACGTGCTATACACGAGGGGTCTTCTACACGATTACATGCAAATCTCAAAATTCATATCTGAAGGTGTACTGTGCCTTTAAAGGCAGTGGTCACGATGAAAAACGTTATCGAAAAAACTACAAAAATCAGCTTAGATCAAAAACAGCTGAAAAACTATGAAGGTAGCGCGGTGAAAACGGTCTACAAATAGAGTTTCTAGGGACCAAAGATGCCAGTTCGTGCACAAAAGCACAGCGCAGCTCAAAATAATCGCAGTCTCATGCCGCGCAGTCAAAAATCATCGACATTCAGAGGAAGAAATAAACGCAAATTTACCTAATAAAAACTGTTGAGCAATGAAAGAAAGCACTCCAGTCAATGTTTCTGACTAGATAAGTACATAAATTCGAAGGTTCATTGATTGAAATTCAGTTTCAAGCCAGCTGATGTTCTTGATATAAGAGGTCATCGATGCCGATGATGTGGATTGGGCTCGTTCACCATCAAAGGACAAGAAAGTTCAGGCTTCAAATTTGGCCCAAAACAGTGTTTTTTTTATAGGTCCTACTACTCGAGACCCAGAGAACGATTTAGAGAGAAAAGACGACAAGCATATTTGATCACGACCACTGCCTTTAAACGGTTCTTGGAATTCTAATAGTTGCATTCCAAAATTTTAGTAGCCTCCTTTTTCGATTTCAGGAGATTTTAAAGTACGATTTCGCCCAACCCTGATGACGACAAAAGATTTACAGATTTCCAAATGTTTTTGACCGTCTACGTTTAATTTCCAGTTCCCGCAAAAGGCCTCAAAACGCCGAACAAATCAGAAATACAACTATGGGTGGTTCACAAACTGTGATGGCTAATTTCAGTTATGCCGACTTCCAAAGGTTTTTGGAGTTCTGATTTCCTCCTTCGTAAATTGGGATAGCCGCTCCGTTTTCCGATTTTCAAAGCGCCAATATTTGAAAACAAAAGAACCGCTCAATCCCAATTTTCAGAAGGATTTTTGGATTTGAATTTCCGGCCACCGAAATCGAGATGGCTGCTCCGTTTTTCGATTTCCGGAGTTTTCAAAGAAAATTTCGCTCAACCCTAGCGGCGACCTATGAATTATAAAATTCCGATTTCCGACTGCTTTTGACCTACATTTTTCGTTTCCGTTTTCCGCCAAACGCCTCCAAATGGGGTAGAAAATCAGGAGTACCACTATGGGTGACCCAGAATTTGGAACGAGTAAATTTTCAAAGCCCCTATCTCAGATGGTTTTCGTAATTCCGATTTTCGAATAGAGTAATTGAAAGGGTAGCTCCGTTTTTCCAATCTAGAAAAATTTTAGAAAAAAATTCTCTCAACCCTGCGGCCGAACGGGATATCTTAATACCGATTTTTGATCCTCCGGTTTCGCAAAATGCTACGGAATGTGCAGACAAAAATCAGAAATACCACAATTGGTGGTCTGGAATTTGAGATGAGCGGATTTCGGAGATCTCAATTTCAAATGGTTTCTGGAATCTCCAACCCCCAAATTGAAATGAATACTCCATTTCACGACTCTCAAAACTCAAAAAGGCTTACTCATCCATAATGCCGACATAGGATTTCCGTAATTCCAATAGTTTTTTGAGATTTCACTTTTCAGTTTCCGTTTTCCAAAATTAGAACTTTTCTGATTTTTCAGGGTTTTCGGCATTCCTGTATTTACGGATTTCGAATGATTTTTCGGTTCCCGACTTCGCAAATCATGATGGAAAATTCCACCTCTCCGTCCTCCTAATGCCAACCACAATGGGTAAAAAACCAGCATACCTCGTTCAGCTGCTGCAATGTATGGTAGATCTGCGAGCAGGCCGCTGCCAGCCGCTGATACTGCGCGGAAACTGCTTCCACCTAGACAGACAAGCAATAATTTCCTTTTCGACGTAAGAAAACGCCCTTCGCTCACCTCAGCCATGACCTTATCAGTCTCGGCCGCCTTCTTCGCCACCTCCGATGCCTCCGTCTTCAACTTCTCCAGTGTTCCAATGACAGAATTATCATCCAGAATCTTGCCCTTACTCTCATTCAGCGCTGCCAACAACGCTTTTTCGAGTTGGCGTAGACGCACCGCAAATTCACCCTAAAGTAACAAAAGGGTTTATCCTTCTTTCAGCACGATTCTAAATTTCACACCGTTCAAACCTGCAGTTTCAGCAAGTCACTGCGCTTCTTGTCCACATCTGGCCGTTCGCTTCTTAGCACTTGGTTCAGACACTGGCTGGCAAGACTGGACGACGTCACAGTGAAATTGACAAACGTCACTCTAGAGCACACATCCGGGGTGAATTCAACCTAAATCACCTCACATAAAGTTATTAGGACACAACTACCTTCAAAACCTGCAAGCAGCGGACTTACCGATGCATCCCTGGTAATGAGGAATATCTGGAACGCTGGCGACAAGTCAATATCCTGATCTCCGATTGTTATCAGTACACGTCCACCCGTTCGTTTCACCTTCAACAGCGGAGAATTTCGTTAAATACTTAAATATTTCTACCCGCAGCGACCCAAAGACATCCTAATTTTGCCCGTGACTGCCCCTAAGCACAACTCACCTCTCTGTTCAGCACAGGATTCAGAATTGGATCATAACTCTCCACATCCTGTACCAACAGGGAGTTACCGAATCGCAGAGCCGACTCCAGGTTCTTTCTGAAAACCGAAAATTCTCGAAGGCACACTAGAACAATTCTTTAGAGAACCGCCCACTCCAACCTGAACGAGTCATCCAGGAAACTAGTCTTCTGAATATTCCTTCCAGCAAACTGTTTCATGATGTACTCAGCTGCCTGGCCAGATGGATCGATAATCAGCGGATAGCGGTTGAACCGATGCAGCATAATCGCATTCTCCGAGCACAAATCGTCCACCTAAACAGTGATTCAGCCCCACCTTCATTCCTGGGTAACTACCAAAATGACCACCTACCGGCAAGGCATTCCTCTGCCACTGTAGACGATCATCCACTGTACTGAGGTATTCAATCCTGGCAAGATCCGAGCGGAACTTCACGCCGGCACCTTGGACATGGTCAATCCAGCGATGGAACAGAACATCACGAAGCTGAAACTTCACGAATCCGGACTCTAACTCGGACCTCACAGAAGCTAGTATACATACCTGCTGATCAAAGTAACCCGCATAAGCCAGGAACGCTCCTGAGAGCAGTGCATCTCCAACAAGTGTATCCATCTGCTGAGCAAATCCGTCACAACCACCCGACCAGCGGTCGCGCTCCGATCGCAACGATGACAAAAGCTCAGTTGATCGTCCAACCTATACATACAGTACTTCTTGGATCTGAAGGCTTATTAATCACCGAATGGTAAGACTCTACCTTCTCCTGTACAGTCGCCAAGTCCATCTTGATGCTCTCTGCCTGTCCAATCAGCTGCGCGTATTCCTCTTTGTACGCGGCGATTGAATGCTCCAGTTGAGCAATACGCGCCTTCACCTCGTCACCCTCCTTGGTCTTCTTTTTCGCATCCGATTCAAGACGCTTCAGTTCATTCCTCAAGGGTTCGACCTGAAACAAGTCACTTTGAGGTAATCATGGAAGCCAAATATGCTAACCCGTTAGCCAGATTGTAAGCACACTAATGAGCTTTGGAACTAGTTACCAAAAGCCTTTACGCAATTTACTACGCTCATTTGTTTCGCCCTTTCTTAATGCTACATGCAAGTTCAAAGCTTGTATTTAACGTGATTTCTTGGGAAAACATGTTACAAGCACGATAAATTAAGAACTATCAAGCTTCTAAAAAAGTTACTTGAAGCCTTCGCGTAACTTACTGAACATTTCCCGCAAGTAACTCGTTTCGACGCCAAATGTTTTCTGTCACATTTAAAATCAATAATCTTATGTAACATGAAACAATAGGAGAAAACAAGTTACTTGCAAGATAAAAGTAATACTGAAAATATGTTGCGGGGAATCGCCAGTCTTCAAGCCACGTGTAGGGGGGGGGGCAATTCAAACCAAAGCACCTTATCAAAAGTTTTCATGTAAAGTTGTTTTGAAAGATCTCTAAATAATCGATTTGTAAAATTCATGTCACATGCAAGTGCAAAAATTGCATGCAACATAAAATTATGATAATAACTACCTACTTGTGAGATAAAAGCAGCACTATGTGGCTTTTGCGCATATATAGTAGAGCCTCATCAAATCTTCAAGCGACTTGCGCTAAAGTGGCAAGTAACTTGTTCAAATAGCTTTCAGCAGTCCACCCAGACATTGCATACTTCCTGATTTATCTGCTCACTTCACGTAGATTGCTCAATTCCTTCAAGCGACATGCAATTTTTAGTTTGCGCAGGTTGCGCGCAAACCTTCCAGTAACTTACTTAAAACTCTCACGTAACTTGTTCAAATGTTTTTAAGCAGTTCTTCGAAAAAAGGGAAACCCTTTTCACCTTGTGTATGTTGCATGAAGTCTTCAAGCCTGAACCAAAGTCGCACGCAACTTATTGGAGTGTTTTTGAACAAACCTTCAGAAAAACTGTATTCAGCTTTCGCAATTTGCGTAAATCTTCGAGTAACTTGCACTAAAGTGGCACATAAGTTGTTCAAATGTTTTTCAGCAGTCCACCCAATAATGCGCATTTCCCGATTTTCCTGCTCAGTTCGCGTAAGTTGCTTAAATTCTTCAAAAATCCTGCATTTTTTAGTTCACGTAAGTTGCGTGTAGCCTTCCACCAACTTACTTCAAAGCCGCACGGAACTTGTTCAAATGTCTTTGATCAGTCCTTCAATGAAAATTTTTCGGCTTGCGCAAACTGCGTGATGTCCTCAAGTCACTGGCACTAAAGTAGCACGTAACTTTTAAAAATGTTTTTCAACTTCCAGAAAAAATATGTTCAGCTTTCTTGAATTACGGAAACCTTGAAGTAACCTGTACTAAACTTGCAGGTAACTTGTCCAAAAGTTCCTAAGCAGCGCACTCAAGAAAAAATCTTCGACTATAAGTTTTTTCGGTTTATCGTTGATGGAACTGTGCCCAGATCACAACGGTCTCTCTAGCGTAAAGGTTAGGACGGATAAGTTACCCGACGCTTGTTCCTGCCTACGTTCGCAGACGAACCTACCTTGTGCAACATCCCAGAGTACAAGAGCTGCGCCTTTGCCCACTTCACCATAGGACCGCAGGCCTGCGAAGCCCTATTCACCTTAAAAAGTGGCTAGTTCAGCTAACGGTCAACAGGAACTCAACTAATACACTATGCTTGCCTTGTCAAAGTCCCAATCCGGATTGTTCACATATTTGTCCATCTGCTTCAGAATATCAGTCGTGATGTTATCGGTGTCAAACGCGAGAATTCGAGGCATGAAGTCGTCCTTCACCATAACACCTCGAATCGCCTGGAAGTATACACCTGCCTTAATGTATGTTGAAAAACGTAGAATTCAAAAATCAGTCTACCTTCCAATCAGTGCCGACATTCTCACCCAGCAGGATACATATCGATTCCAGCGCCAGTTTCACCATAACAGGAGGACTCGCCATAGACCTAACCTCCACTAGTTGATTCTTTCTGATTCCTTTGACAGCCTGCTGAGCTTCCTCCACAGCTGGTTCGACCTGGGAACAGACCACTTCAGTAAGTTTTTTTTCTCGAAAAAGCTCATTTTGAGGGCTAAGAACTGAGAATCTAAACGTTTTTTATGGTAATAACCAACCTGACTAAGATCCTTCTGCACTTCCGTCTTCTTGGCTGCAATCTGTGTGAGCTGCTGGGACAATTCCTTCTGGAGCTGCTCAGACAGACGTTTTTCGTCCTCAGCCTGGAACTTCCCCCATTATTTTCCCAATTCAATCCGAATTTTCGTTTAGAATCACCTTCTGCTGGTCAGCCAACATCTCTTTGAGTTTCAGATTCGCCGCAGTCTTCTTCTCCTCCAGCTCACGACTCTTCAGAGTGAGGCTCTTCTGCAGTTCCTTCACCTGCTCCTCTGTTTCACGAATCTTGTTCAGGCCAATATTCAGATGAACCTACAACAGACCCTCCAGGAACATAACACCATCTGACACCTGCCATAAAGTTGTCTTCCATACCTTCTCCTCTTCAAGATCACGGCGTTTCTCATGGAACAGGTTCATGAAGTGCTTGATAAGGTCAAGGAAGTGACGCGGCGTCACCACTGTCACTCTATGACCGCGTTTCTGCTCCTGGAAACGAAAAAGCCTTCACACGGGAGAAAAATTCTCTCACTTCAAGGAGGAAAGATCATAAGGAGAAGAACACTCCAACTCAAATAACCAAGGCCCATAATTTAGTTGAAAACACAATTTAGAGTTTCAAATATTCGAAAATTCTTGAAATACCCAAGAGTCCCAATTAAAGCTAAAACTTATGCAGGATTGCTTTACCTCCGATCCCTGTAAAAATTAAATGAAAAACAGTTCAATTCCGACTGTACACTACACTGAGCAGGCAACTACATCAGACACGACTTGTGGAATGGGGGCATGCCGTCGCGTCGCGTCATGCGCCGATCAAAAGCTGCACACCACCTCAAACATTCAACTTTTCTTTCCTTCTATTATATATACAGCCCCTTTCATCGATGGCGGCGAAATCAAAATCGACCTGTCGCGCATTGATCAAAAGCAAGCGGTCGCGTCGCGGCAATCAATAATTCAAAACTTCTTCCTCTCTACACACGCTACAGTACACATAATCTCGTCTCCTTCATCGTAGGTGGCTAAATCGGAAGCAGCCTCTGACGCATTGATCCAGCGCGAGCATTCACGTTGCGGCAATCCCAGAGCAATAGCTGTTCCTCTGTTTCCTACCAATGTTGAAAGTCAGTATTGGATTCCTCTTAACGGAACTGTCTAAATTAGAAACGGTCTCTGACACACTGATTCAGTGCGAGCGGTCGCGTCACGGCATTCGCTGATCAAAATCGGTCTATTCTCTCCCATTTTACTTTGTATTATTTTATACAATCCCTTTCGCGAAGAACAGCTCGGCCAGAAGCAACCTTTCACACAGTGCGAGCGGTCGCGTTGTGACAACCGTTGATCAAACGTCGCCCGTTCTTTCTCTCTACATTTTGAAATACACGTTATCTCGTCCTCTTCCTCATGCCGCGCTACGAATTAGCTACTATAAGCGAGAGAGCATGAAATGGTAACACCAAACGCACTGATTGATAGCGAGCGGTCGCGTCGCGGCAAATGATGACCACTCGCTGATCTTCCTGCCTCTTTAC
This sequence comes from Aplectana chamaeleonis, assembly GCA_029168955.1. NCBI lineage: Eukaryota > Metazoa > Nematoda > Chromadorea > Rhabditida > Cosmocercidae > Aplectana > Aplectana chamaeleonis. The sequence continues at coordinate 66,665 of JAPDOI010001484.1, forward strand.
GGCATAATACACTAGTACGTTGCAGTAACTTTCAGGAATGTTTCAGCAAGAGCTCTCTAACGCTCGTTGGAACGCGAGCGGTCGCGTCGCGGCACTAGCCGACCAATAGCTACTCGCCCCTCCACCATTCACCTCCTGTGTTATACTACGCCACCATATAGTCTCCTTCATTCAGAGTAGCTGAATTATAAGCGAACAGTGACAAGTTCATCAGTGTGAGCGGTCGCGCAGCGGCAATCGCTGAGCTATGACAAATTTGACTCCCGCTAAGTCAGTCATTGCCCGGCCGGAGCAATATTGACCAAATAGATCACACATTTTGCAGTCCCTACATATCCGCGGATGAAAATTTCTTAGTTTCGACGTAGGAAAACGCTTATTTCTGAATCACCCTAAGAAACAAATGAAAGGAGACAGAAAACAGACCTGCTCGTTGAGCTTCTGCACCGTCTTATGCACATGTACCAGCGTATTAATGACAGCATGGCGGTAAGTCGGCGGACTTGGTATCAAATCGCAGACGGTTGGCAACGAGAACGGCGGCTCATAGTCGGTTCTGTCCATATCCAGCGTATTCGACAGTTCAGATCCAACCTTAAAACAGGCTTCAATATGGAAAAATGCCTTTACTAGACCCAAAAACACGCTTTTCCTATACGCCTCTGCACAGTCTGGCGGCAAAGTCGCGGGACAATCTTCATCGCGGGAACGCGACTTTTGCCGCTGGACTATGGAGAGGCCATATGATTCTTCGTCCTCCTAGAATTACAACGCCACCGCTCAGCCCCGTCCCAGATCTCTCACCTGATACAAAGCAGTATCGGCCCAGTCTCCGAACCAGTTCAGCACACAACGATTGAACAGTGCAGGTGAGGTCGACGCTCGCTCACGAAGTCCACTTCCAGACGGATTCATTGTGAACACCACGTGGAGATTCCTCATCACCTGAAATGACCTCAATTTCATTAAAGTTCTTGCTACTCAAACAGCTCTGAAGCCGGTTCCTCCTCACAAATGAGGGTTTTAAAGCCTGCTTTCGCCTCTTCAATGCACCTATCTGCTCAGAAAAAAATGAACTAAGAACCACGCTTCACCCCGTAAGATCCCCTTAGGCTCACTCCACACCCACCTGCATCGTAAACCACTTGTACAGCTCATCATGACTATCCAGCATCAGTCCTTGTCGCTGAGCACCTTCCTTGATCTGCGTCATCAGCGTTGTATGTTCATCTCCTTCAAACAGTCCGGGAACCTAAAACCCCAGCTCAATGTGATGCTAATGCTCCAAAAGTAACCTAAAAAAACCCTATCAAATACCTCTCCATTGGCCAATAACGTGTTCAATCTCTCCAGGAATCCCGTATCAAGCATATTCGACTCATCCATAATGAAGCACATTTTCTCATTGCGGCAACCGGCTCGCCTCAGCACAGTTCGCATATCCTCATCGAAATCCGCCGCCGTATACTTACTGTGCACTTTCAGCTGAACATCAGATTTCAGACGCTGTTTCTGTGGATGAGTCAAATCCCATCAGAACTGGAACTCACCTGGAACACGCTCAGACCATTCAGCCACGCGACAAATCTCGACAGCGTCGTCTTTCCAGCACCAGCAGTACCAATCAACAGCAGATGACCCTGCGGTTGACGGTAGATTCGATCAATACGCAGCACATGGTCCAGCATTTGATCGAACAATACCAGTTGCACATCCAGTTCCTCTTCATAGAAACCCTAAAACTCAACAAATATCGACTATTTATTAGCCGTTATGGATAGCCAACATTGTGCCCATACTTTGAGTCGCGCAGAAACATAGTCTTTGAGCTCATCCCTTGTAACCGGCACATAATGCTTCGACAGCCAGCATGAATATAGCAATGGGCGACGGAGGGCTTCCTTGATAGAGCACGCACCACCAAAGTACCTAAAACCACATTGTTGCATACTGAACACATTAAAAACAGCAAATACGCTCTCAGAGGAATTTGAAATAGCGACCCGAACAGACTTATATGGCCTGTACTAGAACGCTAACGCCGTTGAAATCGTCAAAAACGAGCCATAATGATCGTATCTGAGCAACCAATCTGAAGATCTTTGCACCAAGGGGCGTGGTTCGGCGAAAAAATGGGCGGAGTCACAACACTTTCTTGGCTCAAGGCTATCATTTTGGCCCGTTTTAAACTATTCCAACGGAGTAGATGTTGTAGTATGAGCCGTATGAGCCTATAAGTGTCATAATTTCAATCACTTTTGGGAGTGCCTGCTGACTTCAACCTCGCAGCAAAAACAGTATAAACTTACTTTTCCGCCGTAGAATCCACCAGCTCGTCGGTCCATATCCGCTCCTCTTCGGTAACCAGTCGATCCTGGAACAGCCGCAGCGCCTCATGCGCCCACAGGCGCACCAGTTGATCCGCTGAGATTCCATCCAGAGGCGCAATGGCTTCTGAAATTCCGCGTACCCATCTCGTCAATTCACGAGGGGAATACACATAGTGCGGCTGATCATCTTGAGTGAAGTGTTCCTAAATAAACTACTTATGAACCCTTGTCACCTAAAGGAAAACAACAACTATCCAGCAAAAAAATGCGATACCTGGCTGGCCAGATAGACATCAACCATGGCGCTAGTGAGTGGATCAGCCAGTCCACGGACTGCTGGCACCTGCTTGAGCATTGCCCTGCAACGAGAACACGTGGCTTGTTTCCTCAAGAAGAAACATTTGAATCTAACACGCGGCTGGCGCGGGCGGTTTAACCCTCAACGGCGGCCGGCTGGTAACTTCTAGCAAGCCGCCGGTGAGACTTAAAGCGCCAGCGCCAGCCGCGGGTTACATTTAAATGACCTAACCATACACATACGAGACGAAATTGGAATTTTACCAACTTTGATGTACAAGGGAAACCAATTTAGCGTACTTTGAAAAGAGCATGTCCCGCAACTTTGTAGAAAAATCCACTCTACCTGTTGAACGTTCCATAAATCTGTATGAGCGACGTCTCTCCCGGATAGTCGACGTACACCACCGGCACATGCCTCAGGAAGCGCAGCGTCATCGGATGACGACCTGGGTCAGTGGGTGGGTTACAGGCCCCCACAAACTGGATCCGCTCCAGCGATACCCATGCGTGGTCGGACGCACGATAGAATCCATTCTGAAGCACAAAGCAACTCATACAAACCCATATTCCCAACGGAAAATACCCAGCCTACCATCTCAACCAGCTGTCTCAGAAAGCTGATCACACGCTGCGTGCCGTACTTGTCCGGCGCTGGCAAGTTGATCTCATCACAGAATATCACCAGCCATCTGCTCAACTGCACTGGTGCCAGTACAATGCCATTTGGAGTACGTCGATATTCACAATAGTGATCGAAGGTCTTCATGAGAAGTTCAGGAGTGGTCGATGATGAGAAGTTCACGTTTACCACGTCCATATCCTGCTGTGAGCGGAGCGCGGCCAGCAGCGTCATGGTCTAGAAAGACACTTTAACAGTGAATTTCATCATAGAATGCACTTCTATAAGTTAATATCCGTATATTACCTTTCCAGAACCTGGAGGTCCACAGAGTACAAGCGGCTTGTGCTCAGACAGCCATGCAGACAGCAACATTTCATGTCGGACTGTGTCGATGGTTGGCACAACGAGGTCGGCGGCAGCGACTCGATGAGCTGTATAAGAAAAAAATTACATTTCAGGACTATAAGAGAAGTTTTATAAAATCAATAAACCGTATTTGAGAAACTCAAACCACCTTCAATCTCCATCACAGGGACACGGCTCAACCACGGCTGCCATTCTCCACTCAGTTGCACTTCAAAGTCGATGAGAGGTGCCTGAAACACCATTTTTCAAATCTCCTCTGCACCAGCCTATGATGTATGCGCGATTCGCTGCGCTATGGGCAGGAGACTGTTCCTCACCCAGGTGACAGGACGACGACAGGCCCGCTCCTGGACCTGCTTTTGACCAGATGTGGTTAACCGTGTGATGGATCATCCTGTTCTCGACGACTCAAAAGCGATCGACAACTGATCGCAGATCGCAAACACTGTTTCCACCAGCATTCATACCAGTTAATGCACCTCCAATGACGTTTTCATACACAAGTTTGTAGCTGCTGCGGAGTTCTCTTAACCGTTAGGCGGGTTTCCTCAGCTGAGCGTTAAAGGGCCCACCAAGCAATTTTCAGGTTGCCCTGAAAAATGGTTTCGACTTTAAAGGCAGTGTTCACGATAATCTTCGATTTTGATATTAATCGCTGAATCGATTGTTTGGCCCCCGAGTAGAACTGAAATGACGAAGAAACCGAGAAAAACGCACCAGAAGGGCACGAAATTCTCTACTCTCACCTCGCTTCTTTACTCTCAGTGGAACTGTTTGTTGTGACAATGAAATCGTTTTTGGACCCGTCTTTTGCAATTCTCTACTCTGGGTCGCTCCGTTCTTTCCCTCGGACCCCGACTATTTCTGTTTTGCCTAAAATATTCTTCCATTTTTGATTAGCCCCATTCTTCTCCGGTGGCAACCACTGTGAACATGCTCATCCAATCGGACAACTGGTCCAGGCCAGGGATTTGCGTCACTGAAACAAGACGTTTCAGTGCGTTTCTCGCCGTTTCTTCGTATTTTTGTTAACACTTGGTAGCCAACGCATTGTTTTGAGTGGAAAACTCGGGAACGAAAATCATCGTGAACACTGCCTTTGAGTTACAACTTTTTTTCTGGTCTAATCCGGAATCCTGAACGCGAATTAGCCGTCCAGTTGTCGATTTTTTCGGCACAAATACCCTCTCCAAGGAGAATTTTCAGGACATTTGCGCCCTTTGATGATTTCCGAAAAGCAATAAAACATTTGCCTCGAAACTTTTGTGAGAAACTAATTAGGAGTCCCCAACTCAAAAATAAGGCCCGCTTAACGATTTTCGATAAATAACCGAAGTTACGGAAGATACACGGTAGTTTGGTAAACGCCTCGGATTTGGATCAAAACTTCTCTTTAAGGCTTTCCTGGGGTGCTGAGCACGAATTTCCAGTCTATTTATCGATTTTCGAGATACTAACTCAGGCCAGACCATTACGGGAAAATTCTGAAAGAATACGAAAAAAATCTGTCAGATTACGAGACGATGTTGCCCTCCTCTGACAGATTTCTCCCGTATTCTGGCAGAATTCATTCGTGATCTGACAGAATTTTCTAGTATTCTGGCAGAATACTCCCGTATACGAACTGGAGAATACAAGAAAATTCTGCCAGATTACGAGAATTTCTGTCAGATTACGAGAAGTATCTGCCAGATTACGAGACAATGTTGCCCTCCTCTGACAGAATTTTCCCGTATTCTGTCAGATTTCTCTCGTGATCTGGCAGACTTTTCTAGTTATCTGGCAGAATTCTCCACTACTCACATAGGCTGAAAGATATTAAGTAGACCCCAAAAAGTTTCTATATTGTCAGACATTCTTCCGATGAAAGGGTCACGATAGGCCGAAAATGGAGCCCAAGATTTCCGAAACCTTTAGAAATGTACTCAGAGTTGTTGGAATTTTGCAGTATTTTTGCCTGAGATATCCCGCCTTTTTTCTCCGCCGAAATTCTTTGGTAATCTGGTATAACGTACTTTCTTCGATCAGTACTGCTCGCATCCCGCACTTTTATCGCGAGAGTGGAACAAACATGTTACTGCTTTTATATCACAAGCTGCCTTATTCTCAATTCGAGTAATGCCATTGAAGTGAAGCTGTTTTTGTTCATATAATTATCAGCTTGCACATACTTCATTTCCTCCTCTTCCAAGAAAACAATCTCTGGTTGCAGTGGCCATTTTGGATGAAATGTACTTTTAAATAACGATTTTCGGACGTAGAGTATGAATTCACCCTTCTTGGCTGCCTAGTATCACCCTGAAGCAAGGCGACAAAGGTCCTGTTTTCAGCTTAAAATTCTCAGGCCAGACCATTACGGGAAAATTCTGAAAGAATACGAAAAAAATCTGTCAGATTACGAGACGATGTTGCCCTCCTCTAACAGATTTCTCCCGTATTCTGGAAGAATTCATTCGTGATCTGACAGAATTTTCTAGTAATCTGGCAGAATACTCCCGCATACGAACTGGAGAATACAAGAAAATTCTGCCAGATTACGAGAATTTCTGTCAGATTACGAGAAGTATCTGCCAGATTACGAGACAATGTTGCCCTCCTCTGACAGAATTTTCCCGTATTCTGTCAGATTTCTCTCGTGATCTGGCAGACTTTTCTAGTTATCTGGCAGAATTCTCCACTACTCAAATAGGCTGAAAAATATTAAGTAGACCCCAAAAAGTTTCTATTTTGTCAGACATTCTTCCGATGAAAGGGTCACGATAGACCGAAAATGGAGCTCAAGATTTCCGAAACTTTTAGATATGTACTCAAAATTGTTGGAATTTTGCAGTATTTTAGTCTGAGAAATCCCGCCTTTTTTTTTCTCCGCCGAAATTCTTTGGTAATCTGGTATAACGTACTTTCTTCGATCAGTACTGCTCGCATCCCGCTATTTTATCGCGAGAGTGGAACACACATGTTACTGCTTTTAGATCACAAGCTGCCTTATTCTCAATTCGAGTAATGCCATTGAAGTGAAGCTGTTTTTGTTCATATAATTATCAGCTTGCACATACTTCATTTCCTCCTCTTACAAGAGAACAATCTCTGGTTGCAGTGCCCATTTTGGATGAAATTTACTTTTAAATAACGATTTTCGGACGTAGAGTATGAATTTACCCTCCTTGGCTGCGTAGTATCACCCTGAAGCAAGGCGACGAAGGTCCTGTTTTCAGCTCAAAATTGCCCCGCTGGTGGGAAGTAGAGTATATAGAACTAATAAAATTTTTTGAAAAAAAAAACGAATATTTCAAAAAATTTACTCTTTAGAATATTCGAATGAACGAATTATTTGGAACATTGACTTCTCCGAATAGTCGAATGAACGATTTATTCAAAACACTGAGTTTTCCGAATAGTAAAATAAACAAAATATTCGAAAAATTAACTTCCGAATAATCGAATTATTCGAATACGAATAATTCGAATACCTCGTCGCACTAGCAACTTTCTTGGCACTTTTTTCTGTATAGTATTGTATAGATCAAAGGCGCCCTATCGGATTTCGGAATAGAAGCAATTTTAAAGAATGCAAACACGAAGAAGGCCACACAACTCACAGGTTCTTTCGGATCCTGAAAGAAATCATGTTCCACTGCGTGAGATACAAGTGCACGCCATTATGAAATTGGTGGGATAGAAGAATAAAAAGATGAATGTTAAATTGAAGGCTAAATAAAATTAAATATTAAAGGCAGTGTTCACGACGTAGAAGTTGCCCGTTTTTCTTTGGCTAAAACGTAAGCTTTAGATTCTCTGAGAAGAGTAGGAACAGAAGTGCGACGAAAAACGGTGAGGAAGTTTTGTCCGTGGGGTTTATTCTGGGCGCTGAACACGATTATGAGGTCCGTTTAAAATTTTTAGAAAGATCACTGCACGTTTTGGAAGGTACAAAATGTACAAAAAACGACTGTCTTAAAGGCATCCTGCGCGCTCGATATCACTTTCAATTTTTGTGTACAACCAAACAGTTTGGGCTAGCTGGCAGCACCCACGAAACCAGAAGCTCTGAAAATGCGCCCTGTCTAAGGCCACCTGAAAACAGCTGTGAGGTCGATCGTCCAGCACTTCTGGGTCGATCATCTAGCCTTTTTTCACGAAATGTTGATGCGACCGTCAAACAACAAAAAAACAACTGTAGCACCAACTTCACAAGCAGGAAAACTTCAAAAATGACGGCGACCAAGTCTCTGAATGCCGAAAAACTTCAAAAAGGATTTTGGCGCAAGGTTCAGATTCACTTTTACGTTTTGCTCAGGAAGGTTTTCCCTTAGAAATGAAAGTTTTTCAAGGGTCCTCTCGGCATTTCCATTCACTAGAGGAGCTAAGGTGTACAAAAACGTAGGGAAATAATTTATGGTTTTCTTCGCGTAAGATGCATTCAAGCTCTTATATTCTTGAAACAACTAGATTGGGGCGGAATACTACACAGTTTGGCACAGATGCCATAGCGATACCAGCGATAATAGAATTCGTTTCCGCAGATGCAGATGATCAACTGACCTTCGTGTTGAGCACTCCGAATGACCCCCAGGGCAAATTTTAAATCAAATCTGGAATATTTTTCTTCAACGCTTCCTGAACACCGTAATTGATATAATTGAACGCTGAATCGAAAATTCATTAAGTCCGAAACGCTATAAGTCTACAGAAGGCCCGGAAAATCTGCATTCACCCAAACTTCGCCTAAGGAGGTTGTTTCGGGTGCTGAACACGATTATAGGGTCCTTTACAGGATTCTCGTGGAATTAGTGCGCTTTTTGGAGGGACAATATGTACGAAAACCAGAGAAAAAACGTCTATAATATTTTTCAGTTTGAATCTAGGCAGCTGCGAAGGGCATATTCGAACTCTAAGTCAAAAAAATGATTCCAGAAAAGTACATTTCGATCGGAATGGCCAGTTTGGCTAATAGTCGAGGGCAATGCATGCTTACTAAGTCTTTTCGACTTTCTTCGAAAAATGTGTTTTCCTTCTGCAATTCCCAGCGACCACGGGTCAAAATACGGCAAATTTCTGCTATAGTGATTTTCTAATCAGTTTTAGTGAGGGATTTCAAAGTAAAAATATAGGAATATAAGAAATAATCATGACAACTTTGTGGAGTTGAACATATTGTTTCGCAATAGTAATTTATAGTGCTTATCTGGGCCGAATTCCGGTCCGCAGTTGCGTCTCGACACGCTTTGCGGCCGCACGCTCCCGAGTCAGAAGAGCTTCCAGCGCCGCAGCAGCCGATCTGCTGACTCTAGGTGGGTTTTGGAAACAGGAAACTAAGAAATATTGGAGAAATTCGAATAAAAAAGCCACATCGAGTCGGCTTTAGCGCTGGAAACCCGTCTGACTCGAGCGCGTGCGGCCGCAAAACGTGTCGAGACGCAATTGCGGACCGGAATTTGGCCCAGATAAACACAATACAAGGCTCGTTGAAAGCAATCAAGAAACGACTTCCAAATCGAAATCGAGCAGGATTCTGCATGCATTCAATATTTCGAAAACTTGTTATGGTCTCATTTTAAAAAGTCGTGAAAAGAATTATTCGCAAGACCAAAGAAAGAAAACAACGCAAGCCGAAAAAAGTGCCAGAGAAAAAAGATAACAAAGAAAACAACATTCATTTGTCGAGAACGGTTAGTTTTATGGGGAAAAAACGTGGTTGCTCTGCCAGCTGAGTGGATGTATCGATTTCGCTTCGACCAGGAAGGAATGATTTTGGTGGTCATGCCCAGCAGATCGCACCTGATGGTGTCATGGAAATTCATCTTGAGTATGATGTTGATGGCATTATCGGAATGTGATCGAAATGAGAAGCGAAACAAGTACATATGAGTACGAAACATGACTCTCCGTACTGGAGCACAAATCTGAGCGTTTTGGCCGAGAAATAGCCCACCAGGCTCCGCAACGGCTCCTGGTGGGCTACTTCTCGGCTATTTCGTGACCTTGCATGAAATAGACAAAAATTGCCGAGAAATAACTAGAAGTAATCAAAAATGACCGAGACGCGGCCGGTACACCGACACGCGGCGCTGCCGTCGCCGGCTCGGCAATGCGGCGGAAACCAGCTATTTCTTGGCTAATACGCGGAAAGCAGGCATTTTGTGGCTGTTTCTCGGACATAACTCGCAGAGAATGTTTCACAAAATTTTCAGGAGATTGAAATTTTTCGCGCTACCATTCGTATGATATGTGCGAACCACCACTTGATTGAAATGAGAAAAAAAATGAATTGAGTTTCAATCTTGATCAAACTTTACCTCTTTTTTTTATGATTTGTGAAGTCGACAATGAGAACTGAGGGTTTCCACCTTCACGAGGATGGCGAGGCCCGGTAAATTACAGAGGAATATTGTGGTAACCCTCTGGTAATCTGACAGAATATACCAGTACCAGAGATCAAGGTGAATTCTCTAACAAAATTTCCGTAATCGGGCAGTAATTGCAGATTTACCACTGATTGCACGGAAAACTCCCGTTAATTCCTGGTACTACACCGGCCTGAGTTGTCCCCTAGTGGGAAGTAGAGTATATCAAACTAAGAATTTTTTTTTGAAAAAAAAACGAATATTTCAAAAAATTTACTCTTTCGAATAATCGAATAAACGAATTATTCGAAACATTGACTTCTCCGAATAGTCGAATGAACGAATTATTCAAAACATTGAGTTTTCCGAATAGTCAAATAAACAAAATATTCGAAAAATTAACTTCCGAATAATCGAATTATTCGAATCATTCAAATACGAATTATTCGAATATCTCGCCGCACTACCAACTTTTTTGACATTTTTTGTACAGTATTGTATAGATCAAAGGCGCCCTTTCGGATTTCGGAATATAAGAAATTTTAAAGAATGCAAACACAAAGGAGGTCACACACCTCACAGATTCTTCCGGATCCTTAAAGAAATCATGTTCTACTCTTGCGGTTTTGAGTGAGATACGAGTGCAAGCCATTATGAATGTGGTGGTATAGAAGAATAAAAAAGATGAGTGTTAAATTGAAGGCGTAATGAAATTAAATGTTAAAGGCAGTGTTCACTATGAAAAAGTTGCCCGTTTTTTGGCTAAAACGTAAGCTTTAGATCGCCTGAGAAGAGTAGGGACAGAAGTGCGACGAAAAACGGTGAGGAATCTTTGTCCGTGGGGTTTTGTTCTGGGCGCTGAACACGATTATGAGGCCCGTTGAAAATTTTTACAAAGATCACTGCACGTCTGGGAAGGTACAAAATGTACAAAAAACAACTGTCTTAAAGGCATCTTGCCCGCTGGATATCACTTCCAATTTTTTGTGTACAACCAAACAGTTTGGGCTAGCTGGCAGCACCCACGAAACCAGAAGCTCTGAAAATGCGCCCTGTAAAAGCTAGGACCACCTGAAAACAGCTGTGAAGTCGATCGTCCAGCACTTCTGGGTCGATCATCTAGCCTTTTTTTCACGAAATGTTGATGCGCCCGTCAAACAAAAAAAAGACTGTAGCACAAACTTCACAAGCAGGAAAACTTCAAAAATTACGGTGACCAGGTCTCTGAGTGTCGAAAAACTTCGAAAAGGATTTTGGCGTAAAACTCAAATTCACTTTTACGTTTTGCTCAGGAAGGTTTTCCCTTAGGAATGAAGGGTTTTCAAGGAAACTTCCGGCATTTCCATTCACTAGAGAAGCCAAGCTTCACAAAAACGTAGGAAAATAATTTATGGTTTTCTGCGCGTAAGATGCCTTCAAGCTCCTATCCACTTGAAACAACTAGATTGGTGCGGAATACAACACAGTTTCGCACAGATGCCATAGCGATACCAGCGATAATAGAACTCGTTCCCGCAGATGCAGATGATAAACTGACATTCGTGTTGAGCACTCCGAATCACCCCCAGGGCAAATTTTAAGTCAAATCTGGAATACAGTGCGTTTCATAATTATAGGACACCCTCAAAATTCATTCTAACACTTCTACCGTTATCGATGGGGCTTTTCGGCTAAAACTATAGTAATCAGCTTGAGAAATAACCATTATAGTCATCTTTCCAGATTCCACGAGCTCTTCACCTTTTTTAGAACACTACTTGTCATTTTTTGGACTGTTTCATAATTATAGGACACCTTGAATAATCCGCAGGTTTCTTGTTCATACCAACGGAATAGCAATACATTAATAGCAAGTATAGCCATCGCCATGCTCTATTATCTTATCATGATGCTATTGGGTCTTTCTTGGGAGTTTTGAAGGACTGTTAAGTTGGTTTGGTCGTACTTCTATAGCTTAACACGCCTGTTCACTTCCACAGTCTAAACCTGGCTGTGGCCAGCGTAAATTCGACATTTCAGTGTACCTTTAAGGTATTCCTCGAAGTTTGGGTTAGGATTACATGCTGGCTCTTGCAATACCGCCACGTCTTGTCTGCCCAAGAACGTCTTTCAGGACTGATTCGCTCACACCCTTGCCTTGTCTCGCTTGCCTACGAAGATTGGCCGTAGCCTTCCACTCGAAAATGATAAAATACACTGCGCCAGCACTTTATGGCACTTAATATGAACTATTCGAGTAGAATGGAGGGCTTGCTCACGCTCTCAAGTCTCACAGAGCGCTTCGATGAACACCAGCTAAACTAACGAAGTTCCATTCAGAGCACTATCCTTGTCGCTTGGCGGTATCATGCCGGTAGCATGTTTGTCTACTTCATTCACCCAAGTTGAACTTATTCTGGCTCGAACACATCATCTAGAAAGGAATCAGCTGCCTTTCCTCCCCAAGAACATCCGCCATGCAACACCGGTCAGGCAGCTCAACTTCCCCGAGCCGGTTGTCCTGTTTAGCGAAGCCAAATTGAACCGAGTCATCCCGTGAATCTCTCTAAACAAAGATATCTTCCTTATAGCTGCTTATCAGACGTTGTGCTGCACAAAGTTAGCGTCTAATGGTTGTGCAAGGATGCTCAACCCCGGATCCTGGGTGAGTCTTGTCCTGGCCCGCGTACGCTTCATTGAGAATTCGCTTCAAATCATGACCCATGGGTTTCGTCAGACATCCTGGTTGCTACCTGTGTCTATTTTACCCTAGCACGTCGAGCCATTAGTGAATGGAGGCCATGCGAAGGCGGAAACGTGATGGGTTAGAGGACTGCGAACAAATCAACACGACAGTCCTCTAAAAACTTCCAGGAAGTGTCTTCAGTCACCTGAATGAAGTGTAAAACAGAGGCAGAGAACATATTTCCTATGAAACTGTCGTTAGTGCGCTCGTAGTAACAAGAAAAGTGCGGATTACCTAAGGTGTCCTATAATTATGAAACAATCCAAAAAAACGAAAAGCTGTGTGCTAAAAAAGATGAGATGATCGTGTGATCTGGAAAAATGACTATAATAGTGATTTCTCAAGCTGACTACTATAGTTTTCACAGAAAAGCCCCATCGATAACGGGAGAAGTGTTATAGGGAAATTCGAGGGTGTCCTATAATTATGAAACGCACTGTATTTTTCTTCAACGCTTCCTGTACACCGTAATTGATATAATTGAACGCTGAATCGAAAATCCGGATAAGTACAAGACGCTATAAGTCAACAGAAGGCTCGGAAAATGTGCTTTCACCCAAACTTTGCCCAAAGGGGTTGTTTCGGGTTCTGAACACGATTATAGGGTCCGTTTCATGTTTTTCGTAGAATTACTGCTCTTTTTGGAGGGACAATATGTACGAGAACTAGAGAAAAAACGTCTATAACTTTTTTCAGTGTAACTCTTGGCAGCTGCGAGGGGCATAATCGAACTCTGAGTCGAAAAATGATTCTAGAAGAGTAAATTTCGATCGGTATGGCCGTTTTGGCTAATAGTGCCTTCCTTGTCAATGAGTCGAGGGCAATGCATGCTTGATAAGTCTTTTCGACTTTCGTCGGAAAACATGTATTTCCCTCTGGAAATACCGCTGACCACATGGAAAAATATGACAAATTTCTGCTATAATGACCGTTTAATCAGTTCTGAATGAGGGCATTCGAAGACGGAATATGAAATTCGCGATAGTTTCGTGGATTTGAATTTATTATTTCGCAACACTAATGAATAAAACTCGTTGAAAGCAATAAAAAATGACTCTAAAATCGTAATTCAACCACTTTGAACTGAATTTACGCGACATGGCGCTTTCTGAGCGCGAAAGTTTCGGAAACACCGTGTTTGCAGTAAAAAACTGCTCTCTTCTTTAGAAACTTTCAATAGGGCAGTGTTACACAATTCTTGTTAGCTCTTTGTTTCACGTTTATTTACACAGAGTAATAAATGGAATGAAATAAATAAATAATGAGTATGTTTACGTGAAATAAATATGCGAGTATTTGAGTATTCGAATTATCCAGGAAATTGGAGTTATCCGGCTTCGCAAAAACCAGAACCACTTGAATATTTTGTTGTTCTTTAGAACGTCCGCCTTTTGCGCAAATCGAATATTCTCTGAACCTGATTTGGTAAAGGATGGCTACTGCACGCACCCTTCGTTCCAAAATATTCTATTAGATATCAGTCACAGAAAAAATGTGCAATTGTATTCCCTTATTTTTTGAGGAGTCGAATACATAACTAAGAGATTGAGTAATTGAATATATTCATTTGACTCACAATCAGAGAGAAGACAGGATCTGGCATGTGTTCAACCCTTGAATTTTTTATGGTCTTATTTGTTAAAATCACTCATTTTACTAGTGAAAGAAAACTTTGCTAGTTAAAAAGCACCAATTATCGGAAAATTGGAGATCTCTTGAACATCCCTCTAATGAAAAATGAAAATCTAAAAATGATAACAATATCCCTTTAAGGGGAACGGATAGTTTAATGGCGGAAAAACTTAGCTGCTGTGCCAGCTGAGTGGACGTATTGATTTCGCAGGAATACGAATGATTTTGGTGATCGTGCCTAACAGATCGCAGCCTGATGGTGCAATGGAAATCCAGCTTGAGTATGATGTTGTTGGGATTATCGAGGTGACGAATTGTGTGTGTAAGCTACGACTCTCCTTACTGATGCACAACATTCTACTATTTTTCCCCGTGATTGAAATTTCTTGACACTACTATGCGTATTACAGATGAGAAAGGCTACTTGATTGAATACAGAAAAAAAGCAGAATGATCTTCAACCTTGATTAAACTCTTCCACACTTTACAAAATCATGAGGACTGAAGTGTCCACCTCTACAAGAGTAGCGAGCAGCGACGCCGTCCTTGTCACCTAAGGTGCGCTTCAAAAGAAACTTTGATCGGAAATTTTCCGATGGAAATGTAACCAAAGTATTGTGAAATAGCTTGTGGTCAGAGTTTTATTGAGTGTGGCATGAGAGAAGCAAATTTTTTCCTGGAAACGCAACCATGCCCCCATCTGTGAGCGCAGCGTGTGTGCATGTGCACGCTTGTATCAGCATGAGGTTTTCGTGTAAACACGGGTTGGCGCGTGAACATTCAAGCACAAATGAATGTGGGTGTGCGTTATGTGCGCGCATGTGAATGCAGGTGAGCGTGGTTGCGCTAGGGTGCGCATGAGGCGCTAGTCATACTCCTTACCGCCAGCGCATCGCGAGCTGGGCCAAGTCGTCAGAGTATGAAAACTTTGTGACGAGCGTCACACGCGCCAGGCGCTTGCTTAGGCCATCGCCGCCATTAATGAGCGGGCGTAACGTGCGTGCCTCGCGGGCGTGGCGTCAGGCCACTCGTACTTCAACGCCACGCCCGCGCATGACGGGCTGGTATTGAGGAGTACGAATAGCGCCTAATTGTGAAAGAGGAGGAAGCGTACTTGCGTGAGCATGAGTCTGCCTCACCAAAACACAGAGATACCTTCTCGATTTCTTCGAAACTGAATTTCCTATGGTTAACTTCGCGCCTTGCCTTTTTTTCTGAATTTCGAAAGTCTTGCTTTCGAACTGCCATCCTTATGGACCCCTAAACCTCCAATTCGAATGTTAAGACCGAAATCCATGGTCTGTCAGAATTCGCCAACTTCCTGATGGATTACGGGAGGTGCCCGGTAAATTACGGAGGAATCTTGTGGTAACTCTCTGGTAATCTGGCAGAATATGTCAACACCAGAAACCAGGGCGAATGCTCTGGAAAAATTTCCGTAATCGGGCAGTAATTGCAGATTTACCAGTGATTGCCCGAAAACCTCTGGTAAATTTCTGGGACTACCTCGGCCTGAGAATGTAGGTTGCGCTAGCTGAATAGCGTTATATCCGCCGTAACCTACACTAATCCACATTATATCGATAAACAGACCTCAGACTCGTGTTCAGGACCCCGAATAACCCTCAGGAGAAAATATTGAGCCATATTAGGAAACAAATTTCCTGAACACCCTAAAAATTGCATGAAGGGTGTATTTTCGCCCAACTTGGAAAGCCCGCATTAACTCGGTTCAGAGACAATATTTTTCACGTAGGTCAACTCAGAGTGTTTGCCGAAAGTACGAAATGAGGCACTCTCATTTGGAAATGTTTCCAAATCTTAAAATCAATAGCTCTAATAGACCGTTTAAAATGTTCCTCGATGGGGATCAAACCCCTCGACTACTGGGTGAGACGAGACTTTTGCCTCTGTGCCACGATACTGCCAACAGTTTGTGCGGTTGGCAAGTGTAATGATGACGGTGCGCCGACTAAATCCGTCAGTGGAGGCCTACAGCAAAAATCAAATGTGTTTCTAAAACTCCAGCACCACGAGTCAGGTGATGGCTATGCGCTTCACTCTGAAAGGAGTTTGTGACCAGCTGTCAATCCTTATTCCTTTGTGTTTTACCACAAAAACTGCATGTCCATGTTATTTTTGGGAATTGGCCTAAGCAATTAACCCCTAAGCCTAAAAAGGCTACATGCCGGTTAAACACTCTCACCTGCTGATTAGAAGGCAGCGTGAGCGTGGTGGAGCTTCGAATGAAATCGCTCATCTGCTGACGACACTTCCACTTGCCATCCCCGCTAAACGCCCAGATCATATTCGTCAGCATCGTTCTCGTCACATATGTTTCAATCTGATCCGGCTAAAAATCTCCAATGGTAAGAAACGGATAACGACTTCTTCTCAAAGCAAAAACACCTACAGAAAGAGGGAAATCGCCCTGATTCGAGTCATGATTGATGACACAGCGGACTGAATAGTTCATCATGGCGAAGAACGACGACAAGAGACGCTGTTGCGTTGGAACCATCACATGGTCAAGATTGCCCAGGGCATAATTCAACGCCAACGGGACCAGTCCATCTGAAAAACAGGCACACTTCCGTAATTTTTTGTTCAAAAAAACGCTGACAATGCCTTATCAAACCTGGAGAGAACTGTGACTGGAGCGCTGCAGCACACTGTCTCTGAATTGTAACTGATCGCGTTGGAGCCGCATCTTCAGGAATCGTCGCCTCGCTCTCTATGGAAACGTTGCGCAGACGGTTGAGATAATGCTCAAACATCATCTCCGTGGTCACAACCTGAAATGTCAAGATTTTTTTTCACTAAATTGCATCAAAATACCAAAAGTAACCTACCTCCTCACTGAACCAAACCATACCACAACGTGATACCGTGGCCAGTGTGGCATACTTGAGATCAGCAACTTCGAAGATGATACGAACCTGGAAAGGAGTCATTCATCTTAACCCTGGACTCATTATACGAAGTCCAAACCCACATTCGGAGGAATCGCTAGACGTTCTCCATTCGGAAGGGTGAGCAGTTTGTTGTCATCGAGCACAGAGTTCAAATTCTCAACCCATTCCGGGTCCACATCGCCATCGAATATGACCCACTGACGCTTGTCCAGTTCACCGCGTACATTATCGATAATCCTTAACATAACAGAATCAGAATAGAAAGGTGATTTGGAGCATAATTGTACAGTCGTGTTAAAGGATAATCGCCTAGCTGCGGGCAGCGCAGGCGGTCGCGTCGCGTCCGTCACATGAGAATTCCTAAGGAGAGGAGGGGGCACCCGGCTAGGTCAACTTGCCGGGATGTTGATCGAATCCACAGGGCGGTAGAAGTTCGGCTGGTACACGTGATGCGCGCGGTGGAAAACCGCTGAGCGCACGTTGTCGTTGGAGCGCGTTAACCATGCGCCAACTAATTTTCTCGTCAGAGGCCCCACGGTTAATGCGCTCCAAAAAAGACGTGTGCAGCGATTTTTTGATCGTCACGTGCGCCCACCGAACTGCTCCCGCGCTGTGGGCTCAATCAGCATGCCTACCATGCCATTTTCTAAGAAATAAGACCATGGGTGACGCGATGCGACTGCTCGCGCTGTCCGTACCTAGGCGACACCCCTCGACGAACTGACAGAGGGGGGTCGTAAAAATTTCCGAAAATTGTGGTAACAAGGTGAAAGATATCGAAGCTTTTCTAAGACCTCCGCTGTCTGAGAACTGACGATGTTGCCTCGAAACAACCGCCGTTTATGCTGACATTGGTACTCATTTTAGCGTTAAGTTTTAGACAAAAAGTAGCTACCTTTTCACCTACTCATTTCGCATGTTTTGAAATCGGTGTTTATCTACCACGATGAGATGTCTACGTTTGTCTAGGGGCGAACTCAAGATGTTCCTGGCCAAAAATTCGGATTTTTTCGGACGGAATCAGACGTCTGATCAACTGTCAATGATTTATGTCTCGGGATAAAGGGCGGTCGTCTCGGGGCAAAAACGTCATTTTTCGAACAAGCGAACACAACTATGAGATGCGAGCCTGTTTACGGCAGCATTTGCCCACCTAGGCTTTCAAAAATCATCCAAACCAACCTCCTAATAACCGAAGTGAACAGCCCATCGGTCCATTCTCTCGTATTCGGATCCAGTACTCCATAGAGCGCATCCTTGCTCATCGCCTTCGCATCAATCACATGCGCTACGCCCTCAACCTTCTCATGCCGCTCCAGCGCCTTCAGAAGCACTTTCCATGCCGACGTCTTTCCACTTCCACTGGCACCAACAAGCATAAGTCCATGATTGAGATTGGTGATCTGGTAGAGCTGCAGCACTTTGTCAATCCATGCCGCACCCAATTCACCACTGATATCCGCATGACACAGCATCATCTCATCGCAAACTTGGGCAATATGCTGGCGTAGCCTGAAAAATCACAAGTTTAGCAAATCCAATGCTTCATGAGAAGGGTGAAATCACTTACTCGACCATCTGATTCGGCGTGTAGTGAATCGACGGGAACACATCCGACAGCAACGAGAACAGCAGGGCAATATCCTCACTGACCAGTTTGGGCACCAACGTCTCACATACGGATTGGATTAGCATCTGCAAGGTATTAGCACTGCTCAGCACATTATGAATCTGATAAAGAACAACTAGAACTATACGCCGAGCGGGCCGAGGACGTTCACGGTCTTCAAGGATCAATCGCGGCCGTACTGCGGGCGAATCGCGGGAAGAGAAGAAGTCCTATATGGAACTAAGGACAACTTCAGCAACTGAACACAATCGGCCCTTGGTCCACCCGGCGTTACAGTCTGACCACCCTCGTGGTATGCGATTCCAACAAAATGAGGAGCCCAACCTGTTGCTCAGCGACGTCCTCCAGAGCCGCAGCTCCCATTTTCGCCAGCTTGTCACGCTTCACATTTCCTGCCGACACGAGCACATACTTCAACGCACGAAGTCCAAAATCGTAGTGACACTGCGCGGACAGCTGCTCTTTGCACAGGCTGAAAATTAGAAACAATGAAACACACTCAAGTTTATTTAAACCAGATGACGCTCCACGGAACGGCTCGTCCCCTGCGCCATCGACGAAAATGTTACAAAAAGCGTATGTAAACGCACACTGGAACATTTGAGACAGTTTTTTCCAACCAATAACTAATGAACGGACGTCCACAGGAGCATCGTCAAATTTCAACGATGCTCCATGGAACGACTTGATGAGTGTGTCCTAACAAAAATTTTACACTAGTTCCGGTACGTCCCCACAATGCGTACTTGAACATTTTGAAATCGTTTTTCCAACCATTAACCAATTTACACGCATTCATTGGCGCATTTTGAAATGCAGTATTCACGAAAAAACTCGTTTTTGAGTTTTCAGTGTGAAACTCTACCCTGACAGATGCTGGAGGGAGTAGGGTCAGAGAAAGAAGCGAAAACGGGACAGAAATCGATAGAAACGGCAGCGAAAGAAATACTTCTTTAGCACAGTACTCCTGTTTAGCCCGCTCCGCCCTCCGTTCTGACCAGCTTTTGACGCCGCAGACTTTTTCGATTGCGAATCTCCAAGAAACTCTGCCGCACCGAGCCTGATCGATTGGCGCAAATTTCGTCATTAGCGCGCGCTTGCGGAAACTAGCAGGGCACGTAAGGTCGTCCACGCCCGTATCGTTAGAAACCGCTAGTTTAGCTTATTCTGAGCGCTTTTCCTCGCTCTTTCTTCGCTATTCGATGGCTAACGACCTAACAACCCCATTTTCGAATCGAACTCGAATATAATATTCATAGTGAACACTACCTTTAAATTCCGAACAATACTTTATGGAAACCCAAAAATCTTAAGAATGTGCGCGATTATGCCAATGAGGACTTCGAAAACTCACATGAACAGTGGTACAATCTTATTTGCAAGCACCTCTGCGGTACGGAATCCTTGCGAGAACAACATCACTTGGGCGATGAGTTGTCGGTCCGGTTGCGTCATAGCCAAGCTTCGGAACAGCTGAAAAAACACAGTTGTGTTTCCTATAAGAAGAACAGGGCGCAATTACACAAAAATCCAAATTCTGTAAGAACCCTAACATAAGAGTCAGCTCCAAACTAAGATTTTGCTGAAATAATTTCGAAGACACCCACCTGTTTCAAGTTATCGGGCAAATTGGACCTTCCAGAGTAGCCAGGATTCATCGTGATGAAGATACCAATATTCGAGTTCACATTCAGTCGCTTTCCAACTAGATCAACTGTCATTTCACCACCAGCTCGGACAGCCTCCTATACCAACAGTTTATCGAAAATTATTGACAACATTGAAATCCTTCTCAAACACCAAGAATTCAAACCTGGATTGTTTGAATTTGCTGCGAGACGGCCGACAGCATGCGCTCTTCCAAACGGTTGAACTCATCGAAGCATCCCCAGGCACCAACTTGACACAATCCGACCAGAATGCGACCCATTGCCCAAAATTGCCGAATATTTTAGAACTGTTCCGATTTTTTCATTCATTGCAACATTACCTGGAAATCGAATGTTTCATCACAATTGAACACCAACACAAATCGTCCAAGCTGATGTCCCAGAGCCTTCACCGACTCCGTCTTACCCGTACCAGCTGGACCAAACGGAGATCCTCCCAGCCTAAAGAGAATGACGTTATCATCCCTGGTTACTACTTCCATCACAATTCAGCCACTTATCCATCTACAAATCCTCAAAGGAATCAGGGTTGTGCGCTTTCGCTTTTCGGGTCTTTGGCTTTCTATAAAAAAAGACCATAAGCGTGCTTATCAGGGACTAGCGGAATTCCGATTTTCGGTCAACCGACTTCCGATGGGTTTCAGCCGTTAGATTGCTGCTTACAGAGAAAGTTTTGGAAAGCAGAAAAAACGGAAATACCCGAAGGATTAACCGATGGCTCGATTTTCAATGGTTTTTTTATAAAATTTGATTTTTGTCTCTTTTTGATCAAATTCTTGACGCTTTGATTTCCAAAAAGAATTGCCCGCCACCTCTAACAAATTCCAAAATAAATTCCGCTCACACCTGGTACAAATATCGATGCGGAGTCGTTTCTGATTGCACCGATAGCTATTGAGGATTTTTCTTTGCGAAATCAATAAAACAAGTGTAGGACAGTAACTGTTGGGTCCCTTTCAGAAGTAGCCGAATTGAAGGTGAACCCAGGTTCATGAAAGGTGCGGCCCCTTCCTCCAGCTCGAAAATTTCGGCGGCCCCTTCTACGAAAGAGAAAATTGTGCAGCCCTCAGGTGAGTCACGACTGTGACCTGTAGATAAAGATTTGCTTTGTACCCTCCCATTCCTGGTTCCCACGACCGCAATCCCCTCTGTGGCCATTACGGCGTGAAGATAACCGTGAGTGACCCGCAAACATCCCAATTAGGTGCATGCGATCGCGTCGAGGCAGTTATTGGTCGATGGCGCCATTGGCAAGCGAATGCCGCAGCGCGACCGCACGCGCTGAATTTATGTCACAGAACTTGAAAGTTGTTCTCTAAACGTTTAGAGTTATTGATATTATTATTATTTTTTGCATAACTTCTATTCCGTTTGAGTGGTCAAATTCCAAAACTTCAGGGGGTCCATTTCCCGAAAAAAAATTATACACGATTTCCCACACCATATTTTCACACTTTAAATATCTAAATTTTATGTTTGGTCTCATTGTCGAAAGATATGTGCATTTTTCGAAAAAAATGTTCTATGTTCGGGAGAAATCGTTTTCGGTTTTCCAAGGCTTCAAATTTTTCGCACACCTCTGAATAGGTAGTGAATCGGCAGTAACAATTTAGCACTTCTGATTTACATGAAACCAGAAGCATTACCTGCCTTTCAAAATTTTTTGTTACTTATCCTATTATGTCAGCTACCTTCAATCAAAAGCAATTATCACCTCGAATGCAGCGCCTGCGTCATTGTCAGATAGCATCGATCAGTCAGTGGTGTACGGACAAGCCTCTCTTGTATTCCCAAATACTCGAATCCATAGTAGAACTGCGCATTGGCGATTTTCACAATGCAGCACCTTACTGCATCCGGCTGAAAACCTTAGAATCCAGCAAAAACTAACAAATCATCTATTCGTTACCTCAGATAGCTGCTCTTACCTGCTTCGGATCAAAGTAGAACCTCATACACTGCAACCAGCCAAAGTCCGACTGGCTCTTCACATCAGTCGCAACCAACCGTCTACACGTATCACGCTTGTGCACAAACTCTGTGATCTAAACGAGGCTAAATCACAGAGTGTTAAGCCTTCTCAACGAATCTCACTCACCAACGCCTCAATCTTCTTCCTCCTAATCGCCGGCTGATCCTTCAGCACCGAATCCGCAAGCAGGGCTAATGTGGCCGATACGGACTGTTCAACCGATGCTACACTTTTGCCATCAGCCAATGCGATTTCCATCTGGTTGCTCCACCAAATCTCAGCTGTCAGTCCAATAACCTGCGCCGGATACTTATCCAACCATTCCATATACTCCTCCGGCTTCACAGTATCGATGTCCAACTTTGAGAACGTTGCAAGTGACTGACCCAACAGCCTAAACAAAATCTACTTGAATTTCTTTACAAAGATGAACATCTACAGACGAGCCCACCTTGCCAGGGTATGTTTCATTTCGCTTTCAAGCGCCCTCAGCCAATCATTGATGCGAACGTCTTTCGTGTGAACCGGCTGCACCAAATCCACCTTCTCTCCTTCGCGACTGTGAAGGGCGGTGATCTGAGAAAGCACTTTCCAAGACTTGATTAGACTATTATAATGGTGCTTCCTGTGAAAACTTACAATGCGATCCTCCTCGCCCACATCAATGGCCGTCACGCCAGCAAACATCTTCTTGAGATGCTTCTGCAGACGCGCGATATCCTTGCTGTTACCCATAATCTCGAGCAGATCTTCATCTCCCACGAAGTAGAACCTGAAAATTGTTATCTCCTTGGAGAAGGCTTAACCTAAGAATTGCTTCCCGTTTAGGACCCCATGTCTAGGTCATTCCAGAAGAACAAAGGGAAATTTGGGACATGGGAAATGTTGATGCTAAAATTCCATCAGAAAGGAGGCCCTTTCACCGGTCATCTGGACTCCAAGACTCCACCACCTTCCGAAACCCGCAATTCGACATGCGTTCCGCGAGGTAACAAATACCGGATGGGGAACATTTTTTCATGAAAATCTCTTACTTTCAGCTTCAACCTCAGAACTAAATCTTGCTGCGAAAAGCCGCAACCTTCGAAATGGCCCAGACATGGTGCCATGCCAAAAGCTGAAGGCGGCTTCATACTCCAACGGCGTCCTCCTTGATAAACCCACCTTGGGAACGATGCTCTCTCCCTTTCCAGATACTCTCCCAAGGCCTTCTGGATCTTTGACAGCATGTCCGCAAGTCTGTCAAGAAGTCGTTGGGCTCCTTGCATACCAACAACATCGAGAATTCGCGGCGATTGCGTCACCTTCTTCATCAAGGCCAGGAATTCCGTAGAGATACTGAAACCATTCGCATTTACAGTCGGTTATAATGACCTGGATGACGGCTACATACACGAACATACCTCGAGAAACGCGAACTCTCCATCGGCAGCAGGGTGGCAATATCAGCTGATCCAGAGAACAGTCCCTCCAGGTAGACCCATCGACGCTGCACATCAATCCACACATCGAACATCGCACTAATACGATTCAACTTCTCCTCCCAAGACAGGGCATTCTGAAGCGAAAAATTCAGATCTGGGTCGGATAAGAGGGGAGAAAACCAGAAATCCTACAAACCTCCTCAAACTGCTTGTAATACGGAGACAATTTCATCGCTGCCAGCGAATTCTGGTGCTCCTTCAGTTTATTGAACAGCTCATCCCAGCCTTTGATGAGTCTCGTCTTGTTCTGATAGTTCACCAACTCCACCTCATACGCTTGCCAGAAATCTTTCATCTGAACATTACAAATCAGAATAAGGTCGAACCCAACGATGATTTGATAACTTTGTACACAAACCTGCTTTAGGAACTCCTCCAGCGCAAGTTCTCCTTGAGCCACAAGAAGAATCTGCTTGATCGCATGCTCATGACGCTGCAGATCCGCATCCCACACCTATATGAATATATATTTAAAATAAAAATCACTTAATCTATCGCTGGGGCCACGAACATACTCATGCCCAGCGCGTAGAATCGCCGCTCTGCGCGAACTATAAACCTCGCCTAAACATTATCCATTACCTGTCCGAGTGTTAGATCAGAGAGATTCCAGTTCACTCGCAGTTCCTTCATCATCTGTCGCCAATGACGCTCTTTCAGAGCCTCAGACTTCAGCTCCATGACCAGCATATTCATCTGAAATGAATCACAGATCAGCTTTGCAAGACGAATTACCTTCGAAGAGCTTCTAAAGACTAGTAGGTTGACCCTGAAAAAAAGGACATAAAGAAAACTTACTCAAAAAATATGACAAGGCTTCTTACTCACAGTCGCGCTGATAGAGCGCAAGCGGTCGCGAAGCTCCAATGGCTGGCCCATGGCATTTCGTCCTTATCCCATATATAGTCCGCGATACGCGAGCTCACCATAAAGGAATTCGCACGAATGTAGCTTTCCCGCGGGCGTTTTGACCTATTGCGAGCGGTCGCGTCGCGGAAATAGCCGACCCACGACTGCTCCTTACTACTCCACTATTGGTTCTCTTCCTCTTCAATGAGCTCCGTGCAAGCTGATTATAGATAAACAAGACGAAAAAAAAGCTCCCGCAGAAGCTTTGATCTTCGGCGAACGTGCGCGTCGCGGCGATAGCTGGCCTACGGCTACATGTTCCCACTTCGTTGAATCCGCTGTAGCCGACTCTTCCAGGGGACGCTTGAATTGGCAGCGAGCGATCGCGTCGCGGCAATACCTGACACAGAACCGTTCGTTACTACTCTAATATTGGTTCCCTTCCTCTTCCATGAGCTGAGCGCGAGCTCAATATAGAGGTGAGGATGAAGAGGAGGCTCCCATAGACACTTTGATCTACTGCGAGCGGTCGCGTCGCGGCAACAGTTGACCTATGGGTGCTCGTTTGCTCCTCATTAATAACTCGCCGTAGCGAACGTTTACTGCGTAAGCTCCAACCGAGCCCAGGCGGTAGCGTAGCGTCAAACAAGAGCACAACCTTTAATTTTCTGCACTCACCTTTGAGTAGTTGTGCATCATCTGCTTCGCATACTCGTAACTCTTGTAGCTTTTGTACTTAACCGGCAGGTGTTTCAGCTGATTCATCAACTCATCCAGCGACTGCCGCAGCTTTCGCGGTTGAACCGATAACCACGTCTTCTCCTAAAGAAAAGGAAGGATTTTTCTGCACAGAACTCACCAAATTGAAAGAAACCTACCTTCATCTCATCAATCGATGTGTAGATCGGTGTCAGCGCCTGCCACACACCCTTCAAGTCCGCCAACTCTTCAGCCGCAACTGCTAACTTATCAGCATCCACTGGTACCCCGGTTGGATCCGCCATGTCAAGCGCATGCCTGGCTTTGCGCATCTTTTCGCGATCCTAAAACATTGAAATTCGGATAATTCAGCCCACAGTTCACTATAAAGTTTGGTCCCAACCTCAGACAACTTGGCAATCTTCTGCTCAAATGTATTGAGCGCTGCCAGCGCCTCATTCGGTCTCTGAGCTCCTTCAACAGGTTTCGCTCGTTCCCATTCCGCCAACGTATCCTGCGTACGCTTCTCCACCAGCTCATTCTCCTCCTTGATCTTCGTTTGCAGGTTACTGACCTGAAATTGGACATAAGAACAGATAATGCCCCGGAAAATTGCGTTTTTCCTGCAAAAGCCCACCTGTGACTGTATCGACGAATCTTTGCGCAGCAATATCTCCGTCAACGCCGACCATTCACCTTCGACATTTTCAGCATAGAGCCATTGAGTCGGGTACTGGAAGCGCTGCTGGGTCAGCAGACGCTGCGCAGCACGGAACTGATCCACCTAAAGGAGAAATAGTCGAGCACTACACAATATTTGTTACAAAAATTCAGATAAAAATGTCAATTTACCGTCTCCTGTCCGACTTTCGTCTGCTTTTTCAACGTCTGTACGTATGTGATCAGGGCCACCGCGTCCGTGGTCGTGCCAGAATCAACACCCTGCGATTCCAGTTCAGTGCGCCATTGCGAAATATTGGAGAAGAAGTGCTGCATTTCGCCGGCTAAACCATAAAAATGAAAGCAGTGGTCACAATAAATTTTGTCGCTTTAATGAAACCCCAATCTTTATTGTGGAAAGCGATAAGTTCTAAAGAGAAACAAAAACGAGCCCGAAATAGCCTTTATTGGCTCCGGAATTCGCTCGCGCTAGTACTTCCCTCGCGTTTATCAGATACGTATTGATTGATTACAAAGGTCTAGCACAAGCGGATCTCGGAGCCTATAAAGGCTATTTCGGGCCCATTTTTTGACAGCCACTCACCAACTGCCTGGCTAAACTTCTGGAGTACTTCCTTATGCCAATAGTCATATTTGAGGGTGACTTTCAGTTGTACTTTGGCATAGTCGACAACAACTGGGAATATCTCCTTCTTTGTGTCCTGAACATATTCTTTACACCTCAATAGAAGATTTTTCAGCTAAAAACCTAAAAACAACACCCCCACCTGAGTATCGAAAGTGCTGCGGCTCTTTCTGATTTCCACAAGTGTTTTCATCCATTTTGACAGGTCCGTGCCAAGTCTTTCATATAACATCTCTGCTTGAAGATCCCAGAGAGCTTGGTAACGTAGCCACTCGTTCACGTATTCGTCAACCTACACATAGGTTCATTTCTAACAACTTAAGCTTTAGATTTCATTTTACCCACCTCTCTCAAAATGCGATCAACGGTAGTGTACGCCTTCTCAAGTACTCCAAGACCATTCGGTAGACGACTTAGGATGTTCTTGTACGTGGCCACGTTGAGATCGCGATTCATGGCCAGCTAGAAAGCAGATGCAATCTAGAAATCCTCACTCGCCACAGAAAAAAAATCTAGGCTCTGTTAAATCCCATTTTTGGGTTCTCATCCAGAACGGGACCATATCGCTAGTCATCGAACTCGTTCTCAAGAATTTCTCTGGTTACGTTTGGATAGAACGTCTTAACTCGGCCAACAGGGATAGCCGCCTTCATGGCCCTGCGAATTGCATCAGATAAGTGATGCTCCTTCTGGTGCACATTGCCATTCCACGGGTAATCAGCCGCTAGGCGTAGCGCAACCTCACTGAACAGGCACCAGTCTGCTTGGCCTAAATTGAGATAAGAACGTTGACGAACACCAGAATAAGGAGCAAGAGAATTTGAGAGATCGATGTGCACAAAGACGGGAACATGATCACTAGACAATGTTGTTGAGGTAGACCATGAGCAAGCGTTGGAAAGGTTGGACGAGATAAGAGTTATGTCTAGGCTAGAAGATCGGCCGTTGGCAGGGAGACGAGTGGGCTGATCATCGTTTAAGATGACCAGGTCGCACTCCTCAGCCCATTCTTCGACTTCTTCTCCTCTAGCATCAGAACCAAGGGACGAGCAGAAGGTGTGGGCATTAAAGTCGCCCGCGAAAACAACTGATGATGAGAGGGAATAATCGTTGAGTTGTTTGAGAAGAGGAATGGGATTGTAGGAGGAGGGGCATGAGGTGGTAGGGGGAATATATATGTTGAAAAGAGAAAGGGGTGTTTTAAGAGGGAGATGGATTGGAAGGTACTGAGAGTACCATCCGTGGGGTGTTTGGTATGAGGTGGGAGGAGAGAGGATAAACAAAGGTTGAAACTCCTCCGCCAAGAGCTGACCTTGGAGCATGGAAGGCAGTGTAGCCCGGGATATTAGGATGAGGATAGGTAGGGGATGGAGAGAGATTGGTTTCTTGAACCATGATCACGTCTGGATGGTAAGTACGTGCGAAGAGAGAGAGCTCAGAAAGTTTAGTACGAAGGCCGTTGAGATTGATATGTACAATGGAAAGGGGGCGATTTGAGGAAGAGGAATCAGAGTTGGTAGGTGAAGAGCATAAAACACAGCGAAAAGCAGAGTTATAATGCCTCACAGAACTGAGACCCGAACAGGAGAGATGCACCCACCTTTTGCATCCGGAGCACTGGACGCTGGTATGTCTCCTGGTAACATCCTTGCCGCACGTGGCGCATAGGTACTTCTGAGCGGGTCCAGGATTCCTCTCCACGCCGGCCCTTTGCAGGAGAATCCGAAGGAGAGCTGCGGCCGGCCAGCACCTCTACCATGACAAAAACCCTCTTCGCGGAGGGGGTGACGTCGGTTTGCATAGAGGTGATCTTCTTTCCTCCACACTGCCACGGCGTGAACGTACGACATCTCAGTAGCAGCAAGGAGACTATACTCACAACGTATAAGGCAATTCTGCAGCCCGCCCTGGAGTACGCCGCACCGGTTTGGCAGCATCTCGTCTCAGAATCCTCCTGGACAAAGATGCAACGAGTACAAAATGCTGCTCTCCGTATCGCCACCGGATGCGCAAGGAGTTCCCCAATCGAGCACCTGCATGCTGAGACCCGTCTATTACCAGTGAAGGAGCACTGTCAGCTCCAGGCCCAGCAATTCCGCATTAACATTATAAAACAACCAAATCACCCGTCGTGGAGAGTGCTAAACCCCGTGAGAGAGAGAAGTATAAGAAAGCCATTCGCCGATGCTCCAAACAAAGTCAATTTGCAAAGATGGCACGACTCACAGCAAGAACGACTCCGTCTTTTGCGCGAGGAGCACACCAAGTTCGTACGGTGTCATCTTGTGAAGGTGGCCATAAATCCTATACTAGGAGATATACCGCCCCCCGTCTGCACCTCAGAGTCTCAACTCGGAAGAAGGGCGAGATGCACGCTCGCATCATTACGCTGTGGTCACTCTACAATACTAATGTCTTATGTCAGCAAGATTGACAGCAGCAAATCTGATGTGTGCCCGGACTGCGGTATCGTCGGCCATGATACCGCACATTTATTCAACTGTCCGGAGAGACCTACCACGCTGACACCAATGGACCTATGGACGAATCCACTACTGGTCGCCCAGTTCCTCCGCCTATGACAAAACCCTCTATGTGGCTGCAAAGAAGAAGAAGAAGATCGAACTCGTTTTTTTTTTGTGAAATTCCGTTCCTTTCGAATAATTAAGACTCGAAACCAGGCTAAGTTCATGCGTTGACTCCGCAAAAGTCCCCAAATGTGAGCCACAACAGGGATTCCGGCCAAAATGGCTGAATTCGCTACCATTAACTTGAGCTGGTGCGAATCCCTCAGAGCCTGTTTTCTAAGACGATTCTCAGCCCGAGCTTTCTGAAAATTCGACTCGCCCTCCCATTCTGCGGTTCCGCTTCTGTTGCTGCCCGGGCCACTACAGTTGCTGTCTGGGCACCTCTAGTTCGCCCATACAGCAACATGAGTGGCCCGAGGATTGGGAGACAGAGCGGAACTGTTAGGCGGCTCCGATTTATGTAGGGCGCAGCTCAGACCGAGAATCGCCTGAGCGATCACAGAAGTCTACGCACGCCCACCACGCGCCAAATAACACCGAAAATCCCTTCTAACTCCCCTCCACTCTCTCACTCTCTCTAGCCTCTGCACCGCGCACGCACACCAAGGGACCATGGTAGTACCTTTTTACAGCTTTAACTTGACAGAAATCGGGCTGAATATTTGCACCGTACAGGAATGCGTTCTCTACGTTTCTCATTTCTGCATTGAACTGCCTTACAGAATACAAAATAAAAATAGAAAAGTCCAGAGAAATCACGTCTAAAGGTTAGAAAAACTCAAAAATTGCCGGAATTTCACCACTGGTATGAAAAGTATCTTAGTTCATGGTTTTTGCTAAAGTTGGTCTTCCGACCTATTCTAGAATTGTACCGGTTTGAACAACACTCGGGGCCAAGGCTGAGTGGAGCTCCTCGTTCCGAAATTGGCAGAAAATGCTGCGGAACGAGGAAATATCAGTTCATATGGGGCCGAGAACGTTTGAAAAGCAGCTTTTCTAGGCATTTTAAGCCCACTTTCCAAAACTCTGGACATTTTTTTGCGCGGAAGCCAGATTTTCGAAATGTCACCATTTAATTTCGCCAAGTCCTTTAGCCCAAAGACCAACGAAATCAATGCGTTTCCCCATCCAACTCTCAATCACGCAACTTTAGTGAGACTACAAACATTTTGAAAACTCGCTGAGTTTAGTTGGAGAAAAATTCAATTAACATCACTCCAACTGGCTAAGTCCTAATTCATACTTCCAATCGCTGCGTTAGTAAGCGCGCCGATTCAAAACGCCTCTCGCCGGGAGGACTAGCATGGATGTTCTCTCTCTCTCCAATAATGACTCTGAACGGCAAGCTCCTACGATACCACCGCTCACTACCGATAGGCGACGGCGTTGCGCGTTGCAGCAGATTATACAGTTTACGCCTGTGCTCACCCATCGCGCGCGGTGTACTCGACTCGGATGACGCCAGCGCCAAGTCGCGTCTACGGGAAGTATAAGTGCTACGTGCACCCTAACCCTGAGCAAGCCGAATGTTTACCTGGAACCTTGTGCTGCTAATTCTAGGCTGACTGGTAACAACAGCATGCCATTCCACCAACTGTTCCAGCAGCTTAGCTCTAGCCTGCTCTATTGACGGACTGATGTAGATCGTTTGTGCAGTGAGACGAATCTGAACAGGCAAGATATTAGAATTTTAGCCGAAAAAGTCTCAAAAAACTTCACTAAGGTATACTTTACCTCAATAAGCACCGGATGCACTGGTGGCAGGGCTACATTGCTCTCTCTGTATTCATCCACTTCTTCACTCGCAGAATAGACCAGCGTCCAGAGACGGATAGCCTCCTCTACCCGGGCTGCCAGCTTTGTTTCGATCTAAAACAACACTTCGACTTTATGTGACTAACACTACAGTAGGTCAAATTCTATGAGCATTCCTGCCCATTCAGCACAAAATGGATATTTCTAAATCCAGAAAAACGCATATTCCGGAAGGACTTTGCCTTTTTTCAGATCAAAAACCCTTACCTTCTTGTCCAACTTGTCCACCCACTGGGTCAGATTCGAGTAGTTACCCAATGCCAGCTGATCTACAGACTTCTGAATCGACGCCAGCTGCGCACCTATGTTAGCCGCATTATACTGGCAGGTGTCCAAAGCAGCCAGGTCAACTTCAATATTGTCGGCAATCAATATAAGCTCTTCCACACGCTCCTAAATATATATTCAAACTTGACGCTTTAGGCAGTTTTGCTGACTAAGCCAGCTTCCTCATTACCTGATAGTTGTTGACAGTATCTGCCAGTTTAGTCACATATGGATCAATCTTATACGACTCCCAATTCAGCTGATATCCATCATTTATCTGCGACTGTATATCCTTCTTATAGCTGGCAATCAATGTATCTATGCCAGTTTTCGCCGCCAATCGCTCGTTTATGGACTCGTACGTCTGAAAAACTGCCAAAATAAAGGAAGATGACCGGAAATTTCAGCATATTAGCAATGTTCCACAGCCTTCGAATTTGCGAGACGAGAAGGGAAGCCTACGGGTAGTGAACGATTCTCGACGGACCGTAGTATTTCAATGCAGATAAAAAGCCACCTAACACCCAAATTGGCCAAACAGACTGCAGTATACTAACCCCGTTACCCACTTTAATGTTGTGGAATTCCGCTAACATGCTGAAGTTATAACCGCCTTCCAACAGCACCTACCCGAACGGACTCCAACAAGCTGATAGCAAACGGGTAGATCTGGTTGGCTTGATGTGCAGCATTTACAACCTTTAGTGGAATACGGAAACCCATATTTTTCAGATTTCGAACCTGAAAGAGTCGAAAATCTGAAGAGAACCACAAAAATTATAATCACCAAAGGCAACAAACCTCCTTATGAAGAACAATGCTCTCCGGACTGAAGTTCACTTTCAGATTAAGATGTGGTTTGCCATCCTTGGAACGCCGATCAATCACGAAAACCTGCAAACATACGGGAACATACGCCATAGAAATGCCCACACAGCCAGGTACGTGGCTTGCTTCCCTAAGGTGAACCGTTTAAATCGCATCCGCAGCTGGCACGGGCTGTTTAAACCTCATCGGCGGCCGGCGGTCTGGAAAGCTGATTAGCTGCGCTCTCCTCTCGGCCTGATGGATTAGCGGGCCGGTGCACACGACAGCCGCGGGTGAGATTTGAATGTTTTTTCTTGAGGGAGCTAGCCACGGACCTGACTATACACAGTTTGCCGTAGGTGATGGCGGAGCTGCAGACCGCAGGTATTTAACGCTTGCGGCCGCGCGCGCGACACACAGATATTGACATGGGAAATAGTGGGATGAGCCAGCCGAGAACGCCTTCCCTCCATGGCAGAGTTAACCATTCATGCCGCGTACGCGACCGCAAGCAGTCGAAAAAGGTGACCTGAAGCTACGCCATCACACACGGACAACCCAATAGGCCCTCGCCATAGTTCGCCGAAAGGTTGAGACGTCCTTAGTAATCCTACGCCGTCCTAAGCCGTTCTTGGTGATGCTACGCCGTCCTGTGCCGTCTCAATTAGTCGGCTGCATGCCAATCGATTATGCGGCATACATGAGCGCAGTGAGGCCGGCTCAGTCCGGCCAAGACGGGAATTTTCTGCCAATGCATTACATACGTTAAGGAGAGTCTCAGGCCGGACCAGGCAGGCTCAGTCCGCCCACACGTTGGGATTTTCGACCTGAGTGAGCAATGTATTACATGGGTGTAAACCGGGACCGCCAAGGACGTCTCAGGCCGGCTCAGTCCGGCGACAACGACTGTATTTTTACACACTATTCGAATGATGCAGATGCTTACTGAACGCGCTGGTTAAAGCCGATTGGCCGACTATGACGGGGGCCATAGAATCTAAGACATCGGCTACATGAAGAACTCTTACCCGCCCTGGCATACTCAATCCTTTCGACAACACTTGTTCCACCCAGTTTTCAAACAGCGGCTGCGTATCCAGCACTTTGCGAAAATTGTCTGCCTCCGCTTTCAGTTGACGAGCTAAAAAAATAGGAAAATTATGGATATATGGGAAATTGCGGTTCTACAAGTAGTACAGGAGGTTCAGAACCTACCCTCAACGTGATTCTCCCATCCCGTTCCCAGCACAGACGCAACCCGCTGCATGTACAGTGACAGCTGACGCTCAATCTGACGTATCCAGATGATGTTTGCCGAGACTGGCGGAATATCGAACGTTGGCGTCAAAATTTCACCACGTTTCTCAGCATAGTGTTTCGTGAACTTCGCCTGAAAACCATTTTTCAGTGGACAAATACTATTAAGTTGTGGTAAACATTTCCCGTCACAACAATACAATGACTTGCGGGGGCGGGTCCACTTTCAAGTCAATGCTTTCATCTTCTAGGAATAGAAGGCTTGCTTGGGCTTGGGCGAGGTTAGAACCCGACCTTGTGCAGCGAAAGCAGCGCATCCTGCCACTACGCCACACGCGTCCTCTTTAGTGTTGCTAAGTGATTTGAAGCAAACTACCAGGGGGTCTAGCAGGCCGTTGTTCCGTTCATCAGAGCACCTACGCCCCCTCCTCTCGGTGGTCCAAATTTCCAGAGAAAAATGTCCAAAATTTTATGTCCTTTCCCAGGTGAAATTTTTTTCAACAATTTTGTGAGTTGAAATCTTTCAGAAAATAATTCAAATTTTGTAGCTTTTTTTATCTGCTGTTGGTATTTGACACTACGCCCAAACTAGGGTGCCTTCGCATTACGTTGATGGAGCCCTGCTCTTGTCAGATTTCTTTGGAAAACATCAAATCCGACCTGTAGTCTATCCACATCCTCTTTCACCCTCTGAATCAGCTGAGTCTGATATTCACGAACGGCTCCCAAAATCTGCGGACGACAGAACAGGGCGTTGAAGCGACTGAAAGAAGACACCAATAGCGCACTAAACAGATTCCTAAATGCATCCGAATGTCAACCTGAATATGCTGAACATCTCATTCGCATTTCTAGCCGAGCCCAGTTGATCCCTCAGTCTCGACGTGATAGCCGTCTCCACTCGCATAATCTGCTCCTCATATCTCCGCTGAGCAGCATCCCATGCTGTTGTGCCTTCGGGGCTCACATCCAGACAGTCCACCTCTTTCACGAACTCATACGCAAGGTTCACCTATAAAATCAATCTAGAAAAGAATATCCAGATAAAAAAGCGATTTTTTTGAGAATATATACCTGATCCACTGGAGTGTTTTCTCCTCCATGAGACTGAGCTGTTGTCTCAGGCTGTGTTTCACCAGAAGGTGTTCCTGCCGGTCGCAAAACACGGGCAATTACCACACGAAGTTGCTCATGCTGCCTAAAATATTTGAAGTATATATCCATATTTTGCATCATATCCAACTAGTAACCCACTTTCTGAAAGCCTTGATCTGAACAAGACGTCCTTCAAGCTTCTTGTGTAGCGGCATCACCTTCCACATCAATTTCACCGGCTCATCCCGCTTCTTCTTCGAGATGTCACGCAGTAGAGTGATGAATCTAGAGAAAAATTATAATAGAAACGAAGATTGATGAGAAAAGTACGAATGGAACCTCACTTGTCATACTCATCATCCCATTTTGTAAACAACTGAATGCACTGCATCATCAACTGATCGAACTCAACAATCGAAATATGCATTAGACGACGAGTACCGAGCACCTGAATCCCAATACAAATGACTACAAAACGCTGCTACCCATAAAATTTTAAGCCACAGTCCAAGCTCAGAATCGATTTTTCGTTTTACTGCCTATCTAGGAGAAAGTGTAACGCTGAACACCATGGTGTCTCCAGAATCGCTCAGAACTCATTACGAACTGAGTTACGGCTCCTCAAAAAATTAGAATTTGAACTGGTAGAAGTTCGCGGACGAGTTGTCTAGAGCCTGTATTTTCTCGTTATTCGCAGCCATCATTCTGAAGCAGGCCACAATATAAAGCCAGACCGAAATTAAAAGGAAGAACATAGATTTTAAATGAAATCATTCGCACGTCTCTTCCCTATTGACGTCGGAAACCTGCCAGTGGGCGTTGCCCATTTTTTCCTTCAAGGGGGCTTGGTCGACTTTTTCCTAGCCTTTTCTCGCTTATTTGAGCTAATTGAGATTCCGCGCTTGGCAGGGTTGCTATAGACGGCGACCGGACCAAAATATCAAAAATTACTTCTGAGGTTGGACTGTGCCTTTAAACACGGCCAAATGCTTCACATGCGCGAAACATCTACCCCACTCAAGTCGATTCTGTAGGAGCACGTTCACCTCACTCCGCAACGAAGACGTCATCCTCGCTTCGATTCACGACAGAACTGCTTCTCTTCCTATGTATCATAGGGGAGATCCCCACAAAACACGGTGCAGATAGCGACTTGATATCATCTCCATGAACGGGCAACGGAAGTCTACCTGCGCTTTCGCGCGCTTGATAAGAACGCGGCTAATCGGAAGCAGTGTCCCTTGCGGAGCACGTGGTCCAACTGCCGTCCAAAACGTCGTGGACCGAGTTGGAAGTGTATTGTCATCGAACTGAACACCTCAAGCGTAGCGGCAGATGCTCTCATTTGGCGGACAACACGTCCTCCAGGAGGTTGAGACCGTCTCGTGGGAAATTGAAAGCATTTTGCGGCCAAATTGCAGCCTACCAATGCGAGGGATACTTCTTAGCTATACAGCGCAAGACAGCAATGCCAATACAGCGGTTGCGCCAACACAATAGTCCCTTAGTCCACAGGTTTTGCGACGGTAAGCACCTTTACACGCAAACACTGAGCGCTCGGAGCAGCACATAGTCAGCTGCAGTGTTTCGCGGGGTTTTTTTTTTCAAACGTTTCTAGCGTTACTTCGATGAAGTCATTTGCACGTGACACATATCTGCGGACACCACGCATATTTCGCGTCTATCTCGAATTTTCTACGTGTCATACGCAGTTGCGGTCAACGCGCAAACCGTGACGCGCCAGCAGGGTTGAGCAGGCCGTTGCGCCAATTTTCACTGGAGCAACGACCCCCCCCCGTTGTCAGAAATTTTGGAAAATTTTTACGATCCCCTCTCGAGACTGAAAGTTGCTCTAACTTTTTTGAAAGACAAATTTGGAGAGAACTCAAACTTTTGGTTATAAAAGATTAATTTTTTACGGAGCATTGGAGAAAGTTCCCATTTCTTCGGGAAATTTACGAGCCCCGCCCCCCAAATTCTTTTTTTTTCTCGAAAAAACTCCAAAAATGTTACGACACTCCGTTGCGCCGATTCGCAACTCTGCTCAAGCCTGCGCGCCAGCGACTTCACGCCACAGCGTCCAACTATAACTCGAATCGCGCTTTCTGCACAACTGGTCCATCGTTCTCTGTCATCGGACCGCAACTGCAGTGTACTTTTAGATTGCTGAAACCCTTCTCGACAAGGACCATTGTGATAATACTGAAAAGAAACACCCACTTTTAGAATCTGTCCATTCATGTCCCTCGAAATAGCTTCAATGAACCGCAAGGCACGCGGCACTGGATATTTTGTAGCCCTGAAACAACCAAAAATGCTCGAGAAGAGAGAATTTTTCGCGGATAGAACTTCTGACAAAGGATACCTGATCTTCTTCATATGGCTGAACACATTGCCAAGGGCAACCTTGATAGAGTCCAAATCACTGGCTGACACCAGCTCATTTAACGGGAAATCCTTCATCAGCGA
Organism: Aplectana chamaeleonis; assembly: GCA_029168955.1. Classification (NCBI taxonomy): domain Eukaryota; kingdom Metazoa; phylum Nematoda; class Chromadorea; order Rhabditida; family Cosmocercidae; genus Aplectana; species Aplectana chamaeleonis. The sequence continues at coordinate 103,747 of JAPDOI010001484.1, forward strand.
GTTATAGTCATTCACAAGTGCCAATGTTTGTTTTAGTCCTGTATATTTCGTCAATTGAGTGGATCAACCAAACCCAATACCCAAATGACTATACCTGTATCAGTATCGAACGATACCGTCGCGTGAAATCTTTTACCACATTTGAGTGCTTCGAGCGTTAGTATTACCTAAAAGACGTCAACGTCAGTCAATCCCTGAAAACGAACATGAGAACATGCCAATTCTCACCTCCTCAGATTCCCTTTTCTGAAGAATTTTCTGCAGAGCGCGTTCCAGATTCAGCCAGAATGTCATTTCTTGCAACGAAGAACCTGAGCTGAGGTCGCGCTCCAGTTTCGTTACCTAAACACGTACTATCATTAGGCAAATTAAATATAATCAGCAGACGCATACCTTCCGTATCTCCTTGATCCACCTGTTCACTCCAGACTGCAGACTATTCAAGAACTGAGCATCTTCAACGAGATCTCCCAAATCGGTTACCTTAACAAGACATGAATCAAACATTCAATTTTCACTAGAACCAATTATCAAGTAAGAAACGAGTTGAAAACACCGAACTTCACAAACCTTTGCCTTTCTGCCCTCTTTGTTAGCTTTCTGAATTGCTGCCTGGATATGTGGATTGATTACTAGGTTAATTTCAGGAATGTCAATGTTTTGTTGAAGATGCAGCAGCGCAACCTAAATACATCTTCGTGAAGTTATTTCATGTTTTTATTGAAAATGAACAATCCACTGGGCTCATTCTTCCCGAAACCGCTTCCGCAGTTGATGTTCTAGGTGCCTTCAACAAAGTTTACTTTCCCAATGGCCAAACTGGTAGTCCCGGAGACAATACACTGCACTTAGTCAATTGTCTAAAGAGGCCGACAATATTAGCTACAATATACCTGTAGACAAACTCAACGCTACTCGCCCAGGTTCTAAACCCATGACAATACACTAACCGTGGCTGAAAAGAAGAAGAGGAGGAGTTTGGCCTTCTTCTTCTTCTTCTTCTGCAGCCACAGAGAGGGTCCTGTCATAGACTGAGGAACTGAGCCACAAGCGTCGGATTCGTCCACAGATCTACTGTTGTTAACGATGTCGGTCTCATCGGGCAGTTGAAAAGGTGCGCAGTAGTATGCCCTTTATTACCACAATCCGGGCACTCGTCAGGTCTGCTGCTATCGATCTTATGTAAATAAGACATAAGCATGGGGCAGTGCCCGCAGCGCAACGAGGCAAGGGTGCACCTGGCACGCCTACCGAGTTCCATCTCGGTTTCGCTGACCTCAGGCGGCACGACTCCGAGAATGGAGTTTACGGCGGTCTTGCATAAGTGATCCTTGACGAATTGGGTATGCTCAGCACGTAAGAGACGGAGGCGTTCTTGTTGTGCGTTAGTCCATCTCTGTATATTGATTTTCGTGGGAGCATCAGCAAACGGCTTTCTTATACCTCTCTCTCTCACGGGGTCTAATACTCTTCGCGACGGATGATTTGGCTGCTTCAGAATGTTTATGTACAGCTGTTGTGCGTGGAGTTGGCAGTGGTCCTTAACTGGCAGGATGCGAGCTTCGGCATGTAGGTGCTCTATTGGAGAGCTTTTAGAACAGCCTGTTGCGATTCGCAATGCTCCATTTTGGATGCGCTGCAGCTTGGACCAGGATGTGTCCGACACGATATGCTGCCAGACTGGTGCAGCATACTCCAGGGCGGGCTGTACGATGGCCTTGTACGTGGTCAGGATCGTTTCTTTACTGCATCCCCAGGACGTTCCGCCGAGAGCACGTAGGACGTTAAGTCTTGTTTTCACTGCAGCTTGCTTCTGCTCAGTGTTCTTATGAAACCTCAGCGAAGGGTCCAACACGAGTCCGAGCAGCTTAGGGAATCGGGCGGCCGGCAGGTGAGTTTCGTCCCATTTCACCATGGGATGAGCACTGTGCTCCGCAGGAACAGTGGAAAAGACTGTGACGGATGATTTAGCGGCAGAGACCGTAAGCATCTTGCTATCGAGAAAACATTTCAACTCGATCAAGTAGTCATTGATCTTACTGGCAGCTACATTTATGTCGCGATCCCGGCATAGTATAGTAATATCATCCGCATATGCAACGACTTTGATGTCTTGGGATGGAACGGGTAGATCTTCGATATACAGACTAAAGAGCAGGCGATAAAACTACTCCTTGAGGTACGCCGGCGGCGATTGGGATGCTATTGGAGACGTGCCCTTGAAATAGCACATTTGCCCGACGTCCTTTGGTGAATGCGGTTATCCACCGCTTCTGCCAGGGCGGAATGGTAGACCTTAACAGGCTCTCCGACAAAATGCCCAAGTTTACAGTGTCAAAAGCCTTCGTTAGGTCGAGGGCTACACCTACGGTTCGCTGAGGTTTCATGGCATTGAAGCCGTCCAAAACATAGCTCACAATTTCCAGTAGGGCCGTAGTGGTGGAATGTAGCTTACGGAAACCATGTTGATGCTTTTGTTTGCTATTGTGTTCGGAGAGCTCCTCCACAGCCAATTTTTCCGCAACTTTGGCAATAGGTGAGAGAAGACTGATTGGCCTGTAACCTTTTGCCGTGGATAGTGATTTACCCGGCTTAGGCAATGGGATGACGCGTGCTACTTTCCAATCTTGAGGTAATGTACAGGTCCGAAACGATGTATTAATGACGTCAGCGAGCAGGGGTAGTAGTTCACTTGGCAGTCTCTTTAGAACTGCTGGGCTCAAGCCATCTGGCCCTACTGCCTTCGAGTTACTCATTTCCTTGATAACCTTCTCGACCTGAGCGGGCGTGACTGCATCATCTTCAGTCATAAGTGGCAATTTACAGAGTTCCCGAACAGTTATTCTATTCTGCTTCTCTCTTTTTGTTTTAGTTATGAAAAAATGCTTCCCAAGAGCATTTGCGGCCTCTTTCCCTGACTTCTAAAGACTCCGCCGTCGAATTCAATCGTGGAATTGTTGGCGGAGGTGAACTTTCCGGAGATCCTTTCAATGCCTTCCACGTTGCTGCAGCATCACTCCTGAAGTTCATCTTCTCAGTGAACTTTTCCCAAGATTCTTTCTTGTGCCTATCAAGGTCCATCCTGATCTCATTATCCAGCTCGGCAATGTCTGGGTCAAGATGATCAGCAGCTCTCTTTGCGTCCCTTGTCCTTATCTTCTGCAGTGTCTCCCTGGTGACATTGGGAAAGAAGGTCTTGACACGACCTTCAGGGATCGCAGCTTTCATCGCCTTCCGGATGGCATCAGAGAAGTGGCGCTCCTTCTGGTGTACATTGCCATTCCACGGATATTCGGCCGCTTGGCGGAGTGCAACCTCCCTGAACAGGCTCCAGTCTGCAAGGCCTAAATTGAGATAAGAACGATGACGAACACCTGTATAGGGAGCAAGAGAGTTAGAGAGATCGATATTGACAAAGACCGGAATGTGATCACTGGAAAGAGTTGTGGATGTAGACCAAGAGCAGGCATTAGAGAGATTAGAAGAGACAAGGGAGATGTCTGGGCTGGAAGATCGGCCGTAGGCAGGGAGACGAGTGGGCTGGTCATCGTTAAGGATAACCAGATCGCACTCCTCCGCCCATTCTTCGACGTCATTTCCTCTAGTATCAGAATCGAGCGACGAGCAGAACGTGTGAGCATTGAAGTCACCCGCAAAGACAATTGAGGGAGATAGAGAGCAGTCATACAGCTGCTTGAGTAGAGGGATAGGGTTGTAGGTTGGTGGACAGGATGTAGGAGGAGGAATGTATATATTGAAAAGAGAAAGTGGAGTTTTTAGAGGTAGATGGATGGGGATGTACTCGAGAGTGCCATCCACTGGAGTGTTTGGAATGATGTGAGAGGGAAGAGACGACAGAACAAAAGTAGAGACTCCGCCTCCCTGAGATGACCTAGGAGTATGATAAGCAGTATAGCCCGGGATGTTTGGATGTCGAGAGGTAGCAGAGGGAGAGAGTTTGGTTTCCTGAACCATGATAACATCCGGGTGATGAGTACGGGCAAAGAGAGATAATTCAGAAAGCTTGGCGCGAAGGCCGTTGAGATTGATATGTACAATAGAGAGGGCGGTTGGTAGATGAGGAATTTGAGTTACTGGAGGCGGAGCACACAATACAACGAAAGGAAGAATCGTGGTGCCTCACAGAGCTGAGACCCGAACAAGAGAAGTGCACCCACCTTTCGCATCCAAAACATTGGACGCTGGTTCCATACCAATTGACATCTCTGTCGCATGTGGCGCATGGGTACTTCTTCTTCGCGGGTCCTGGGTTCCTCTCGACGCCGGCTCTTTGCAGTAAGATCTTCAGGAGAGCTGCGGCCAGCCAGCACCTCTCCCATGACAAAAACCCTCTCCGCGGAGGGATTGACGTCGGTTTGCACGGAGGTGGTCTTCTTTCCTCCACACTGCCACGGCACGAACGTACGACATCTCGGCAGCGTTTGGCCTTCTACAACCCGCTTTCGTTGTTCACACCTTGCGGACGACCCATGAAGATAAGCCTTCTACTAGCCGCCAAGTTGTTTTTATATTGCGGACTACTCATGGCCCGGCAAACCGTTCAAACAGTTCAAATCGGAGAGGCCATCAGAAGGTTTTAGTTCTCCCCAAGCCTTTCATGCTGAGAACCACCCATGAAGTTTAGTCTCCATGGACCCGTAGCCAAAATAATATCACCCGGTCACATAACCCCCAGTCTCTTTAACCCGCTTTCACCGTTGGACCACCCGTAACGATTTACCGTCCACTACACGCCGCAGTACTTGATGCCACGCGGAACCCCCCATGTGGTGTGCACTTGTGACAGCGACGGCAAGGTGTGAAATTGCCGGGAGCGCCGGGAAGGTGTACAATTACTGGAAGCGCCGGGAAGGTGTGTAATGGCTGGGAGCGCCGGGAAGGTGTGGAAGTGCCGGGAGTGCCGGGAAGGTGTGTAACTGCAGGAAGCGCCGGGAAGGTGTGTCATTGCCAGCAACGCCTGGAAGGTAGGTAACTGCAGGAAGCGCCGGGAAGGTGTGCACTTGCTGGAAGCGCCGGGAAGGTGTGTAACTGCCGGGAGCGCCGGGAAGGCGTGTAACTGCCGGAAGCAACGGGAAGGTGTGTAACTGCCGGGGGCGCCGAGAAGGCGTGTAACTGCCGGAAGCGCCGGGAAGGTGTGTAACTGCCAGGGACGCCGGGAAGGTGAGTAATTGCCAGCAACGCCTGGAAGGTAGATAATTGCCGGGAAAGTGTGTAATAGCTGGAAGCGCCGGGAAGGTGTGTAACTGCCGGAAGCGCCGGGAAGGTGTGTAATTGCCGGGAGCGCCGGGAAGGCGTGTAACTACCAGGGACGCCGGGAAGGTGAGTAATTGCCAGCAACGCCTGGAAGATAGATAATTGCCGGGAGCGCCGGGATAGTGTGTAATAGCTGGAAGCGCCGGGAAGGTGTGTAACTGCCGGGAGCGCCGGGAAGGTGTGTAACTGTCGGAAGCGCCGGGAAGGTGTGTAACTGAAGGAAGCGCCGGGAAGGTGTGTCATTGCCAGCAACGCCTGGAAGGTAGGTAACTGCAGGAAGCGCCGGGAAGGTGTGCACTTGCCGGGAGCGCCGGGAAGGTGTGTAACTGCCGGAAGCGCCGGGAAGGTGTATAACTGCTGGAAGCGCCGGGAAGGTGTGTAACTGGCGGGAGCGCCGGGAAGGTGTGTAACTGTCGGAAGCGCCGGGAAGGTGTGTAACTGCAGGAAGCGCCGGGAAGGTGTGTCATTGCCAGCAACGCCTGGAAGGTAGGTAACTGCAGGAAGCGCCGGGAAGGTGTGCACTTGCTGGAATCGCCGGGAAGGTATGTAACTGCCGGGAGCGCCGGGAAGGCGTGTAACTGCCGGAAGCGCCGGGAAGGTGTGTAACTGCCGGGAGCGCCGGGAAGGCGTGTCATAGACAGCAACGCCTGGAAGGTAGGTAACTGCAGGAAGCTCCGGGAAGGTGTGCACTTGCTGGAAGCGCCGGGAAGGTGTGTAACTGCCGGGAGCGCCGGGAAGGCGTGTAACTGCCGGAAGCGCCGGGAAGGTGTGTAACTGCAGGAAGCGCCGGGAAGGTGTGTCATTGCCAGCAACGACTGGAAGGTAGGTAACTGCAGGAAGCGCCAGGAAGGTGTGCACTTGCTGGAAGCGCCGGGAAGGTGTGTAACTGCCGGAAGCGCCGGGAAGGTGTGTAACTGCCGGAAGCGCCGGGAAGGTGTGTAACTGTCGGAAGCGCCGGTAAGGTGTGTAACTGCCGGGAGCGCCGGGAAGGTGTGTAACTGCCGCGAGCGCCGGGAAGTTGTGTAATTGCCGGGAGCGCCGGGAAGGTGTGGCCGGATGCGCCAGGAAAGTGTGTAATTGCCGGGAGCGCCGGGGAGGTGTACAAATGCCACAAGCGCCGGGAAGGAGTGCAATCGCCGGAAAGGTGCGCAATTTCCGGGAGCGCCGGGAAGGTGTGTAAGTGCCGGGAAGATGTGTGATTGCCGGGAGCGCCGGGAAGGTGTATAACTGCCGGAAGCGCCGGGAAGGTGTGTAACTGCCGGGAGCGCCGGGAAGGTGTGTAACTGTCGGAAGCGCCGGTAAGGTGTGTAACTGCCGGGAGCGCCGGGAAGGTGTGTAACTGCCGGGAGCGCCGGGAAGTTGTGTAATTGCCGGGAGCGCCGGGAAGCTATGTAACTGCCGGAGGCGCCGGGAAGATGTGCGATTGCTGGATGCGCCGGGAAAGTGTGTAACTATCGGTAGCTCCTGGAAGGTGCATATTTGCCGAGAGAGCCGGGAAGGTGCGTAATTTCCGGGAGCGCAGGGAAGGTGTGTAATTGGCGGAGAGGTGAGCGACTGTAAAAGCATAGGCAAGGTCTAATCGTTGCTACTCCAGGGACCACCGAATCAGAGACTACGAAACCTAATTTTTGGTATTTTCCGAATCCCCTACTTCATGTATGCCACTGTAATATGAAATATGAACTGAACACATGAAAATCATACCTCTGCCTCGTTCAAGTTCTTTTCAACAGTCGGCGCTAGTTTGTCACCATCTCGCTCTCCTCGGCCACTTTCCTTGATGAATGACTTGAAATATGGAGTCACTGCCTTGCCGATCAGTGAAAACAGCGTTTCATAGGGATTACCCTCATTCAGGCTGAAATCAGCCCAGTATCACTATTTAAAGCAGATCAGTCAACCGAAGCCACGTGAACTACATATGGCCAGACTCACACTATCACTCTCAGCTGATCCGCAATCGGTTTGTCGCCTTCCACAATGGCTCCTCTCTTGACGAACACAATCGACGTGCTTTTATCTGTTCGATACAAGACGTCATTTCGTACAGTGAAGACCACAACGGCAGACTCATTCTCATCCCCCGTATCCGCATCACCAGACTGATCTACAAAAAAACTACTTCCAAGCAAAATGGGAAACTTTTAAATCAACTTTCACACAAGAAATTACCTCTGTGCACAGTCCGATCGATGACCAGCACATGCGTCTGAGGATCAGTGATGAACTTCACTACCGCTTCTGACTCCTCTAAGATCATCTCAAGTTGGGCTGCATGATCCAAGGCGCCGATAATCGCCAAACCCGCAGTCTTTACATACTCTGTAACAGACTCCTTCGGGGCGATGATGACCTGAAATGTCTAAGTTAGCACCTTTGAAACGCCCGATTATACTGATCGACTTTTCCATTTCCAATCTGTAACTTGTGAATACTTTTTTTCCCACGATTGTATCCCAATCAGGGTTGAGCATGCCATTGCGTCAATTTTCGGCTTAGCTACGACCCCTCTCCCCACTGATCAAAATTTTTAAAACATTTCCAAAATTTTTACGACCCCCTCATGAGATAAAAATATTCTTCAAGTTTTTGAGAGCGAAAAAGCGGTCAAATCTGACAAGCCTCCCCCAATTTTCTTCTTTTTCGAGAAAAAAATTCAATCATTCCACGACCCCCATTGCGCCGAAACCATGATCCCAACGACGCAAATGCGGCCGCCTACCTATGACTCACTATCTGAACAGCTGTTCCGCGAAACTTTTTCTGAAATTCGTCATCAGTCTATGCTTTGCTCTTCTAATCTGCACCACATCGGGCATGCCAAAAAGAACAGGATGCAAAAAATCATCGATTTCACCAAGGGTGGAACTGATACGCGGCATGGAGTTGAAAGTAGACATTAGACGAAAATGATGAAATTCTTTTCAGATCCAGACTAAGAACAACATTCTTTCTAGCCAATTAGCCCACGCAAACATGAATTTGATGGGAAGATCTCACTTAAACGGTTAAGGACCAAAATGAATAATGTAAAATAGATCATTTGAGAATTTTCGTCTCATTCCATTTCGATACAACCTTATTTTTGTTTTAAATATTACTCGCTTATTGAGCTATTTTCAATTATTCTTTTTCTTTTCATTCTCAGTTGTTTTACAGTTTTCTTGGCTCCGGGCGCGATTGAGCCAGCATATTTCCTTTCCGAAGGAGCGCCTTATCACACTGCACCACCGAAGCCCCACCACCGGTCCCACTGAACTGCTCGGTAAACCTTCACCAAAGCAAAACCATCGCGAACACTGCCTTCAAGGCAATGTTATCCCACGATAACAACGGTCTTGGAGTTGTTGCCGGAAGTTGACTGTACCAGGATCATTCGCGAGCAAAGCGGTGAGAAAACGGCTTGAAACGAGCCAAAGATGGCCCTATACGGCCCTCAAACATTATTGTGCTATGCCCGCCCCGCCCACTCCCTAAACGGCCCACAAGGAAATGGGTTGATAGGGAGGCAGATCGCATACTAGTTTGACGGCTATGCAGAGCTATCTATGGCTCGTTTTCCGCGGTTCTTTCGTCATTTTCAAAGCAATGAACCCCGGTACATTCGATTTCCGGTGACAATTCAAGACAGTTTTTATCGTGAACACTCACTTCGAGATAATTCTGCCTCAAAGCAAAAAAAAAAGAATTTATTGTATAAATTTCACAGAACGCCATCCGTACAAAAATATACCAACACATACAATCTAATTACGATTTTTTCACAAAATCTGTAATCCTATGTTTTTCAGAACCCTAATTTTGAATAAAAGTAGTTTTCGTCATTGTGCTCTGATCATAGATCCACCGAAACCTGCGATGATATGCCCGAACAAAGCCAAGCTGAACGTTGTCCCGGACTTTGACACAGCTACGCCCCTACTTGGTGGTCAGAATCTTTAAAAAAACCTAAAATTTCTCCTCACCCCCAGTTTGTTTTTTTTGACGAATTTCTGAACTGAAATTTCCAGAGAAATCTTGACATTTCTGGACCTTTTCATCCTTTTTTTTTGCAATTATCTCAACACTCCATGCCCTTTCTTCTAACAGTGACTACGGACTGATCCCAGCAAGGCCTGGTGTTTTGACAAATGGTGTTGAGTGCTGTGGGGGCAGGTAAAACGAACCAATTTGAAGTTCGTTAGAAAAAATCTTCAGTTCACCTGGGTAGATCGAACACTCACTTTTTTAGATTTCAGAAATTTGGACTCGTTCAGTCTGAACATTGTCCAGAGGAGTAATTTGGAGCGCTAAGCACCAAAACAAGGTCCATTTTCGGAGGATTACGGTGGGTTACTGTATAAAAATGTCACATTTCTTACAGTAACTTAGAGCTGTCTTCTGAGAAACTGGAGAAATGGACCTTATATACTGTGCTTATCTGGGCGAAAGTCCGGTCCGCAATGGCGTCTCGACACGCTTTGCGGCCGCAGGCGCTGGAGTCAATCGAGTTTCCAGCGCCAAAGCCGACTCAATATGGCTTTTTTTAAACAGTTTTCTCCAATTTTGTTTAGTTTCCAGTTCCTAAAACCCACCTTGAGTCAAAAGATCTGCGGCTACGGCGCTGGAGACTCTTCCGACTCAAAAGCGCGCGGTCGCAAAGCGTGTCGAAACGCCATTGCGGACAGAAGTTTGATCCAGAGAAGCACAGTACGTGCTCTGGAAAAAAGTTTGTGCTGAAGATGTTAAAATTTCTAAAACCCGAAAATTACATTTTTACAGTTTTTGACCTACCCATGAACATTAAGAGAATTTATCTATAGAGTAGAATAACTACAAATTGTTTCCTTTACCTTCCATACCACAATCAGCATACCATTTTTCAAAACTCCAGTTCGCGCTAGGATCAATCTCTAAAAGCGTCATATTGCGTCAGATTTTGGATAATTATACTTTCTGAGACCATCTGTTTCTAGTCAGAAATCCGTTTCAAATTTTTTTCTTTTTTTGCTTAAATTTGCAATTTGAAAATTTTCACGCCCCCCCCCCATACTGTACCCATTTGACCTCAAGGAACTGTCTTTTGGGATGATTTTGGACCACGTTTCTTTCTATTTCGAATCCAAAAAGCAAAATAATTGCAAAAAAAGAACTAATTTAAACTATCGAGCCAATTCAAACTATACAAAGAACTCCTTTCTAATTGTGATTAATTCATTCGGAAAACCATAGGTTTCGGCGTAGATACCCTGAAGCTGCCCTGTAGGCCATTCTAAAAAAAGAGATTGACCTGAGCGCCAGTACATTGACATTATATGGCTATGTCCAGACGCGAGAGTCGCAATCCAGTGCATTTGCTGGGCTTCAGGATCAATAGATTTCCCAGATTAGATGGGCTAAACGAGAGAGGCAAAGCGGACGTTTACCTCCCAAGTACAATCCAAATCAGGAAAAACCCCTCAAAACGCATTGCAACCCATACCTCTTTGGTCGGCACAGGACTGGGCGATGGGCTGGGGCTTTCCATAGCATGAATAACAATTGGAGGATGATATCAACAGCCGGCACCACCACAGTCACAGAGAATATATAACAATACAGGGTGATTCTACAGGGAGGAGAGACGAGACCCGGCGATTCCGCTGACGCGCCAGTGTTTCATAATCCACTCTGGCGCTGCTGTGCCGACGAGTCGCACATGGCTGCAGCCACAGCGCCAGCGCGGGGGCAAACAGACTTTTTCTAGCCACCCCGCCTTGCTCGCCCTGCCCACCCATTCCCGGCCTAATTGAGCGACGACCGCCTCGACGAGGACACCATCAATACCAGGGTGACGATGCCGGCCAATGAGAATCACTGAGAGTTTCTAGATGTTGTTTTTTTACGGGAAAATCTCGAACCCCCGTGCACAGCTTATCTCCGCCAGCGCTGCACAATCGAACAGACTCGTCACCATTTCGAACAGCAAAAACGCCTTGCTCAGCGTCATTCCTCACCAAACTTCCAACAATACCCTACTCATGTCTCTCTTATTTACTCTGCAGCACATTACAATACATAAGCTTCCACAACAAGTAATCTGCAGAAAGAAGCGGCTACTCAATGGCGGGACGAAGCGGGAGGGGGTCGAAACTCGGAAATTCGGGTGTAGAATGTGAAAAATTGAGTCCGAAATGGAGGTTTAGTGTTGTCTTCAATAGAAACAGACCGCCCCGGGAAGCTGATAAGTTAAAAACCCCTAAAAAATGAAAATAATTTCGGGAAAAATACAACTGCAGCCGCTGTTTCGGCTTTGAAAACATATTTTCAATGAATTTACGGGCGCTGATCCAGCTTTCTAACACACTAATCCTCCATACATGAAGCTACAGATATTCATAATTCTGATTTCCGCCAATGAAGAAAGACTCGTATCTCTACCGAGTTTTTAACCAACGACCCCTTCGTTTAGCCCAACCCTATGCATTTCCGAAATCAGAACCCTTAATTGTTTTGTGAGAAGAAAAATATAAAATCATCAAAAACCTGAGCTTTTTGGATGGAAATTCTTATGATGTCATGCTGTAGGGGTGGGGGGGGGCAGAGTTGAACACAGTTGCTACTCGGCGCAAAGAGGGGTCGTAAAAATTGTGGAAATTTCGTGTAACAAATCAAAATTTAGGTAGGGTCGTTAAAACTTTGGAGGAAAAAAGGAATTTTCTTCAAACCACTTGGCAAACTAAAATCAGGTAGTAAGAGTAAGTCGCTTGTCAGAAGTATACAATTTTGGTTTTAGGTGTCGTCAATTTTTTTGTCGTTGCGAAAATTGACATCAATTAAAAAATGTCTTTCATTCCCAAAAATTTGGGTATAAAACTAGTTGGGGGAGGGCGCTGAAGATTTACATTGAAATTATTGATATGAAAACTTTTAAACATGTTTCAAACACGCGAAACGACAAGTTTAACACGTTTGTCCACGTGTTGCCGTGGACAAAATCTACATTTCTCCGAATGAATCTTGAGTGCCCCCCCCAACTAGTTTCAGTCCAAAAATTGATTTTCTTTCAAATTTGTCACTTAAAAAAGCTAAATCGATTTTTCATACCGGGAAGGGGATTTTTTTCAAATATTTGGTCAACGGGGGTCGTAGTTACGCCAAAAATTAGCGCAACGGCCTGTTCAACCTTGATGGGAGGGTGGGGGGGCATAAATCTTTGGGCATTATCCTAGACCGGGGGGGGCACTCAGGATTCCAGTCAGTAATGAAAAGAAATAACGATCGAAAACGCCATTATTCAAAGTATTTCTACAGAATTTCAATAGCAACAATGATTGTTAGCAGTACCGAGCAATTTTTATCAGGTGTTTTGTTCATTTCTATGAGTAAATCTTGGGTGCCCCCCCCCGTCTAGAATAGAGCCAATATTTGAACATATCTTTCATGCTAAGGCATCTTTCATAGTCCTCACCGCAAGCGCGGCACGCGCGTGACGCGCGGGAAGGGCGGTGGACTATAAAAGTTCTTACCGCGCGGCACGCGCGGTAAGAACTTTCATTGTCCATCAGCACCTCCATAGCGGCGCCGCCCAAAGCGCCATGGCGGTTTTACCGTTTCAATCAATAATTGCTTCTCGATTTGAGTCCACTCCAGCATAAATAATTCTGGGACTATCCTGCGCCACCGCATACGCAAATGCAAGCGAGGAATATCCGTACAAGTCCCAGTTGATGCCCGACTTTTACCCGCACCGCCATGGCGGTGCCGCTGGAGATTTCATAGTGGCTTTCCGCTCGTCCCGCGCGTGCCGCGCGGTGAAAAGTTTCATAGTCTACCGCTCGTCCCGCGCGTGCCGCGCTTGCGGTGAGGACTATGAAAGATGCCTAAGCCGATCGGCCAGCTATGACCGAGCCCTAAGATATAAAAACGATTTTTCTCAAATTCAAGACTTTTCCAGCCACGTTTCCCGGTTCAATCCTAGTTGGTGGGGGGGGGGAGGTACTCAAGATTCACTGATCAAAATGTAGACCTTGATATCAGCTATTTGATACTCCAAACAAACGATGTATTTCTAGATGTTTCACAGTACATCGACTTCTGATATCTGATAGCGGCAGTATCCTAGACGGGAGGGGGGCACCCATGATTCAGGACAAATATGAAACACCGACCGGCAACGCTATCAATCAAAAAATATTTCTTCGGAGTTTTCATAATAAAAATGATTGGTAGCAATATCGGGATTGCAACTAGTTGGGGGGAGGGAGGGCACTCAAGAAGCATTCAGAGCAATGGAGATTTTCTCCACGGCAACACGTAATAGAAAACGTGTTAATCGTGTGAAACGTGTCGTATCACGTGTTTGAAACATGTTAAAAAGGTGTCATATAGATAATTTCATTATAAATCTTGAGTGCCCCCCTTAGTTTCATACCGCAATATCGCATAACTCTTGGGTGCCCCCCCCCCGTCTAAGATAGAGCCTTGATAGCACTATCAATGACATTGACTTCATTTCGTGCAGAAACCTGACAATGACAACCTCCCACCCCGTATGGGACTATCCTAGAAGGGGGGGGGGACACTTAAAGGCAAGGTCCGGTCAGATTTTGACACCACCGAAATTCGGGTTAGATAGATTGGGCTGGTCTAGCTAAACACCGTCCAGAATTTTCACAAACTCTAAATTCGTATTTCTGGAGAAAACAGCCTGAAAGTCAGGGATTACGGTATTCACAGCATGATGATCAAGGCTGGAATGACCGATAATTACACAGCACTTTTGAAAAATGCGTGGACAACGGCTAAAATATGGACGATGGCCACACTTTTCTGACTTTTCTGGATCATCGGCTCTTGGAAGTGGCTGTAATGACTTGAAGAAGACCGGTTTTAACGCAGTTTTCGCATGTTCCTTCGGACTACAAGTACCCTGAGCACAGATTCAGCGGAAAATAACAGAATCGAAATTCTGCCCGGACCCTGCCTTTAAGATTCAAGTCAGGGGTCGTATTCGCCATCAACCCGATGGTAGATGAGGTGAAATTTCAGTACAAAATGCGCGCTCCACGGCCATCTCTCACCTCCCTTGGCCTCCCTCGCGACCGCCGGAATTTTTCGAATCGCATAGCTGAAGAATGGCCGCTTCGCGATGGAATCTTTATCTTCTCGCAGTGATATTGATACGTAACACAGTTTGCATTTCCATCTTACATGGTGTAAGATGGGTTGATCTGCTCCTCTGCCGCGCGCGGTATCATCCCTTCCGCTTCCCTTCGACTTACCTCGGCGGGTTGTTGGCGAATACGACCCCAGGAACGCTATCAACCGAAGTATTTCTATAGAATTTCATCAACAACAATGATTGATAACATCATCAAGCATCTTTTATCAGGTTTACCAATCATTCCTATGAGAAAATATCGGATGCACCCCCCCCCACCGTCTAGAATAGTCCCGAAACTATGACTACCGATTTTTCAATGAATAGGAAAAAATTATAATGTAATCATCATGTCGAGTTCATACTTCCGCGCTGCAGAAAAGGCAGTCTGCAGCGGTACGGCTTCAATAGCCAAAAAAATTGTAATGTCTAAATCAACGAACGGCGTCATCTTCCTTCGCTGCGACAAAGTATGCACATACTTTTAAGTTTACCAACGCTCAAAATCACAAATAGAACAAAAAAAAGAATGAAAACCTTGTTTCCATCTTTCTTCTCACTCATTGATTAACACACAACGACTTAAAGTTGACCACTCCACCGAAAAGCCACAACCGCACCCAGCCAAGTATACTAAACAAACTACTCGGCTTCAGACCGGCCTCTTTTATACTAGCATTAACGCGCTAAGGATATGATAAGACCATATCAAATCGGCTGCACAAATTTTCGAAGTTCGCATGCCAATCTCACAAAAGAAAACAAGTGGATTGTGAAAATACTTAATTAATTCCAGCTGTGGGAATAGTTGCATGCATTTGTTAAAATTACCTCAATCGGGGCCGCTCCGGCAGGAGGGCCTTCGCCTCCGCTGTCCATTCCTCACGAAAACCCTGAAATTCACCACAATTCGATTCCTCTCTCCCGGTAAAAACAGAGCCTTCAAAATTAGCGATGAGTCATCGGCGCTAAAATGGCGTGAAACCCAATCTGTTCCAACGCGAAACAAAAACTTCCTATATGCACACTACTGCAAAAATGAACGTCCTTGTTCTCTATGCAGTTCAAACAAAAGAGATGATTTGGCTAAGTTCATAAAGCGAAGGATGAATTTGAGACAAAACTTCAGAACGAGTAAATATACGGCGGTGAAAAACGTCGCACACAGGAAATTCAACGAGGCTTAGAATTGTACTTAGAACAATGTATACCATTTCGAAATAGCAAAAAACTTAAACAGCAAATGGTAAAAAAAAAGGAAAAAAAAATAAAGAAGAAGCAACAATATTCGAACTTTATTTGGCGAACAAACCGCGCGCCAGAACCAACTGCGGGCCAGCTTGTTAGAGATTGACGCATTCACCAAATTCGCATTGGGGCGCGTTTTCTCCCTCGAAAAATTTCACGCCAATTTTCCCCAATTAAACTAGAAATCCATTATTTTTCTGATCAGTCGACTTTGAAGCCTGTCGTCGTAAAAAAAGAAGTAAGTTTTCCCATCCAATTTAATCTTACTGTTTTTTTTTCGCTGCATCATCGCCTTTTATTACGCTGCTTTTTGCGTAGTTTTCATTTTTTTAATAATAAAAAAGTATGAGGTAGATCTCATTATTTGCTTCTAATTGTTATTTGTTTGGTGAAACATTTTTTTCATGCTTACTACATGAATTTGTTGACTGAGCATTCCACCCCTGAGATCCGACTTGAAATTAAGAATTCTGGGTTGGTTCGAAACATTACCCGTTATCAAAAAGTCTGGCACAGTCTCACTTTTCGGACTCCAGTGGTTGAGAAGTTTTTTAAACCTCAACTCGGTTCTGCTGATTATTTTGAGCTCTGAGCACGGGTATCATCCTTATTGTTAACCTCTTAAAGAGGGTCACAAACACATTCGCGGATGTATTTCATATAAATATATGGTCCAAGACAACGGAAAAGGGCTGTGGTGCGGTTGCGGACTTCTTATGACATAGATTCTGTAGTATACTGTGCTTCTGTGGGCCGAATTCCGGTCCGCAATTGCGTATCGACACGCTTTGCGGCCGCGCGCATTCGAGTCGGAAGAGCTTCCAGTGCCGCAGCCGCCGATATGCTGACTTTACTTGGGTTTTAGAAACTAGAAACTAGACAAAATTGGAGAAAACTGTATAAAAAAGGCCTTATCGAGCCGGCTTTGCCGCTGGAAACTCGACTGACTCGAGCGCGTGCGGCCGCAAAGCGTGTTGAGACGCAATTGCGGACCGGAATCCGCCCCAGAGAAGCACACTACATCTTTTTTCCGAAACATGTGATTAATCGGTGAGTTTCTGTACCCGCTGGTATGAATACAGGTGCAAGAGCAAGGTTGAGCAGGGTGCGTCCAGGCGCAACAGAGGGTTGTGAAAATTTTTGGATAAAAAATTTAATTTGGAGGGGGGGTCGTAAAATTCCTAAGGAAAAAAAGGAATTTTTTTTTTAAACGCATGGTGAGTCAAAATGAGGTGGCAATAGTTGTCTTTCATTAGCACAAGTTTGAAATGTTTCCAGATTTGGAACTCAAAAAAACCTAAAACAATTGTTTGTTCAGGAAAGTGGATCGTAAAAAATTTTCACATTTTTTCGGAATTTTGATCAGCAGGGGAGGGGAGTCGTAGCTAAACGTAAAATTGGCGCAAGGGCCTGCTCAACCCTGTTCAGGAGCAATGAAAACAAGCGACAACGTGGGAATGAAATCAATTACCTATCGATAAATCCGGAAAAATGACTGAATAGCCAAGACTACAGTATACTGATAGAATTCCGCAACCGCACTACCGCCTCTTTCTTTTGCTGTGGACTATATTCAAAGCTTATCTCGCTTACCTGAGTCCGCGTGGAGCATGCAGCGGAGCTGTCTGCCATGGTAAAATTTAATGGTGGAAAGGAGATTCCCGATAAGCTCTACTTCGCCACTGAAATGAGGGAGATAGGCTATAAGTACTTGTTTAGGTTTTGGAAGATTACGGTAGGTTACGGTACGCACTGTCGTAATCAGAGCGAAGTTCCGGTCCGCAATTGCGGACAAATGCGCGCACAAGTAAAGATAATCGAGTTGGACGCGCGTGGTGCAGGCGTGCGGGCACGATTATTCTAGTTTTGCGTGATACAACAGCGGTTGTCCGTAAAAGCGTACCGGAATTTCGCTCCGATAACGAAGTATACCGTAACCGTCTGATGCTTTGTATTCCGCGGGAGGAGGCGCAGCAAACTCGCGCACACGCACGCGATCAACAGAAGTTAATTTCACTCCGGAATAGGCGAAATTTCAGATAGGTGGCGGTCATCAAAATGGCGGACAAGGACGATGGTTTACCGGACGAGGAAGTGAAGCAGAACGATAAGCATAACTGGGGAGCCGCTGATCTTGAAAAGGTAAGAAGTTCAATTTCAGTTCGACACGTTCCTTGTGGGCATCTTGTGATCGGAGATGTTACTCGCTTGCCGTGATGAACCCATTTATTCCTTCAGGTGAACGTTGTGGAGGAAGACAAAGATGACTTGAAGATGTCATCTGATGCCCTAGGGAAAATTATTGCAAATCCTCAGCAGGTAAGAGTCCTATTTTTTTTGCTGATTGTGTTGTTGAGTTTTGTATGCTACCTACTTTTCCAGCCTCGTCAAAAGGTGGTGAATATCAAGAAGGACGACCTGGAGATGATTATGCACGAACTTGAATTGCCTAAGGTGTTCATTTTGCTTCATACTTTTGAATTTTGGCATTAGAAGATGTTCGCCTAATCATTTTGTGTGTTTGCAGAGCGTCGTGGAGAAGAAGCTAATTGAAGTGAACGGTGACCCAATAGCAGCGATAAGAAGCTTTACGGGATTCGACGTTCCATCTTGATTACGTGTCGCATGCATTTTCTGTTTCTGTTACTGTTCTGTTGGAATGTTTGGTATAATGGATGTGTATATGTAGAATTTCTACGAAAAAAATAACCTTTAAGAGCAATTCTTCTATCAACTTTTGTGAGTATTTTCGCCATTGTCCACATGGATCAGAAGTAACATTCTCAAAGAAGTTCGGCTGGGGCGACTTCTGGGCCTTCTAGATAGCTTGGTCGGAGAACCGTCCACATATCTGAATGTCGAATCGAGTAATCGAATGACTTGATGCCGACTGCTTCAGTTGATATCAAGACCCGATGACTCGCCTCGACATAAGCATAGTACCTATACGCTATTCCTCTATCATGATGTACGGATCGGGGACGTGGGCAGAACCGAAGTCGCAGATCGAATGGTTGGATTGTGCGGAGAGGAAGCTGTTCAGACGTTTGCTTGGATATTTCATGCCTCGGATGTGCCACAACGAAGATCTCTACAACGAGATTGACGCCTAACACCTTACATCAACGTTTGGCACGAGGGGGGTGCCAACATCTCTTAGCGCCATCTCAAGCGTTAACGGAAGTTCGTCTTCGTCTGTTCGGGCATATTTTAAGAAGACCGCCAGATCGTCTTGTTCAACACGCTTTAAGGATTCTTCCATGTCCTGTCTGGAAACGGCCGCCTGGACGTAGGCGACGATTCCGGACGATTGAGGTGGAGGATGTTTCACTTCGCAGGAAGTGGAATAGCGACCAATGGATGGATTGTGTTCAAATTGTGGCTGAGGACAGTGACAAATGAAAACGGCTGACTACTAGGATGTCACACCTGGGCGAAGATGCGGACTGACCGCGTCAGGTGGAAGTCGGCCGATTAAGTCAAGCCAATCAGGTCAATTGCTTTATCGCAAAACGGCTCCGGATACAAAGGGAGGGAGAGGCCGTCAGGGGCGCTAGCCAGAGTTGAGTCGCGGCGCGACCTCATGTTGATCGCGGCGATCTATCAAAACAGCAGCTCATCAGAAGTGGAGCGAAAGTCACGTTAAAGTGATCCACTACATATAGTCTACAGCAATGGAAGTAGGACCTGGTGAGGTTGCGGGCTCGTCCTAGCGTACGGTAATTGGTCTGTGTTTTCACCGATATGATATGATTACAACTGTGGGAGCAACGAAAACAGGCTAAAATGTGAGAGTGGAGCAGAAAACTCACCGACCAATCTTAGCTATTCCGAAAATAACGAGTGACAACACTATCAGAGTACAGTATGTTAAGAAGAGTCCGCAACCTTACCAGATCCTACTTCCATTGCTGTAGGCTATAAAATGAAGTAGTTGAAGCTTCGTGGGTTGATCGCTAGCGCCAAAGTCCGATTATAGAAGTGATCTGCATGAAAAAGGGTTCAAAATATCCATACAAAGAAGCAGTTAGGTTGACCTTTGTGATATTACGACTCGGTTATTGTTCCCGCGCTCGGTCATGCTGCAGAAACGTGACATAGTGGAGTAAATACTCAGGCGATTACCGGCACCGAGCGCCCGACATTTCGGCTCATTCTCCCAATCTGCGAGCTCGCTTCTGTTGTTGTCCGGTCCTTTGCTGTTGCTTTCCGGGCTATCACCGTAGCTATCCAAGCTCCTCCATTTCGCCCGAGCAACAACAACAGTGTCCCGGAGATGGGAGAACGAGCCAAAGTGTCAGGCGGCTCTGATTCCTGTTCGGTGCTGCTCGGGGTGGAGAAATTCCTGAGTCCCTCAGGTGCCCAGTTTGACAGTAATTGTGAAAACAATGTGAGCATCGTAATCTCTATGATTAAAATGTTTACTAGGCATCTACATATCTCTTATAAATGCTGGTAAGAGGTGATGCTTCATTTTACACTCACCACATCTTGAAATGGCCAGCAAGGAAAATCCTGCAGCCGGAGGCGCATCTGGTGAAGCTATAGCATCAACTGCTAAAGGAACAGTGGCCGTTACGTCTAAGGAAGGCAATACGCAGAAGGTTGAATCTAGAGAAGGCCGAACGCTGACGGCTGAATCCAAAGAAGGCAAAAGGCTACCGAATGCATCTAAAGAAGGCATAACGCTGACATCTACATCCAAGGAAAGCGGAGCGCTTACGGTTACATCTAAAGAGAGCAAAACGATCGGGTCCAGGTCGTCTAAGCTGAAAATGCCTGCCATGACGAGGAGGAAAAAGATCATTGTTGGTGTGTCCGTCCTGCTGTTGATCATATCATTGGTGAGTTATAAGCTCGCATCTCAAGCCCACATCCACTCTAAAGTCTGCCAATCGGTGACCTTACCGAGGCACATATGCCAGCAGAAAAACCGGATAGGCAGATTTCTGGAAACAGAGGTTGATGGATGTTGAGACTCATTTGTGTTGCAGGCAGTCGCTGTGGGTCTCAGCGTGTCCCTCTCGAAAGGTTCTCCAAAGCCAGGGAGGAAGACGGAGGAGGAGGAAGAAGAGGAAGATCGCCCTTTCAAACTGATCAGCGCTATAGTTGTGAGTTGGCACTAATCCACCGGCTCAAAAAAGGCATTAAAACGGTTCCCTTTCTTCGAATTCGGGACCAGATAATTGACACTCTGGTGCACCATTGGAGTAACGAAAAGTTTGTGGCAATCGAAGTTTAGGGGTGCCTCCCAGAATGTCTTAATTGGGCCTGATAAGTCCTAACGACTGATTGGGCTAAAAGATAGGGTCATCACAAGCGGTTTGTCAACCCACCATAGGTCGGTTCTCATCACTGAGGGAATCTTCTTGAGACACCACCCTTTGATCTACTATAGGCTAACACCACGGCTTCCTTTTCGCCTGTTTTTGAGGTGCTTTGTTTGCTGTTTAGCTATTCCGACATGGAGCCAGAGGTCCTGTTGATTTTGAAAGCGAGAAGGAGCATGATATGTTCCCAAATGGGCCTGGAGAGCTCTCAGAAGTGAGTAGATCTTGCTGCACAAGTACCCTGCTTATCTGGGCCAAATTCCGGTCCGCAATTGCGTCTCGACACGATTTGCGGCCGCACGCGCTCGAGTCAGTCGGGTTTCCAGCGCCAAAGCCGACTTGATGTGGCTTTTTTATTCAATTTTCTCTAATTTTTCTTAGTTTCCAGTTTCCAAAACCCATCTAGAGTCAGCAGATCGGCGGCTGCGGCGCTGGAAGCTCTTCTGACTCGAATGCGTGCGGCCGCAAAGCGTGTCGAGACGCGATTGCGGACCGGAATTCGACCCAGATAAGCACAGTAGTAATATGGAGAAAGAATGATTTATACCTTTCAGCTCGGTATTGAGAACACATTCGCGCTGGGAAAGTTTTTGGGCGAACGTTATGTGAAGTCAGGCCTCCTGAGCACAATACCTAACCCACATGAGGTAAGGTAATCCGCGACTGAAAACATGATCGAGTATCGGATTAGACATCATGGATGCTTTGACTTGCAGTTCTATTTCCGAAGCAAGAACAACAATCGCTGCCTAATGAGTGGAGCTATAGTAGGCTCTGGAATGTGGGCAACATCGCCGAATCCAAAATTCACCTCAGTGCCCATTTACACTCAGGAGAAGAACGACATGGTACGTTTGTCGGAGACATAATGACCTAAATAAAAGGTTCACAATGGAAAAGTTTCTCTTTTTTTGGCAACAACGTACGCTTTGGGTCCTTTTTAGAAGAGTAGGAACGGCAGTACGACGAAAAACGACCAGGAAGTGGGTGAAAATCCCGTGGACCAGCCGACCCATTCGACCACCCCGCCCACCTCATATAGCAGTTGTCCTGCGTTCGTTTCATCAGAGGAACAGTTGCCTAATCTTTGAGCACGCTTGATCTCGAAAGTTTCTGAAATCCAAGCTTGTGTTTTGAACCATCATATTTTCAAAAAGCTTTCGGTAGAAAAAACAGAAAATAAAGCCACTTATCTAAGAATTTTGGGCACTATCCTAGACGGGGGGGCACTCAGGATTCCAGTCAGAAATGAGATAAAATAGCACTCGAAAACGCTAGAGTCAAGATATTTCAACCGAATTTCGATAGCAACAATGATTGATAGCAGTGCCGAGCAAGTTTTATCAGATTTTTCGTCGTTTCTATGAGTAAATCATGAGTGCCCCCCCTCCCGCCGTCTAGGATAGAGCCGAGTTTTGAAGCGAAAAACCATTTTCGACGTAAGGTTTGACGCTTTGTCCGCAGTCCCTCGAAACGCGCTAAACAGGCGTGATTAAATATTTCAGAGGTTTCTCCAATCAGTTTTCTCCGGTATTTAAAAAAAATTGTGTGTTTTCCCCTATTACCGTCTTCTTTGTGGACATATCTACTCAAAAACATCAGAAAACTGGACTACGCTTTTTTAATCGTTAACAGTGTCTTTATTCTTATTTTTTACACTCACTTATCACCGCGTCTTGAATAAAAATATGAATAATAAAATAAGTAAATAAATAAATAAATATGTAAATCAATAAATGAATGAATAAATAAGAAACTCAATGAATGAAAAAATAGATAAATAAATAATTAGAAGCAGTGTTCGCGATAAAAAAACCCGAGTTCTACTTTTTGATGTTTTTGTGTAAGTAAGACCTCGAAGAAGAGGCTATCGGGGAAAAGTCACCACAAAATTCAAATACCGGAGAAAAACAGTTCTAAGAAACCTATGAAATGTTCGATTACGCCTGTTTGGTGTGTTTCGGAGGACTGCAGACAAAACGGCGAACCCGGCGTCGGAAATGGTTTCGCGATACAAATTTCTTAGGTAGGTGATTTTGTTTTTTGCTTGTGGCACCGCAAACTCTTTAAAACAAACACAAATTAAAAAATAGAATCTATCGCAATAAAAATATCCAAAAGTCGGCAACTGTTTCTCTGGTAAAACGAACACAGGACAACTGTTACATGACGTGGGCGGCTCCAATGGATCGGCTGGTCCACGCGATTTTCACTTTTCCTGGTCCTTTTTTGTCATACTTTTTTTGTTCATACTCTTCGTAGAAGGACCCAAAGCTAATATTTTTTGTCAGAAACTAGCAACTTTTTCTTCGTGAGTTCTGGTAAATGAATGAAATCTGGGTTATAATCGGGTATAGTATTAATGAGAGGTGAGCCTTATCACTCCAACATACCAAAAATTGAGTTTTTTGTCAGAAATTACGCTCAACGATTTATTGAAAAATATTTTCCGCAATAGTCTTTATAAAGTCCGACTAATCGCGCGGTGGGCGTGCGTGTTTAGCTACCCTTGTAAAGGTATTTTACGGACTTGTAAATCGATTAACAGGAATAACAGACGATAAATTTATAGTTCCCGAGCCAGCTGTCCGTTGGAAGGCTGGCTTGAAAAAAAAAGCTTCCTTGGCGACCCCGCGGCACACACTCCGATCGCGTGGGCAAACAGTATTTTTCGGACGGACTTTATGTATTAAGCATTGCAGATTTTAACGCACTTACAAGAATGCGACGTGGAGAAGAATCGATTCAATACATGGTGTGGAAAATCACCTCCATCTTCTAATAAGGTAAGGAACCAGTGGTAGTGTTGGTGATTCTCCCAGACTTCAATTTCATTTCTATATTTCCAGTGGAGCGAATATGAGGCATTCGTTTTTGACTGCATTGGCCTGAAACGAAAGTCGAAGCTGTTCGCCGATGGCTCGCATTCGTACGCGGTCGTGACTGGACTGATCCAACGTGTCAGTTAATTTCTGGGATATTTAACGGCTCCGAGCCGAACACAATAGGAACAGGAGTTGCACCACAGTTCGGCACTGCTGTTCAAATCATGAGCCACAGGGCTACCGCTATGTGTTGCTGACATGACAGGAGTATTTCTGCCCGTCCTTGGGTCCGGTTGTGCAACAGTAGTTGCCGTCATGCTTCTGAGGGCGGGACTAGGAAGAGCCAGTATCGAACTAAGGCATACGGTTAAAACTGCTTGACCTCCACGAAGAATCTCCTCTAACTCGAACTCAACTTCAGATTAGGAAAAACTCTATTTTTAGGACCGAAATGGCCTTCACACTCCCGACTGGTTTCAAAATCATAGGGACGAAGTCTATAAGCTCTATGAGACGGTGAGGAGATGATCCTGATCTTTTCAGGCATGAGGCGTTTTTTTTATGCACAAAATTTGTTTCAGACTTATAGCGCGGTCGTTGGCGTCAACCAGTACCACGACAAGGCGATTCTTCGGCTAAAGCAGGGTTTACTCATGAGTCAAATACTCGACACACTAAAAGCGCAATGGGAAGAGTGGACGCAGAAAGGGTCAATCGATGAACGGCAGTTTGTTGCATACTCTACGGTAAGACTACGGTATATACTTCCCATGGCCGCAATTCGTCGCTGGTAGGCCGAACGCATCCATGTATCACGTATCAGATCCGTATTCTAGTCTATCTTGTTTATTTTGTGGGAACCATTTCGCTCTCTAACGCGGCAGAGTCGGGAGAGAGTTTCGGTGCTAGCGCGGTAGAGTGGAGGCAAAAAAAAACCGCTCATTTTATGTATCGCGGCCTAGTCAGAATAGAGAAGTGGTGTTATCAGGCAGAGTTGAAGCAAAACGAGGAGCACTTTTGTCAGTAGTGATTCACAGCATCATCAAGGTAGAATCGTGGCGCAAATGCGGAGGAGTCACATCCGAATCGTGGAAAAACTTCGCCATAATAAGTCCCGGAACAGTTGAGACGAAATCGCGAAATGCGTGGAATGAAAAATTGCGGCCTAGTCAAAGTGTGATCTTGATGTTTGTGTGAGAGGGTAGCGGCTCAACTGAGGGCGCTTATCGCGGCTGAATCAAGGACACGTAATCAATTATTAGACTGCGGCGCAGAGTAGGCAGAATCGCTGTGCTATCGCGGGATATACGAGGTAGAATCAGAAGCAAGGACGCTAGGTAATTCGACAATTCATGGCTCAGTTTAGTAAGAATTGGGGAGTGTGTTTTGGTGACAGAACAGCGAAAATTTCCTGGACTAAGGACTTGCGCTCACAGTTGGGGCAGAATTGGTTGCCATTGCGAAAGTGCTGCGACAGAAGTAAAGGCGCTACACGAGATGCTAAGTCGTGGTCTAGTCAGTGTAGAACCGCGATTTTTCCGTAGGAGTCGAAATAGTGTCGAAGACGGTGCACTGGCTCGCCAATAGTTAAGGTGGAGTCGCGGCGTTACCGCAGGAGAACCGCGGCAGAACTTCGGAAATTCATTGAATAATGAGTCGCGGCTGATTTGCAATGATATCGCGGAAGAGTCGCCGCAGACTCAATGACACTATCATGGACTGTTAATCGAGGCGTAGTCAAGGCAGAGTCGCGGGCACCTCGAGGGATGATGATGATCGATGAATTGCGAGGTAGTGGCGTAGTGTTGCGGAGGGACAGCGAGCCTTTTATACAAATCACGGTGCAATCGACGCAGAGTTGTAGAAATATTACGGAGCAGTCTAGGATCGAGGTGGAGTAGCGGCAGAGCCACGGGACGGTCGCGGAAGAGCCGAGGCACTACGCCGCGTTACAGTGGCCCAACCAGAACTACTTGCGATCTAAATTACGATTCTACGGTTAACGCAAGCGGGCATTTGAGCGGAGATTGCGGGCTCGGCTGGTCTAAAATCTGCTTTTTCCTACATGCTGCGACATTTCTCGCGCCTTTCTTCCGTTACGGAATTCACGTCCTACCGCATCTGAACATTATAATCTACGCCCGAAACGGCACACCCTCTGGAGCTTCCCATTTATTTTTACTATTTTGCTCATTTGGTGTTTCCGAAAATTGGGAAAACCAGAAATCTTCTGAGTTCGGGAAGCGAAAATTGTAAATCAAATTCTCCCTGATCACAGGTCGCCGTGCAGCGCAAAAGCTTAGATAACGCAACCTTTTTCGTTATTGGTCTGACAAAATGCAACTTTTTAACTCTTTGCCAAAGGTTAGGTTTCTTACGCAACTTAGCCTCTCCTGCGCTACAAAAAGTTGTGTCTAACACTTAAACTGCGACCTGCTCATTGTCTTCTGCTAACTGTATGGAACATCTTCAGCAAGACTGGTTGCTAATGTGTTTCTTGGATGCGCTCGGGTGTTCTCAGGCGGCGCTGGGTGGCAAGGTACCTGAATATAATGCTGTGGTTATGATTGAGCTCAGAGAAAGCAAAGGCGAACCGTTTGTGAAGGTAGTGTATGTCTCTATCAGTAATGTTCAGCGTCACGCTTGTGCCGCGCGGGCGTGGCGTCAGGCCATTCATACACCAACCCCACGCACGCGTGTGACGCGCTGGCGTTGAGTAGTACGAATAGCGCTTAACTCTATTAGCATGGTTTAGGTGTTCTTCAAGGATGGCCATATTACGGATTCTCCTAAAGATGTTACCATGAACGTGCGTGGATGTGGCACATCGAAATGTCCTCTCTCCCGATTTCTGAGCTGCTGCAATGAGTATGTGACCAAAAACCCGCATGAAGAGTGCAACAAGATGACCTGATTCCAGCATTCTTAATTAATAATCACAGATCATTGTGAACTATCAACCAAAGTTTCAACATTTAGCGCAATTAATTATAAACGATTCATGTATGTATTGTATAACCTCACTTGTATCATTTCGCTAATTTTAGTTAATAATTGACGACTAGTAATTGTGTCTTATGCGATAAGAAGATTCTTGATCACCTGAAGTCCAAAGTGTACAGGTCTGTAATACGACCTGCTGCACTCTATGGAGCAGAGTGCTGGTCAGCGACCAAGGAGGCAGAACGCCGCCTGAGCGTCATGGAAACGAAAATGCTGCGCCGGTATCACACGTCCCGATCATATTTCCAATGAAGACATCCGGAAGCGATTTGGTGTTGCTCCTATTGCTGAAAAGCTCCGTGAATCAAGATTGAGATGGTATGGTTATGCTCTGCGTGGTAAAGACGATTCTGTTCAAAAGATCGCTCTTGATTTAGAAGTCCAGGGCAGGAGACCAAAAGGTCGTCCTAAGCAGCGGTGGCTGGACGCGTTGCACAACGATCTCAGGGCTGCTGGTATACATCTCGATCAGGTGCACGATCGAGAAAAGTGGCGCCAACGAACCATCTATGCGGACCCTGCAATCAAGCGGGACAAACGCTAAAGAAAAAGAAGAAGAAGAATTGACGACTAGTAATTGAGATCGTACCACTGAGGGCTGACCCTGAGTTTTATATTCAACTTAGCTACCTCGTCATACATTGAGATTACAGGTTATCAACTACTGGTAGCGAATGAATGAGGACTTTTATGTGTCTGTGGCATTCTTGGAAATTTCACGATTACATTTGAAAAAGCATAGGGAGAAATATCGGGCATGAAACACCTTGGAACATGGTACAACTTGCTTGCACCTAGAGAACAGGTTGTTTGACAATTTCACGTGGCATACTTCACCTATCCTGCAAGTAACCTATTCGCATTGTATCGTATGGTCTCTAGTATGGTTTCTGCTCGCATTCAACATAGATTAATGAACAAAACAAAATGTAAAGCCTTCAGAAGATTTCATCGAAGTAGTATTGAAAGCTCGTCCCAAGCTTTTTCCAGACGCAGCGCAAAAGAATTTTCGAGCAAGCTGCTCGCACCACTGGTGCAAGTTTCTGGAAGGTCTTGCACCACTTGATGCAACCACTTTCGCTCATAATTATTTCATGCTACACGCGACTTTTAAACTTGCGTGTAGTATATAGGCAATTTCGCGGCGTTTTCAACCCTTAATACACTGCAACAGAATATCCACGGCACTTTAATCATCACGCTGCTGCGGTACTACTGTGGAACTATAGCGGCACAATGGAGGATCGCGTTACAATCCTGGCACTGCCGCGGCATGCCTACTCAGAGTCCCTGCCCACGTGTGTCGCACAAATGCTTCCTGCTTCTTTTAGCTACACTAGAATCTGTCGAATCTCTGGAACAGAAACTAAAGCACCATTTTGGAATGTCACTATTCACTGCACTACATCCGACATGGTAAATACTTTCCGTATGGTCATCCATCAGCTTTTGAGTCCTAGCAGATCAAACGATGGCAGCACTGTGCGTCAATGAATAGAGGATGGAGAGGAACTAAAAACCCGTGAAGACTATTCTCACGACCATGAAAGCACGGTAGACCCAGATAATGAAACACTGCTTTTCCTTCTATAGCATACCATAAACGTGCGACGCAGTGTGATGTGTTACGTTGGCGGCAATCGAAGCAAAGCGCTGTTCTTAGAGGCTCCCAAGAGGGCTCAGGCGCTATTTATACTACATGCCCGGGTACCATGTATAGTCAGTCGGTATTTCCTGCTCCCTCAGCCGGCGTCACTGCCTGAGTAGGCCCTCTGGTGCAGGCCGCTCGAAGGAACATAGTACTTCGTTGCCTCAATCAATTTAGTAATCGTGTATAGTCAATCACTGGACGGGAGGGAGCTGCGTCGCTGCTCGGCGGCTAAAACTGCGCTGGGGAAAACGAAGAGAGGATGGCTATTGGTCGAAAGATTTTGCGCCCATTCGCGGGGCGCGGCTTCCTACTTGAGAGACACTGACCATTTGTTGTCTGTTTTCTGCTGTTTCATGCAGAAAACCTCCATGTAGAAGGATTAACGATTAATTAGTGTTCTATTTACATATATACATTGGCGACATACTCCTATGGCATTTTTAGAGAGTGTTGTAGAGGACGGATCCATTAGAGACCTCCCAACCCTCTTCCAATCATGCGAAGTTTCGAGCTTTCTACACAAATGTCAGCTTATGGTAAACCACAGCGCTGTCATTACTATTGAAAGGATTGGTAGCAGAGCACAGTTCAGGTAAGAGTGAATATTTTTGCTAACACACGGTTGAACAGATTTCACAGAGTTATGTAGTGTCTTCCATAGACCATGATGTTGAAAACAGACCGCACCACCGCCGCGCCGCAACTGGGATTTCTGGAACAAGCGCGAATGATATGGAGGCTCCACTGCTTTACAGAACCTACATCATGCTGCTAAGAGATATAGATTTTCTATAATGATGCGATAAAGCTTCAAATCTTCTACCTGTCGATTCATATCCCCAATGCAAACAATTGATGTTCTGCCGTTCGTGTCCGCCACAGCCCATTTTGAATGATCACGAGAGCTATTGAAAGACACGTCCGGTAATGTCACAAATGATACATCGTATACCTGAACTGGCATTACTTGAGTTGCCAGTTGTTAGTCACACGACATTGCATAAACTCACACTCGTCCTCTTTGTGCAAGTACTATCTAGGTCATCGGCTCCACCGTTCAACCAACTCTCGACGGCCATATTTGCGCCGAGTTCAGTTGCGACCAGATCAAACCAAAGATCTGCGAAGAGCCTGTGTCGAGAACTGTGGGGAGGAAAAAAGAATGGTTCAGCATACCTTTGTTGAACTTCTTGTGTTTGGCGAAGCTTTTCAACTGCATACCGCGCACTGTGCTCATCTGACTTATATGAGTGAATTGTGTGTCCGACTTCGATAAGGACTGTTTCTTAACAACATTCACAAGAACAGGGAACCTGAAAGGTTTGCATGAAGAGTGTCGTTATTTTTGTCTGACTCTTTTCCATTACTGACGTCATCCTTATTAGAGGAAGGCAGAGTGCACAGGAGCTGGGTTCTGACGGCGCGCATGTACAATGAAAACGCTCCAGAAGCAGCAGAGACGCAGAGGACGCCAGACAACCGGAGCAAAAGCATCGATCAGCCTTCGTCGTGTGGTTGTCGTGCGGCTGCAACCGTCAACGTCAACGAAGTCCAGTCCAAGCTCTCCTGCCAACGTAGATCGTCAAATAAGCGCATCTGAGCCATAGCTCTCTGCCCAAGCAGTATACGACTGACGCCCATGGTCGATGAACCCCGGAGATGTACCATGTAGGCTAAAGCATATGGCCTTAGAAGGAGACGTTCGTAGGGAGGGCAATGACGCAGTGGGCGGTTGCGTCTACCCTGTAGTCTAGGCGCTGTGAAACACGTCCCGCACAACACTGTGGATACGCAGCAGACCGGATGTACCACTTGAGTTCAACCTTCAGTGAATGGGTGGAAGCCCGCACCCCTAATGTAGGTTTCTGTTGAGAATGATTGAACGCATAGTTTTTTCCTGTGTTCTGTTATGTGTGTAAGCCATAGGGGCCACGGCCACGGCCACGGGCGCAAAGCCTTACCACACAGTTGAAGCGGTATAAATCCCCAGGCTGCATATGCCTTATTAAGGCGTGGTTGTCATGAGGTTGCATTAATCGCAATAGTTTGTACAGCCACTTGCGCCGATGCCGATCGATACATGTACATAACGTCTTACTCTGATGAGTATTGATTGGTTGAAATGTGTGTAGCTCGATCAGGGCTGAAACTCTTAATTTGCACGTAGTATCCCCGCAGGATCAGTACCGATCTACAGCGAACATAGCGTGCATAGTCCTGTCGTGGATGTCTCCTGGCGGGACGCGTGGTCTCTGTCACTCACACTGCCGATACAAGGGGTTGGCGGAACCGCGTGTCGCGACTATTATCCACCTATGAGGAAAACGTTGTTTATAATTGCACCTACGGATAAAGAGTATCAGAGGATAGTTTAGAGAAATTATGAACCTTTTACGAGCGGTACCTTGCAGTAATCTTCATGCACGCACGATGCTTCGCGTCTGAAGGGAATCTGTGGGGTGTGGTCGGTCCCACAACGATAGCTGCAGTAAATGCGCGCCTAGCTGTATTGTGCCGACGGGCGGAGCCAGTGGGTGTTGGCCATCGTGTTTTCCAATCCCTAAAGAGGCGGCAGAAACGGGGGGGGGGAGCGTGGGAGGAGCGAGGTCCCTGATTGGACGCAACACGGGGCTAGCGACAGCACACTCGCTGCGTCTCTCCCGTTTCTCCCGCCTTTTCAGTGCTTGGAATACACGATGGCCACCACCCGAGCTGGTCGCTTATCCTGCTGTGACCCAGTGCGGTCACGACAGAAGTAGCTTCTTTTGGCGAGATTTGGGGCGCATCGTTTGACGGAATTTGAGACATTAGACCTTGGGGTCGGAGATCTAACAAACTCTACTTTCGTCTTCAGACGGGTCCGATCGAATGAGTAAACAGAAAAAAATTGTGAGTGGTTCTCAGCGCGTACGATGCCTTCAACACTAACCAGCTCATTAGATCTAGTAGGGTATACTGCTTATTACCGCTGCATAAGGATGACAAACCCACCTTATACTGAGGTCCTCGGGCAAGTTAGAGAAAAATGGGGTCGCTTGAACGTATCGCAGGTATTCTCCGACGTCGCCGAGAAATCTCGTTGGAAGACTCATGCATAGGAAAGTCTGCCCGAATTTGAGACCGGTTGTTGGATAAGAGTATGAACCTGCAAAGCGGTGAACTTTCTGGTTGTATAATACATTCTGAATGGTACGATAAAAGCCAGTCACCTAGAGGAGGAAAGTTCGGCACACTGTGAATCAGCCAGAAGCCCGTGCTTCCATCAAATACGACGACACCCTTCGTGTGTCCTCTGTTGGAATCCGCTTTACCTGTTGGACTATCGTCATTGTAGGCAAAGCTGAACTGTCTCTGCAAGCCATCCTTCAGCTCAGAGATAAAGATGGTATACATCTTATAGAGTACCTGATCTCTCTCGTAGAACTGATCCAGCGTCGCTCCCACAGCTGTCATCTTGGAGTCAATCGGCTGAGGAGCAAGGGTCCAGTCACTCCGATCTCCATCAGCATAATAAAATCTTGGCGCTGCTCGAGTTGCTATCGGCGGTTTATAGACGACAAACCTGTAAGAAAGCTATTAATATATTACAGAGTAATATAAAGTAACTCACCAATCTACTGCCTCACCGGACAGTCCTCGACAGGTGGTCCTTCCCTTAGTGCCCGTCAAAATTACTAACAACAAGGCCAACTGCCTCATCCGGATCGGCTTGCTTGCGAAGAAGTCTGAAAACGAGAGAGATATTCAAAGAACGATTTTTGTTTTTGTATAGATTCAAGTATTCACAGTACGAGCATGATTAGAGAAGGTGCAGAATCGCGAAACCCACAGAAATTTCGGTAAAAGAGAGATGGTTCAGTGATATATTGGCCAGGGATCGGCGGTATTTCTATGTAGTTCCGATAGTCTTAAGCCTTCCGAAAACCAAAGAAAAAACGCTACAGAATGCGAAAGGAAATAGACCTATCTCGTCCACAAACTGTTTACCATAGAGTCAACAATTAACTGATAGGTCTCCTCCGATAATACCAGGTTGTCCAATAATTCTTGTCCGAAAATTTCACCATTTTTAATTTTTTTCCAACTTTATTGAAAAACAAGTCTAATCAACAATATGATCACCACAGTTATCCACAACAAAGGCCCATCGATTGGGCAGGTCGCCGATGCCCTTCGCCCAGAACTCTGGGGGCTGCGACTCGAAGAAGTCCGCGGTGTCGGATTTGTGTTTGTCGTAGTTGGTGAATTTTCTTCCGGCCAAATGGTGCTTCAGCGAGCGGAACAAGTGGTAGTCGGAGGGGGCGAGGTCCGGGAAATACGGCGAATGGGCAACCGTCTCCCAGCCGAGCGTCGCCAACTTCTGCTGGGTCTCCTTCGCCACGTGGGGGCGCTCGTTGTCGTGCAGCAGGTGGACCGAGGCCCGTCGGGGACGCTTTTCTCAAATCGCGGCGGCTAGTTTCTCGAGCTGATCGGTGTAGATGAAGGCGGTGACCGTCCTGCCTTGCGGGAGCAGCTCGAAGTACAGCATGCCCTTGGTGTCCCACCAGCAGCAGAGCATGATCTTCAGCGGGTGCAGGTCGGCTTTCGGCGTCGTCGGCGGCTCTTCTCGGCGCGGGATCCGGAGGGCACGGTGGGCGACGTTGTCGTAGAGGACCATGCTCTCATGCCCCGTGACCAGGCCCTCGAGAAACTCCTTGCGATGCGGACGAAGGAGGAGGGACTGGCAGACGGCCACGCGGCTCTGCTTGTTGGCGTCCGTCAGACGGGGGGGGGGAGATCCAACGAGCCAGAACTTTGTGGTATCCGAGTAAGTTGAGTCGATTGTGGATGATGGACTTGCTGCAGCCGAGCGTCGTTGCGAGTTCACGGGTGGTGGCTTCCGGCTTCTCCTTGATACAGCGACGGACTTCGCCATCATCCACCGTAGAAGGTCTCCCGCTGAGCTCCCTGTCCTCGAGGCTGGTGTCGCCGCTCTCGAAACGATTGAACCAGCGACTGACTGTGCGTTAGGACACTGCATCCTCCTTGCACGCTCAGCAGATGTTGGCGACCGCGGTGCCCGTGTCGTTGCCCAGCAGCCACTCGTAGTACACAAACGTACGAATTCGACCTTGGTCCATTTTAGCTTGTACTGGTAGCTAGACGCGGCAACTGCGCCTTATATACCCCTAGCGTAGAACTTTGGAGAACCTTCTAGAAGGTTCTTACACTTGCCTGATATTATAACACTTCTGAGGAAAATTATAGAATTTCGAAAATTTTCGGACAGGAATTATTGGACGGCCTGTTACTAGATGTGAGCGGACTCAACGTGGTCTCTGTGGGCGGTCCACTGCCAAGTTGCGGGCGGATCGCTGCTCCTCGTAGCCTTGGTGATTGCCTCATTACCTGATGCGTCCTCTGCGGACGGATCGCTGCCAACAAGCGAACCAATAGCGGTCAAGTTAAACATGCAAGCGAGCGGATAGCCGGCAAGCTGTGGGCTTGTGATCCACCCGCAAACTGCCAGCGATATGCCCGCCAAAGGCACGATCAGCTACGATTCGTCCGCTCCTATTGTAAGAAGAGGACCAGACTTAATATTCTTCGACGCGATGAGTTTTATGTAATCATAGGGCCGATAGCTAGCCGATAGCGGGCTGATCGCCGGTTACTGGCGGGCGGAGGACTGGCTATTGCTGGGCTGTTCGCTAGCCAGTGGCGGGTGGATGTCGGGGGATGTCGCGTCCGCTTACATCTATTGTCAGAGAAGATTGATCGTTGTGGCTGAGGAATCCAATACAATTCTTTTGTGGCTCACAAGTGGAGGGATTTCTGACCAATGGCAAGCTCTTTGCAACTTATATGGAATCGACATGGGGACTAGATGCTCAAGAACCGAAGAAAATAACTTTGTGAAATTTATAATTGAGGAACAGTTAGAAAAAAAAACCGAATAATGAACAACAGGCTGAAGGAGAATCAATAGGAACTTGTAGATTTATACCAAACGGAAGAAATCAACAGATAAAAATCATCACCTTTTATCAATTTGATAAAAAAAGCTTTGGAATGGAATTTTATTTATTGATTTATTCATTTACTGATCAAAGTGTCATAAATTTGGAAAAATGATTCAGTAAATCGTCAAAATCGGTCAGTAAAAAATATAAAGAAACGATGGCTCGTGATAATAATTCATTCATTCATTCAACGACTTTATTGTGGAAATAAAGAAACATACATATATACGTATGTGAATGAGATTCTTTGTTAAAGTAAAAAAAAAGATGCATAACAATGGCAGAAGTGAGAAGGGGACAAAATATGATTTTTTTGCAGAGGAAATTTTTCTTTTTACAATTCGAATGACATCTTGTCTCAAGATACTTGAGGCCACCGCTTCTGGGACAAAGAAAAGCACAACAAGCTGGAAAATTAAGGAACTGAAGAAAAAAATTAATGAATAAAACGGATCGATGAGTGAGGAACTCACAGAAATGAATCAATAGAGTTGATGAAGACGAAATAAATCTAGGAAATGAATCGATGAAATTGACCAACAGGTGATAAATAAAAAAATCAATAATAATGATTAGCGTGCTATGAATCCTAAGAAAGATGGAATCGTTTTATGAACCTTATCGTTTGAAAGTTAATCAACAGGCTGGGGAACATAATGGATTAATTCTATCAATTATGGGTGAATTGGAAAATTAAATCAATGAAATTGAACAATGGGTTATAAAACCTGAAATTATTCGATAAAACCCAATATGTTAGAAAAATAAGCCTATGAAAAAGGTCTTTTTTTAATATATTTGGAAAATCGATATATTCGAGGAATGGCGAAGCAGTTTCAAAAATCAATCGGTAATATCGGTCAATCGCAAAAAAATCAAAAAGCAAGCATTTTAATTTGAGGAGTATTCTATAAAATGTAATAAGATAAAGTTGATCATTGGGTCGAACTGCTGAAATAAAAATGAGTCAGCAAAATGGGTCAGTGAGTCAGGAGTAAAAAAATAGGGTGGGCTGGTCAACAGATAAGCCGTTAAATATTGACAGTAACCACATGAGTCCTCCTTTGCGAAGTAGGAAGAGAAGGAGGAGACTGTCTGACGATTTTTTGGACTGGAAAAAATTAAAATTGTCCCCTCATTGAAATGTGAACAACATATCCTCTGTTTCCGAGTGTGATTTATTTCCGTTCATAGCGTGCGTCTGCGCGCGTACGCTGCGTCTCCTTCTCCCCACACTTTCTCGCTGTCTATACCCTCGCTCCGCACAAGCGCGCGAGGGAGCAGTGTAAATCTGTCTCGGAACCAGAGGATATGTACTTCATTTTTAATCTCACCATGTCAGCCTTGGTGTCTAAAACACATTTTGCGGGCAATGTTGCTTCTTGCTTCAATTCAAAAAAGAGTAGCTAATGGGCACAATTTGTTATGAGAAGAGCTATTTTTGTATATAAAAAATTGTGAAAAAATCTGAATTTTTCAAAGTAAAGAACAACATACTGCCCATATAAATCATCACTCGTGAACGTAACCAACAGAAATTGACGCGACTGATTCTAAAATTAGATCCTGAAGACTGCCTATAGTGAGAAGACTTTCCAACAAAGTTCAGATTTGCCACTCCCCTGTACCATCAAATTTCAACGGGAACAACATTACAAAGAATTTTAACAGATCTGCCATTATTACTGTAAGAAGAGGATACCCACCATATTCGAGTAGCAATACAAGGAACACTTAAAGAAAAAAGAATTATTGGCTGATGGCCTCTGTAACTACATGTGGATGATCGATGCCATGGCAATCAGTGAAATTGAAGAACAATGGCTGTCGCAGGGGACACGTGGGCAGGTGGTCGGTCGGTCATAGGTCAGGTTCGGTTGATGAGAAAGTCCACACAGGTAGCCGTTTTTTTTGCGTGTTTAAGTTTCTAACTGAACCTGCTCTTACAATGAACGTCAATAGCGGAGGGGACAGTGAAAACCTTAAATTTTTCAAATGTCTGAAAAAGCCAGTAAGAAAAGAGATCTGACCCAAGTTGCCACATTGAAGGCTGTCTTCTAGTCGGCTAACATTGCAGACAATTGCTGTTGTGGAACAGAAACACGTCTCGAAACTTGAATTAGAGTCATTAGCGAAATGCCACCGGTGTAAGCTGGTGGGTTTGACGCGTTAATATAGAAATACATGTTTTAACACGTTTTGACACATTTTCTAGGTAGTTGTCGTACTCCTCTCAGTGAGGCGAAGGTGATGGTGTAACATCGGCATGGATCCTGAAGAGACTTTGCGTTCCCCATTGGAGGTTGGCGCAAACTCGGTGCACCTATGTTATAGCATATGTCACTGAGTTTGCGCCAACCTTCAACAGTGAACGCGAAGTCTCTTCCCGATCCATGCCGACGTTATGTAGAAAGCCCTTTTCACTATGAAATTTAGTTGAGAAGTGTGTATTTTTTTTTCTGAAATTCACATCGACCACAGGTCAAACATGACAGATTCCTGATATCATGACCCTCTGATCAGTTCATAATGAGGGGTTGAGAGGTGCGAAAATGCAAAGTTCAATGAAATTCTGGAAATGAATCTATCATTTTGTAGCACTATCGTATAAGACTAGATGAAAGCAATCCAGAAATGATTTCAGAATTGAAATTGGACCACTTTGAAGCAAGTTATGGCGTTGCGATGCTTTGTGAGCGCAGAAAACGTCGCAAAACGCTTTCTTTGCAAACAATTTGCTCGGTACTGTACATTTGAGGCAATAACACGATTGACCCAGTACTGACGCGTTGGTCGCAGTGCTGTCAACGCGTCAAAGACAAGTAATACTGTGTGAACGACTCATAGATTGACTTTTCTCATAAAATCATGAAGTTCTTTGATTAGGCCTTATCAAGTTCTCGCGTTACGCGTATTCCTACCCTCATTCACCAACTACCTTCTAGTCTGAGTGAAATTTTTTCCGCTAAATGCGTGCATGGACTCGCGTGTGCCGCGCATCCTTCTCTCCCACACTTTCTAGCTGTCTCTCCCCTCGCTCCGCACGCGCACGCGAAGTAACAAAGGATTTTAGGCCGGGATCATACTTCCAGCAACGAGCGACAGCGACAGGACATATCAGGCGTGTCATTTTTCGGTCAATATAGATGGTAAACATTGCGTCGCATCGCTCGTCGCTGAAAGTATGATGCCGGCCCTAGACGCGGCTAGGATATTCTGGCCGCGAGAATGCTATAACAAGGATCTTCTTAAAGGCACAGAACACCCTCAGGTATGAATTTTGAGATTTTCATGTAATTGTGTGGAAGACCCCTCCTGTATAGCACGTGGCTAGTGCGAGATCTCAATTCCTCCAAATAAGCGATATATAAGCGACCACCACAGGCCCGCCCTCCTCCAGCCACCACCACAAGCCCGGCCTACAACTCGTCCACCAAATTTTCGTTCCTAAATTACAGGCATCTTCAAAGAGCCATATCTCCGTTCTCAGGGGGTCTTTGACGATTTCAGGAATACCTTTGTGATCTGAGTGTGACCCTTTCCAAGATTAGTACAAAACCTAAAAAATAATTTTCTGGGTGTCCTGTGCCTTTAGCGAAATCGATGTAGTATATAGCGAAAATACTCTATAACTTCTTGAACGGTAAGAGAAGGTCGACTTCGACTGTTGGGACATATACTGACTATAAGAAGACCCCCAGATCGTCTTGTCCAGCACGCTGTAAGGATGCTTCCGAGCCCTGCCTGAAAACGTCCACCTGAACGCTGACGCAGTTTCTGTACAGATGTGGTTAAAGAGGTTTCTAATCAAGCACGGCAGCGAATTTCATTTTCTTTGGGCGGAGCTGTGCCCCTGTCTATTAATGGGCATCTTTGTGCCTTAAAGGCACAGGACACCCACAAAATTATTTTTCAGATTCCATGCTTATCTTGGAGAGAGCCACTCTCTAATCACAACGGTATCTCTGAAATCGTCCAAGACCCTCTACGAACGGAGATACGGCTCCTTGAAAATGCCTGCATTTTGAGGGCGAAAATTTCGCGGACGAGTTGTCCCAGGCCTGTATTTCTCTTCATTCGCAATCGCTGCAGGAGTGAAAAACAGGATGAGGAGATAGACCGGAAATGGACTGAAGAGCGACGACTTGTTGGAATTCATCCATCTATCAAGCCGCTATCGAGTTCGAAAATCTGGTAAGGGGCCGGGCCTGTGGTGGTGAGCGAAGGGGTCGGGCCTGTTGTGGTCGCTTATATCTCGCTTATTTGAAGGAATCGAGATCTTGCATTTGGCACGTGTTATACAGGAGGGGTCTCCTACACAATCAAACAAAAATCACAAAATTCATGTCTGAGGGTGTACTGTGCCTTTAATGACTCTATTCTTAGCGCAATTGTCGCCGCGGAACCTTCGCAGTTCTTCATATGTTTTCGAACAAAACAGATTTTTGCAGTTTTCTCGCTTACTCTTTCCATAGTGAGCACCGCCTTTAGGAGACTACCTACAACTTCAAATAATTTAATAAGCGCGAAAATAAATAATAATGTAATGAAAAACAGCTAATAAACAAGATTTTCTTTTGGAAAAATATCAATGTACAAACAAAAAATTATAAATAACTTTGGGAAATGGTGGTAAGCAGGAAAAATAGAATACGAAATGCTGATCATGGACCAAACTAGAACAAAGCAAAATAAAATCCGGCAAACAAACGCATAGTCACTCACTATATTCCTGACTTATTTAGATGATTAGTATAACCAAAGACATATCTGGAAGTCGAGTCCTCCCGGAGAACAATCAAAAGATTCTTCTGGGAACACCAGAGAGCAGCCATTTACTTGCCGGTTGGTCACAAGACTTCCTGCTTTGGAAGCGCGACATGAATCAATACATGTAGGAGAGCCCGGGGGCATCAACAAACATCGTCATGCAGGAAGAGGCTGATTATGATGTGAAGGTAATGGTTCATATATCATGGCCAAAATTTATGATGTAAACTTCATATTATTCTTTATTTTCTTAAGAATTGTTGGAAACGCGCATTTGACCAGATTCAATACATGTGGGAACGAACAACTGAAAGCGGACTGAGCGGGTTGACACACCCGATAACAAATTGCTACGTCATACATTTCATCAATTACGAATGACTAATCGCATCACAGTTTCTCTCGCTAATCAATTGCTACGTTTGTTCTTGTTGACCTGCACACAGAGAGGGTAGAGTGGTAAAAAAAGGATAGAAAACTAGCCTAATCACAGGCCAGATTTGTCGCTGAAAGTTTACCTTTTGGTATTTGTCTGAGGAATTTACCCAAAATTACTAGAGAAATTGTAATTTAATCGTTTATAAGTGAAGAAGTTACTACAACCACGCAACGTCTTTCACGCGCATCTGAACCAAACAGTGAGCAGATGATTGACAATCAAGTCTTCACATGCGCAGAAACGGTATTACTTTCCGTTCCCCCTAATACAAGAATTTCTCCTTTAAAGGCAGGGTTCACGATGATTGTTGTCCCCGAGTTTTTCACATAAAACAATGCTTTGGCCTCCAAGTGTTACCAAAATTACGAAGAAACGACGAGAAACTCATTAAAAGTCGTATTTCAGTGAAATTATTCTATAACATGGACTAGTTGTCCGGTTGGATGAACATAGTCATGGTGGTTGTCCCCGGTGGAAAATTGGGTCAATCGAAAATGGAAGAATAAATTATGCAAAGCAGGATTAGTTAGGGCCCTAACGAAAGAACAAAGCAATAGAGACCAGAGAATTGCAAAGGACGGGTCCACAAAAGATTTCATTGTCACTACAAACACTTCCTGTGAAACTTGATACTTAAGGATTTCGTGTACTTCTGGTGCGTTTTTCTTAATCTCTTCGTCATTTTAGTTCTACCGGGGGGCAATTAATCAATAAAGCGAACAAACTCAAATTTGAAGATTATCGTGAACAGTGCCTTTAGGTACATACTGATGTCGAATGAAGTCCAGTGGATGATGTTGATGATGGAGTAGGCGATGTTCAGCTGCATGTAAAGATCATGCCCTTCGGTTCTCCTCTTGATCGCCAGGATTTTCAAAACATTAATATTAAATTATCAATAATTAATGTTTTTCTTGCTGTTTTATCATTATGCAGAGAAAACGTGGTGACTCTCTGTGGCTTCTACTAGTATACTAACACGGTGGCAGCGGACGTATTCCGCTCAAAAGGAGGACTTACGAGGTGGGCTTCCCTATCATCGTGTCCTCTGCAACGCTCCCTACAGTACGCTATACAATACGTCAGCGGAGGAGGCGCTTAGTAGGACAGATTTACGAATAAGTAAATCTCGAACCACTTTTAGGGTCTCTGAAATAGACGTAAAGTCGAAACGTCAGGCCGTAATAAAGTCGGCATAGCAGTAAAGAGTCTACATTAATATTAAACTCAAAACAGTAGAATAGGAACCTTAAGATTGTCCTTTCTATTGTCCACGATTCAAGTCTACATATACAGTCGGCACGAGTCGCACTGATACTTTGCGCTCCTTGTTATGCGTTGACAAAAACACGGTGTTCGTATGTAAAATGCTGACAAGCTGCGCAGTATGCAGATTCACATGATTTCAGCAAAATCCTTAATCAAAAACACGAGGTGCATGCGCACTACCCCCGCATATAATGCGAAATATCAAATCCAAACACAGGGGGCTTGCTTTGTGTTGCCAGAGTGCTAAAATCGATGATTTTCCCTGTTGGTGTGGTTTTTTGGAACGTCAGCCATACTGCAAACTGCTGAGAGAGGCGCTATAGGCTAACTTTACAAACAGCATTCTGTTGGTGTTCAAACCCGAATGAGTGAGGGGGGGGGGTGTCTTGGCTGCATGACTTATTCGAATTCCGCGCCATGTTACCGTAAGGCCCTAGTTATACACCAGCGGAATGAAAACGTCTCGCGATGACATTGTCGCCGCATGCTGCGTGAATTAGGGACTCGTCTGCAATGTTGCGTCTTTGGCGTCTTTGACGCAATACTGCAGACAAAAATTTTCCAGGCGTTTTTAATGGTATTTTATAGGTTTTTTCGCTTCTGACACTTTTTACTTGCAGAATATCACTAGTAATCAATTCCTCTCGTCATTACAGTGGTCGTTATGTCGTTTTGGCACTGTTTTACCAATTTTAAATCTGAAAATAATCAGCTGGTGGAAATTGGCAAATTTCCAACAGGGCAGGTCCCGCAAGGATACAGTATACGGTGCCGCGGCGTGTATAACTGCTCTGTGCGGCCTTCCGGCGCGTTTTTCTGCGACTACTGTTCCTTTTGGAATGCCTGAGCACAGTTAGGGCGCATATAAGTGATAGTTGTCTTGCTATTTCCGCAGCGTCCCGCCGGTGTATAACTAGGGCCTAACCAGTCGACGCGCCGCAGCAGGCAATCCCAAAATCAGCGAACGACTTTCTAATTTGTCGCTCCTGCTGACGCACGTTACGGCCGCGCAGTCGATTACCGCACTGTGGCCCGTTTGTAATTTCCCTCGCCCTGGGGAATTATTATCTGCTAGGCCCACACTCTTCGAGGGAAGGTTGCCCCAAGGGACCCCTTTAGGTATTGTTGTTGTTTAATGTTTTGAAAATTTTGTTTAATTGCGGATAAACTTTCTAGGGGGAAAATAGGAAAAAATCTAGGAACCACCGAGGCGACAGCGGGGGGGGGGAGTAGAGTTTTCATTTCCCTCGAGTGACTTCCAGCTGACAAGGGAGTGACCGAATCGTGCTTCTAGCTGCAATACAGCATTCTAATGATTCTTTTTTGGGGGCCTTCCAATGTCATGTACTATGCTTTGATGGGCCGTAACTCTACGGTTCGGTAAAATAGATAGGGTGATGAAGCAGGAAAAAAGCAAAGTCGCTCATACAGAAGGAGAAGTAAAAACTTCTCCATTGGAAAAGTTGGTGTAAAAAGCGGTTCTTTTCAAATGACCCTAACAGCCTTGGTTTTCACTTCTTAAAGGCAGTGTTCACGATTATTCTCGTTCTCAAGGTCTCGGAGTGAAACACTAAGTTGGCAGATGCTGTAGAGGATAGGGTCTAAGAAAGCATCGAAAACTGGCCAGAAATAAATACAAACGGTTTTGAAAGCTCTCCTGGTGCGCCTTCCTATCCCGGTCCGCCCCCAAATCGAACGAGCTTGTGGCGCCGCACACGTTTAGATGGCGAATCGCCAAGCAACTCTGCCGCAGTTAGCATTATCGATTCGCGCAGATTTCGTAATTAGCGCGCGCTTGCCGAAATCAGCAGGGCCCATGATTCTCGACCACGCCCTGAATTTAGAAACCGTTATTTTGACTTATTCTGGACGTTTTTCTTCCCTGTTTCTTCACTATTAGTTACCTCACGACCAAACAATCCCATTTTTGGGTCGAACTCGAGTGCGATATTCATCGTTAACACTGCCTTTACAGGCGGCAGTCGAGCAAAAGATGTACCTACCAAATGGTTATCGAAAACTACTTCAGCTGGATTTTTTTCTAGAAGCTCCCCCTTTGCGAACAGTAAAAATGGCCCAGAAGCAATTTTTTTTTCACTTTGGCCCAATTTTGCTTGTAATCAACTCAGAAACACTTCAAACAGTTTCTCACACAGTTTCAGCCCCATCAGACTGGTTTTTGAGCCGCTAGCCACCTAAATCCTCGTCGAAATAGGATTTTCCGGTACAGTGAAAAAAAGGTTTTTTTTGGATCTTTTGGTGTCTTTGGTATTGCCATGATGTGCTGTAAATCAGCGGCTCGGTAAAATAGACCGGTTTGGGAACAGGAAAAAATCTAAGCTGCGCATATAGCAGGAAAAATAAAAAAATTTTCCCGCTGGAAAAAGTGGTGTTAAAAGGCGGTTTTTTTCAAATGGGCCTTACAGCCTTGTTTCTCACTTCTAAAAGGCGGCAGTCGAACAAAAGATGCGCCTACTAGAGGGTTATCGAAAACAACATAGCTGGATTTTTCTAAATTTTTATTAGATTTCTCATCTGTGTTTCCTTTTTCGAACGATAAGTAAACCTCAAAAAAATTTCAGAGGAAATCCAGCTGATATAGTTTTCGATAATCAACCAG
This sequence comes from Aplectana chamaeleonis, assembly GCA_029168955.1. Taxonomy (NCBI): domain Eukaryota; kingdom Metazoa; phylum Nematoda; class Chromadorea; order Rhabditida; family Cosmocercidae; genus Aplectana; species Aplectana chamaeleonis. The sequence continues at coordinate 147,299 of JAPDOI010001484.1, forward strand.
TAGATGCATTTTTCGCCTCCTTCTATATGCGCAGCGGTGGTTTTTTCCAAATCCTAAGCCGGTATATTTTACCGAATCGCTGAGTTATGGCACTTCATGGCAGTACCAAGAACCAGAATGCCCGGAAAACCTATTTTTTCCCTATACCGAAAAATCCGATTTCGCCGAGCATTTAGGTGGCCAGCGGCTCAAAAACCCTCCTGATGAGGCTTAAACTGTGTGAGAAACCGTTCAAAGTGATTCTGAGTTGATTACAAGCAAAATTGGGCCAAACTGAAAAGATTACTTTTGGGCGATTTTTCCTGTTCGCAGAGGAAAAATTTTTAAACCCTTTCTCTCAAATAGTGGTTGGGCTTTTGTTGGATAAAGAGAATTGCTAGACAAACTGTTTTGTTGTAAATTGTTTTTTGCACTAAAGTCGAAACCTCTACAACTATCACTGACCTGAATAAGAAAATTAAAAAAGTAAAGAAGTCGAATAATCATATTCAGCTAAGAAAATCCTTATATAAGGAAAAAGAAAGTGAGCGGGGCAAAAAGCGGAATGAGCGCGGCCATTCGATCATTACGCTTTTTTGCCCCGCTTGGTGGAGGGGGGTCGCCAATTTCGGCATCGCTGGAAGGGGGGGGGACACAACTCGCAGTTTTTTCCAACGGGTTGTTTGACCCTGGCTCGAGGCCGAAGAGTGCATTTCTATCAACAGCAGAGGGCATTTGCCCATACATAAAGCCATGCTGTCTGATCAGAACTCTTTCGGTGAAATTGTTCTGTATCTTTTCCAAACTCTTTATCTCCATGCTCGACTCTCGATTAACCTCGGAATGATGAAACAGTAGTGATTTTTCTCTTTGAACTCGGACACGAGGTTGGCAGATGGATTTAGTGGCTTACGTACGTTTCGGCGGAATCGCCGTCTCCAGAGCCTGAAAGAAGCAAATCGGAAATGCGCTTATCCGGTGGAATGTCGATTAAACTCTACATGGAGTCATGTTTATATTTGCTTAATGTTAGAGTAAAGGAGCATCTGGACGGTAAAGATAAGCTGCAGACGTCAACAGTTCTGGGGTGTCACCGCATTAACGCCCACCACGGGGACGACTATCCAATCAAGGTCGAGATTATAGGGCGAGAAACTGACACACCCGCGAGAAAGACCCTGGAGGCATTTCTGATCCAGGCGAACGATCCAAAAATCAACCGGGGGGGATGCCCATATATAGCCGGAGAACGCGAGCCCTACCTCAGACTCACATTCTAATGTCGAAAGGTAGCGGCACCATCACCGTTCCGCTTTAACAATTCGTTATATGGTGTGATTCTCCTAGCATGCTTTCTGACAAGGTACGGTTATCAACCGGTTTGTCTACTTTTGACTCCGTTTCGAAAATAGAGTTTTTCGAATTAGGTAGAGTTAAGTCGACATTTCACTGGATAAGTTCATTTCTGATTTGCTTCTTTCGGGCTCTGAAGACGGCGATTCCGCCAAAACGTACGTAAGCCAGTGAACCCATTTGCTAACCTCGTGTCCATATTCAAACAGAAAAATCACGACAATCTATTTATGTTCTAGGGTTTGGCGGGTTTTAACACCGGGGTACCGTACTCGAGTAGATGCCTTACGTACGTGGTATGAGCTCTGATAAGCACAGAGCGATTGAAAATCGAAAAACCCCCGAAAATATTATTCATAGCAAAACTGGCTTTATTCGAGATAGGCTCAAAGTGCTTATAAGAACCTAGACTTGTAGTGATAGTAAACTCCAAATCAGTTATTCGGTCAACTTCTTGGATCTGACAACCACCGACAGTATACTCCGCCTACGCGTAGCTAAATGCCTCACACGGAAACCAGAGATGCCCAGGGTTTCGGAGGCATCTAGTCTAATTTTGACACGAGAATTTACGTAAAATACGGAAAGTTTAGCCTCACTTGGTGAAATTTCAGCTACAGCGCCCGCATATTCTACGTAAATTCTCGCTACAGCACCCGCATATTCTACGCTTATTCTCGTTGCAGCACTCGGTCGATCGACCCACTCAGTCTTGATCTGTACTAGAAAGACGATCCCTGCCGCATCGCCGTTTCTTCCCACGGCCTGCAGCATCCCAGCGGCCAAATTGTCTCTAGCAAGGTCTTCAGAGAGCGACACCGGGTCACCCGCCACGACCACCCGTAGAGTGTCAAGTTATTCGTGGGTTGACTGGGCCAGGACTGATAGAACGGCATCCCTGCGTTCCGCGTAGCCAACGCGGGTTAAGATTGCATTTCAACACAGCCTGCCGCTAAATCCATAGATTCTCGCTACAAAATTATATCGAGAATATACGGGTTTACCGTCAGAGAGAACAATGGTTCGAACGACACAAGAATATGCGGGTTTTAGCTATCGTAGCTAAAACCCTTAAATTCTCGCTACATGGAATGGGGCGGCGTTTCTGGCCGCGCCCTCGGAGGCATCTAGCTACGCATTGGCAGAGTATTTACTATTAGCATTGCCCATTTCCGGACGGCGAAGTAGGGTCAGTTCGCGGCTCCTGCTCTAAGGGCGGGGCGAAGTCCTTCACCTTCCCTGCAGAAGGAGATTTTCCAGACTTTCTGCGGAGGATTTCCCCGACTTCCGTTGGAGTGCCGGCGAGCACTCGACTATTCATGACGGTCGTCGAACACGCAGTTATTGATTCTCATTCTGATCCCATCATTGCACCATCCACTAGAGTGAAGTCAGTGAAGAGAACGCTATTTTGAGACCTACTCATTACCGAAGCGGTCTACGACGCAGGTCTTTTTCAACGAACCTTTATCAGGGGCGGCATGCGTGAAAGCTGCGAAGAAAGTCAAGGAGCCGCTTCGCGTCATATGCGCGCAGCGTCAAGCCAAGGGACGGCCCCAAAGTGCATGGCGTATATTAGGGTATCGCGGACGTGAATGCATTTTCTACTGCGAACTCTACGCGGGCATATTTTTTCAACCCAGTCGCGTTTGCTCCAATTTATATCTCAAATAAATGTAAGCAAACGCGACTGGGTTTAAAGAATGCGGGCGCGTAGAGTGGAAACGGGATGACAAAAAGGGCAGGAAGCGGCTGTGGTGACAAAAAATGCTGCTGGGCGTAAAGTTCGCGGTAGAAAGCGCCTTGAATACATCATCGAATGGAGGCAATCTTTCGTCACCCCTTATCCGAAAAAAAACCTCTCCACTGACCCTGCTAATTTCAGGCCAATCAGTATAACATCTTTATTGGAGTCCACCAAGAGTGTCTCATTTACTTATCAATAATCTAGGGATCAATGTGCATGAATCCCATACCAGCCCGCTCGATACCGATTGAGCGAGAGCGGTGGTGCTGCAACGACTTTAATGTTCATTAATCTCCAATCGACCGCTTCTCAATGATAAGTAAATGAGACACTCTTGGTGGACTCCACTACAGTGCGTTCGGAAATGATAGGGACACCTCTAAAAAATGAGATTTTCAAAAAATTTCTGGGAATGGTGATGAATACTGTTCATCAATGAATTCAGCGTGATAAAAAACCTCTGTTCGCAACTTCCTTGAAACCGTGCCTAATTTCATAAGATTTTTCTTTTACATTTAGAAAATTTCACCGTTCGGAAATGATAGGGACACCTTGCAAAAAATGGAATTTTTCACTTCGAACGTAATTTCCCGTTACAAGTTCACTTTATGAACGCAACACGAGGACACCCAACATCTTTATTCCAATCATGGGCCGTGGTACATCGCTTACTGTTTCCGAACAAGCCCAAATACGTGCCCTCAACGCTGCCGGGCTGAGCCAACGTCTAATTGCCTCCCGGCTCGGACGTTCCCCCAACTGCATCAGCCAGTTCCTACGAGATCCAGACTCCTACGGCTTGGCGAAGAGTCCTGGACGTCCAAGAAAGGTCAGCGGCAGGGATGCACGGAGGATAAGCCGACTCTGCTCAAACAGTAGTCTGTATCTCAACCAAGTGAGGGCTCAGTTGCCGCTCAATGTGTCGAAGACTACTGTTTGGAGCGTTGTAAACGCAGACGAAAACATCGTCCGCCAAGTGATGAAGAAGGCTCCATCACTCTCAGAAGCCCACAAAGTAGCTCGACTCCGGTTTGCAAGGAGCAACATGGCAACAGACTGGTCAGAGCTATGGGATTCTCTAAAAACCCGATAAAATTTAAAAAGATAAAGGCAACATGTTCCAGGTAATTTTCTCCGACGAAAAGTAGTTTAACCTTGATGGCCCTGACGGTGCTCGATGCTACTGGAGAGATCTTCGCAAGAATCCGATGGTATTTAGTCGAAGAAATTTCGGAGGCGGTTCGCTGATGTGTTGGGGAGCACTTTGCAGCGAAGGTGTTTTGGAAATCGCCTTCACTTCGTGTCGGATGGATTCGGAGGAGTATCAAGAAACATTGCGTGCGCATCTTCTGCCGTTCTTCACTGGAAACAGGCGTCAGCGCTACATTTTCCAGCAAGATAACGCTGCGGTCCATGTCTCCAGATCCACAAAGGCATGGCTTCAACAAAACCGAGTTCGCGTGATGGAATGGCCCGCGAGTAGTCCTGACTGCAACCCGATAGAGAATATCTGGGGCATAATTGTGCGCCAGATTTACGCGAATAACAAGCAGTATGGGACCGTATACGAGCTAAAGGCCGCTGTACTCGAAGCCTGGAGAAATTTGGACAAAAATATGATATCCAATTTGATCACTTCTAAGCCGAATAGAATTTTTGAATTGATTCCCAACTCTGGAGGTGCGATATCATATTAGATTTCATGTATGTGTTGATCCTTGTTTGATAATTTTTGTTTTTTGATAGTGTCCCTATCATTTCCGAACGAAGAATAATGTGATAATTTAAAATAAAATATTACATTATTATGCTATTGTTATAGAAACAAGTAAACATAGGTTATTTACCTTGCTGAATTCATTTATGAGCTTTACCGAACGCCGCACGCAAATTAAACATAAAGACTCTGGTTTTCAGGGGTGTCCCTGTCATTTCCAAACGCACTGTATATCTTCTCACGGCAGTTCGAAAAAAAAAATTCTGGAGAAGAGAATCGTTTGTCACTTGGAAGCAAATCAGGTTATCTCACCCTTACAGCATGGTTTCCAGTGAGGGATATCCACTGTGACGTCAACTATAGAGGCGCTTAACAAAGGATCGGCTCTTCTAGATGTTGGGAAGAGTGTAGATGTTGTCTATTTCAATTTTGCTGAAGCTTTTGATAGGGTTTCCCATGGCAAATTGTTGCAAAAACTCTCGATGGTTGGTATCCATCCGCGAATAGTTGGATGAAATGCACAATTTCTCTATCCTAGAATGCAGAGCAGGTATCTAAGTAAGCAAGTAAACCAACCTCATTGCCGTCCTGTTCATGTCATACTGCGATCTATTCATCAAACGTTGTCCATGATTTCGAGACCTCGCTTTACATGTGACTTTTCGCATTGTGTGAAATTTCGCATTCGCATGATGTTTATGTTCAAAATATTGAAAAGACAATGAATGCACTAAGCTACATTGTAGCCTATACTGAAGTCAAGTGGGCGCAAAGCCGATGAAACAGCAACATAGCGCACGCAGAATTCGCACATATAAGGAACTGTACATAGAACAGCAGCATAAGGCAATCGTCATGTTAAGTTTTTATGATATAAGTTTGCTGGTCTCGCTAGCGGTGAGTTGTTAGGTATTATTGAGGCATGTAACTTACGCCTTGTCTCGTACTCCTAGGTGATACGGGTTATCGATGCTTCGAATGCTCTCGCATGCAACGGGACCGATATAACAGAAACGCTGAGGAGGTTTGCGCTGAAGCATCACAATGATCTTCGCACAAATGTCGCTACTGGTCTCCAGTTTGATAAGTCAGGCAATATACTCCCGATGAGCAACGAGATGTACAAAATGGTGCGTTCCATCTCACATTATCACATACAGGAGTTTCTGTTCGCGCACAGAGTTGAGGTAACACAATGAGAAAGCGCGAAACCACCTCGGACTCGCTAACGATTGGTTGAATTACCAGTTAAAGCACTGAGGCATAGTAGAATGCGTATAACACCTTCACTGCAGAACTGCAAACTTTCGCGGTATTCCTGCTCACCTTAATGGCGATCTTACACACTTTCCCTGCCGTCATATCCTTCTTTGCGGTAGTCCTGAACACAATCCGGTAGTCATGCATATCTTACCAGCAGTCCTGCTGACCCTTCCAAAAGTCTTGAACACATCATTATCAGCCATTGGAACAACAGCCGGAGGTTGAGAACTGGGCGCCAGTTTGTCTCGTTGAAGTTGAGGACCGGGCGTCGACCTGACGCTGCCAGCTAGTCGGCGGCAAATAAAACCATCCTTTGTGTCGACTGCCAACGCTTTTGCGAATCGCCTCTCTCTAACGTAACATCGCCAGCTGAACACGCGGTGGTGGACAACTTATCGCCCGGATTGTCCATTCTTGGCCTGTGTGCAATGTGCTTGAGGAAGGTCGAGTGTTGATGAGCAACGAGTCTGAAGCCCCAAAAACTGAGGTAAAAAAAGTTGAATAGCAGGCATGAAAGTATCTGTGAAGGCCGATATCTTTCAAACCCTCTTCTCTCAATCGGAAATTCTAGGCCCTTGGAGAGCGTGCCAGTGGTGGGCACCGCTTCTCGCCTTCCCTCCACCAACTTCCTAATTCCGTCCCACAGACTTCCTCGAGCTCAGAATCAATCCATGATCCGACTTCTCTCTCAAGTTCGGTGTTGGGTGTTGACGCAAGGATTTACAGTAGCGGACAAAAGTATCGAATCGCATGTTGTTCAATGATGTCCACGCCTCAATGATTCACGCACACTGTCCAACAAGGCTCAGACGAGAAGTGTGATGAACTAAAGGTTGCAGGTGTCTAGTCTAGGTAGTTCATAGAATTTCAATGAGTCGTTACGTTCAAAGGAGACGGAGTCGAAAGTTGACCTCACATAGTTCGTAGCAGATCACCTTGGGATTCATGCTGGAGCTCATGAGGAGAAACTTTAATAATGCAAATCAGAGTGGCTGAAACAGCTTCTTCCCTTGCTAATCTTATTACGTGACGCTTGACACAGGACCGCCCGCAGAGAAAAGGAAGTGTGATTTGGTGAATGGGCGAATGAGGTTGTAAAGTTACCATAATTATTCGTACTGAGTGGTTATGCAAAGCAAGAGTAGAGTCGCTGGGAGGAGAGTAAGACTCTGCACCGCCACTGTGCAGACGCCGAGTCGATCTTCTGAGATATTAGGCATAAGACCCACACCTGACGAGGATCGAATACATCGACGTCTTCCATGAGCCGGACTCTCTGGTGAAGGGTGAGGTAGGTAGTGCGCTTACCGCCGCTGTGCGAAGAAGTTCGAGAGTTGTAATTAATGAATAAATAAATATACTTCACACATTGTCAGGTACACACTGGCGAAAAAATTCTTTATTTCAAAAAACAGCGATTGAATAGACAGCTTCGGTTGCACAGGCATTGGTAACTTTTTAAATAAAAGCGAAAGCTCATCGCTGTGACATGAACAGAAAACCTGGAATCACATCGGATTCAACATCTGAGATTGGTACTTTTTTAGGAATGGAGCTGTGATCTTGAAGAGTACGCCAAACAATCCATTTTTAAATGCCCTAATACGCCCACGGGGCCGGCAGGCAAAGGGTTCAACTATCAATAGTGAGTTGCAGACAAGTTTCTGTCCAGTGAGAATACAAGATGAGGAAACGATGAAACAAAAACCATCCTCTCACCCAACTCGTGGGAACATCAAAGTTTTAGCTACCGTGGCCAAGGTGCTCCGCTCTTCACCAGAGCGTTGAAGGAATGGTCTGCTCAAATTGACACGAAAGACTGGCCGAAAGACAATAAATACGCTACCAGTTTGGGAATTCCAGAATTCGCAAATGTAAATGCTATTCTTAAATACAGATTACGTCCACTTGTCATTTCCACTCCGTATTCACTGTTTTGCAGATGATTCAAGGAAAAACTCTTGCCGTTGGGTGTTATACATTTTACTGTGCCAAGCTTATTTCATCGTACACAAATATTGCATGCGTTTATGAACTGCCGTAAGTCATTTTAGATTGCAGCTAATAGGAATATCTGTGTGTGTCCACGTGCCCACACCTTTTTGCATTCTGCCAGCCCAAGATTTACCTTCCTGCTCTAACATACCTACAGCTGCAACTCTGTAAACACCCTGAGTGTATCATGTCAAATGCCTTTCAGGGACATAAAACAGGGCGACATTGTATACGCGCCTACAAGCGCTCCATGTACGGATACCACTGGATGCACAGATCCGTCACCGGCAAAGTGCGAAGCTGATCTTTGTGTGAAGACTGAACCAACAACAACAACAACATCTACCACTACTACTACCACTACACCAACCACAACAACAACTGCACCAACTACAACAACAACAACAACTACACCGACTACAACAACAACTGCACCAACTACAACTACAACAATACCAACTACGACACCAACTACAACAACAAGTACACCAACCATAACAACAACAACACCAACTACAACAACAACAACTACACCGACTACAACAACAACTGCACCAACTACAACTACAACTACAACTACAACTACACCAACCACAACAACAACTATACCAACCACAGCAACAACTACACCAACTTCAACAACAACACGGCCAACCACAACAACAACATCAACAACAACGAATGCGAATCCAAACCCATGTAAGCACCAAAGAATTTTTTCGCAGTCATTACACTGTAATCTCAAAGCAAAATAGCGTCCTTGGGTTGGTAACGCCAATGGTAGAAAATTCACACCAACGAAGGTACACGCAAACATTACACGCAAACTTCAGGCATAGTCATGTTCAAAGGAACACAGTTGAAGCCACTTGGGCATTGGAAAAACGAATTGATTTCCTCTATACCCGATGCAAAACCATTCTGATTGCAAGGGGGTGCAGCAAAGTACAAATCAACAAGATGGAAATCCGTCACCAGGGGTGCGTCCCAAGAATGTTTCCATGATGCCATGCGAGGCAAATAACCTTTCCATGGACAAACCTGTTGCCCATGGCCACGAATTATAACTGTAAATTGCTTCCACGCGGCCGTGCCTACGTTTCCATGGAAGCCTTTTACCATGGGAATGTTCTTGGAACGCACCCCTGTTGTCTTCGTTTGTCCCTAGTGAGAGCTTGCTTGAATGTGGCAAAACATGTGAACTGATAGCGGCAGTTGTGCCAACACTAGTGCAAGCAGACTGGAAATATTATATTTCAGGAACAGCAGGTATTAAAGGAATACACTGACTTAAAAACTGTTGCAGCAATCAACCAAATGTGTCCAACTTACCCCGAAATGAACGACCGGCTAAGAGTGAAAGCTCAAGATATGCACAACTATCGAAGGTTTGTCGCAAACTTATTACGCATGATAGTGTGTAGTCCATGATTATGCATAGGTCTGAGTGAAACTGGGGAGTTCGCTCCGAATAGGGGGAGGCAAAGGGAATTTCCTGCAGCTGGTCTTCTCTTATTCTCCGTGATGTTATAACCACTCCTAGAGTGTCGGCATTTACACCGACTGGTGTCTTAACCATTGCACACTCCAACGTTATTTGAAAACAAACATGTCTCTTGCTGTCATAGTGTTTACAAAATTAAAGCATGAGAAAAAGCATAAAAGTCTTAGAGGCACGCCTACATCGCTGATAAATTTCACGAGTTTTCTTGATTTAGATCATTGCTAGCAAAAGGCGAGGTAGAGAAGAACTCGGGAAATAAGCTTCCGTCTGCGAGAAACATGATATACCTGGTATGTTCAGTCATTATTCCAAGAGCAACTCATACTGGCGTGTTCGATTTCCACACCTTAAACTTGATCAACAACTCTAAGTAAGTCACCACTCGGAATACTAAGAAGGAAGTGCGAACTGTACCCGACAATGGGGTGGTGAGATGATTGCACACCAACTATTTGAAAAACTGACATGATTGCAAAACGCTCCCTGACTTTTAAGCGGTCAGACATCTTGGGTGGAGGAAATTTTGACGCCGCTGAAAAACTTTTCTTCGAATCCTAACTCCTAAGATTGCTACGTAGAATCATGCTGGGTCGTGCGTTTGAAGGTAGGTAAAACTTTTTCAGTATTCGCGCTTTAGTATTACGCCCGGCTGGGTATATGTAAGCAGCCGGACTCTGGAGGGTTAGGACAAAACCATGGGTACCTTTTAAACGCAGCACGGCCCACAGAAATTCTCGAAGTTGAGACTGAGCGCGAGGCAGACTCTACATAGGAGTGTTTGATGCATCCCCTCCGGGATCATGGAACAAATAGCGAAAGGTAAGTGGGTGATGAGATCTCGATTACCTTTCGGCTAAATCACAGCCACCGTCGCGAGCTGAATTGTTATATTAGTCGTGTTTCATAATACTGTCTCTGACCTAGTATGACAACTACCTTTGCAGGAATACGACTGCGCTTTGGAATCATTAGCCCTAGCTTCTGTGGAGAGATGCTCAAACAGTCCGGACAGTAGGGTTCCAAGCGGCATGCAGCAGAATATCCACATGATATCACATAAAAGCGCTGAATATCGTCTTAACGCTACCGAAGCTGTATGTTCAATTTGTCGTCCCTCAACAGTGGTCTCCATCTGGAATTCATTTCAGGCAATCAAATTCTGGTGGTCTCGAGTGAGGGAAGTTGATGGACCAGGTATGCTGGTTACCTTCAAAGCGCACCACGTGGGTACTTCAATAGAGTATTTTACGAGGGTAAGACTTATGTCACACAAAATTCTGGACCAGTTAGACACTGCGTAAGCATTCCAGATGGCATGGGCAACAACTACGTCGTTGGGATGCGCCGTCTCGGTAAGGGAGAAATGTAATGGCAACTGGTATACTGCTTGTGTTTACAAACCAGGGTAATAATTTTAATAATTAGTTGCTTAGCCCAAAGTATAGAAACGCACTAAAAATAGTATTTCAGAGGAAACATAGTCAATCAAGTTCTTTACGAGACTGGAACTCCATGCACCGCGTGCCCTAGCGGTTATTTCTGCAATGCAGAGAGCCTGTGCCAGAGTCCAGGATAAAGTCTTTTGTGGACGAACCTCGTCATGAATAAAAGTTTTTTGCAGTCTTTCCACAAGAGAAGAGAAACGGTTCGACCCTGACGCGAGACATTTGCTATTAATCGTGTTCGTCTGAGCATAACCCGGCTGCGTAATGATTGGAGGGCAATAATTATTCAATTATCACTATTTGTCACTTGAAAAAAAGCACAACACCAATTTTACAGAAAAGAACCAAAGAACCCAGCATAGAACGCGTCATCATAAGAAAGATGCCAGGTATCCGTCACTTTTATGAGAAATAACAAAGGACACCTATTTTTGAAACGGTACCATGCTGATTCCAATGGTGACTCCAGGATCGTATAAGACCTTCTGGGAACGGAGTTATGGTCCCTCAAAAACTTAGCAAGGGAAGCATGGTGAACGAGTTGTACAAGGCTTGTAACTTCCGTCATTTGCAGCCGATGTATGCGAGCTGACCTGAGTAAAGAGGAAAGTTGAGAATGCAGCGAAGAACGGAGTCATTGATCGCAAACTATCGCACGTCTCACGATCGCGAATTTTCATTTGTTCATGTCGGAGGGTGGACATTGCGCATCATAAGTTTGCCCTGCGCTCAAGGTGGCAAGTTTGGGAGCTTTTGGGGCTCTTCCTGGTTCGTTTTCAAGCGTATTTTCAACGTTATCGTCACAGTGTGCCCCTCCACTACCCATTTATCAGGTCTTCTCTGACGCGAGTCTTCATGATCTTCTCAAAGCAGTGGAGCTCACCAAGTTTGACGTGCTCGCTCCGCATAGCTCCGCAGTAACCAGGAGTAGGAAGATCGACATTCAGCAACTTAATGATGGAACGCTCGTCATCCGTGGAGAGAAGTTTTCGCCACTGAGTCCTAGTGGTTTTGGTGTTCTCGCGTATCCACCTGGCGTCCACACCGTTGGCTCTCACGAAATCCGGTCTTGTCGTCTCCGTCTTCATTATACCTGTTATCCAAATTTCATTATTTGGATATCGGCTCGATTCGGATACTGCGTTCCACAAAGTTTCCGAACATCGTATTATCCAGAAATCGGATATCCGGTCAGATATTCGATAATGATTCATCAGTTTAACTAGTTTATTCTTCACCCAGCGCTTCAATATCAGATCATCAGCATCATCATCTGTTACTGACCTCACTCAACAACTGAAGATTCCGAACTGTTATCGCAAGTATGGGGGAAGAGGTTGGGGAGGGCAGTACATATCACATCGCATTTGGTCATGCCCGTTTTTCCGCGGCGCCGTGAAATTTGGACACCATCTCTGGGTTTTCCTGCCGTTTCGAAATCAGGAGCGCCATTCGGGGCATGAAAAGTGGGCGTGGCGAGGTGTAACCCATAGTGCCCCCTGTTTGCGATAGCACCGTTGGCTTGTAAGCATGTGGATACTCTCCTGTTCGAGATTCAACCGTTTTCAGTCAACAGCTTGGACCTGACGGTTTTCGATTTGATAAATCTCGTTTGGCTACCGTAACAAAATCGGAACCTTTATTAAGAACATCATAGATAATCTTCGACAAAGTTTTAGTCAAATCGGAAACTATGTATACCCACCATACACTTTCGTAAATCTGGGTATATATATCATAATTGTGTTGAGAATCTTCAAACCCCTTTGTCTTACAAGGAAATGACAAGACTTGGTCGCGATCGAGTTCCTCCGGAAATATCTTAAAAGCCCCAATGTAGCTGCGCGAGAAGTATCGAAAAAAAGTTATGAACCAAAAAGTAAAGAGCTCTGTAGGATTACGGTCATGAAGCTACCGTAACCTGTCACGATTTCGAGAAAAATAACGAACGAACCTCAGATTCGTGTTCAACGCCTCAAATTACCCCTCTAGGCGTAATTTGGACTGAAAATTTTCCTTGACCTCTTCAGCTCCGAAAATGGATTGGGCTACCCCCTGTGGAACGTGAAGTTCGTTTAGCGTTTTTCAGGTAATTACGTTGGGTTACGGTAAGTAAAATATAATTCAGCTACCGTAGCTAATAGACTTGCATCTTGAGAATCCTGTGGTACAGTCGCCTTTGGTGCAAAAAAATTTGCCATGCTGTTTTTTGGGACAAGCGTTGTTAGGGATAGTTCTTCTGATGAGCATGGACAGAATTCACTTTGGATGAAGTACACGGCAAGAAAAATCGGCTCTATCCTAAGAAAGGGGGGAGGGGGCACTCATGACCAACACATGATAGAGACCACGAAATGAAAGTGAACCCTACTCTCAACTAAGACCCAACAAAGTATCTAGAACAAAAACATTTGCCATCACAGTGATACGAAACGATCTTGTGAGTGACTGTGGTATAATCTTTTCATTTCTATGAGTGCCCACCCCCTCCTTACGATAGAGCAGAAAAATCTTCACCAATAGCAATTTTCGAGGAAAGGGGCAAAACAGAAATTCCTACGACAGTAGCGCCAAAACATGAAACTAACATAATTACAACATACAACATCCTCGCATTTGCCGATTTCTATAGGGCAGAGCGTTAAGATCGGGCTGTCGAGTTGACCGGGATGTTCATCGACGCGAAATCGGAGCTGATGTCGATAAGCTGTAATCAAAATGCCACGTACATTTGTTGGACTCGGTAAACGTCGTGGAGAAATTTTCACAACCAGAGGAGATCAAACACTGGAGCCTCCTGTTGGTAGGTCGCCGCCTTGGACTGTTCGGTCAATTAGACTTCGTCCATAGCAGACGACCAGCGGCAAAGAGTCAAGGCGTCGGAGCGTCATGCGCCTGCGCTGAAACGCTGACGCATGACGCCCGACGGCTGGCACATTCAACGTGTCCGAGGACGGCACGTGGAGCCGCTGTACCTTCACCATCAGCGACAAGCCGGCCGCAGTGGTCGCTGGGGAGTCGCTGAGAAGTCAGATCAAAAACAATTGTTAAAGATGTAAACCCCCAGCGTCACTTGGCGCTACGTTGTCTGCTATGGACGGAACCTCAGGCTTGGTGGTGTTGTTGAAATGATAGATGATATGGCCCTCACCATATTCTTGTCGTTTCGACCTCATTTCAAAGAATGACTCATAGTTTTTTCCCTTTACTTCTCGGGCAAATTGTAGGGTGTTCTTAAAGGCAGTGGTCACGATGAAAAACGTTATTGAAAAAACTACAAAAATCAGCTCAGGTGGAAAACAGCTGAAAAACTATGAAGGTAGGGCGGTGAAAAACGGGCTAGAATTAGAGTTTCTAGGGCCCAAAGAAGCCAGTTTGTGCACACGTGCACAGCGATGACGAAAAAGATCGCAGTCTCATGCCGAGCAGTCAAAAATCATCGACATTCACAGGAGGAAATAAATGCAAATTGACCAAATAAAAACAGTTGAGCAATGAAAGAAAGCACTCCAGTCAATGTTTTTGCCTAGATGTGTACATAAATCCGTAGGTTCATTGATCGAAATTCAAATTCAAGCCAGCTGATGTTCTTGATATGAGAGATCATCGATGCCGATGATGTGGAGTGGGCTCGTCCATCATCAAAAGGCAAGAAAGTTCAGGCTTCAAATTTGGCCCAAAAGAGTGGTTTTTCGCGATTTTTTCTAATGGGCCTACTACTCGAGACCCAGAAAAGGGTTTAGAGAGAAAAAGACGACAAGCATATTTGATCGCGACCACTGCCTTTAAGACTATCTTGAAGGTATTCTAGCAGAAAATCATGAATGTATGGACAGTCCTGGTGAACGAGTCTGGTCATTCCCTTACGAGTTGAGGCCTGGAAAAATTCAACTTCTAAAGTTCAAAAAGTGATATGTTAGCTGGCCCATCCCTTTTGCCGCTTGCCGATGTTTTTGCCATCACATGAGGATGACAACGTCGACTGTCAAAAACACGAGGAGCTCGTCACAAATCACACATAAAACGTACAATTATCATAAAAAGGGGTGAGAGTTGCCACTGTATTGCCAGAATGTCAATATATGGAGGTGTTCATTGTGTGTTGAAGTTTTTTTTGGCAGCCCTTCGAGCGTACTTTCGACAGAACACCGTAGTCTAACTGTTCATCGAGCACCTTTGCAATTCGAAGCAGAATCGGAATGTGGGATTGGGATTGTGTATATCACTACATAACTTACAGGCGGTGATAAAGTCAGCAATTATCACGAAAATGCAGAGTTGCCTGGGCATATTAATGCCCATTTTTCGGACTAGGCATGTCAATTCTTGTAAGTCTCTCAGCAAGGTGAGGGGCATGAGCAAAATTAAAAGATTGAATTGCTCAAGGTGGAATCGTCTCCCTTGTGACGCGGTTGCGTCTAAGGTCTCGCTTATAGGTAAGGTATTTGAACTATATATTTTCTGTACCGTCGGTATTCATTGATGGGTGTGGTTTGGACTGAAAGTTGATCAATGCTCTGCGGCGTCATGAAGGTCAATGCTTTAGGACGTCATGACATACCGAGATCGTCATTATTATGAGACATCGGTGTGGAGGCCTCGGAAAACACGATTTCAGCTGACCAGGCAGATTCATTCCACGTTAGCAGCGGTATCCATCGAGAGGTGTGGCTTGGACTGCATGCCGAACAATGCCCCAGGACGTCATGAAGCCACATGCATATAACGCCTGTGTCACACTACGTTACCAAAGCGATCATAATGCGTATCTTCAATGCTCTAGGATTGCTGGTCTCATCAACTGTAAGTTGGAGTGTTACAGTCCGTTCTTGTCTTCGCGTACCTACTCACCCACCACTAGGGGCTGGATTCGTCAACTGAATGTTGGGTTTGGTTTGCCCCTGTGTGAGTCTGACCGAGAGTCCAACCTACCCACCTCCTCCAATACTGATTCACCACGCGCGATTCAGCGTGGATTACGCTGACCGAGACTTCTAGGCGTGAAATCGAATTCGGTTGCACTGCACACGGTGCGCGAGTTGCCGCTACATCTGGTATATCGACATAGATTCTGTTTTGGAAGCATTTCCTAAAGAAGTTTAGCTTGAGTGTTTTTGGGTAAGATAGCGCATTTGTTATAGCAGCCACACAACTGCTATCAATCTGAAATTGACAACAGCAATAAGCAGGCCTGTGAGTATTTGAAGAAGCATGAGAACAGTAACCAAGGCCGAATATCACGTAGAGAACGAGTTGAAGCTGGCAGAAAACTGATACAGGGGAAGCGTTGTCGAGTCTTGGCAAGAATCCAGAGTCACAAGCGCCTACTCGGGCGCGCCGTTTAGCACGACATACGCTGTTTTTTTGGTTTGTGACTTAGCAGGCTCGACGGCCTAGCAGTGCGAATCCAGTAACGTACCTTCGATGTGCGCTCCTGAGTCAATTCTATCTCACAGTTTTTGTCCTGATGAATAACATCCAATTTTGGAGGTTGTATGCCAAGCATCGTTTGACTGCAATGGAACAGCAATCTCACCGGCCGATCGAGAAGGATTTCTCGCCACTCACAACGACCTTCGTGCAAAGGTGGCAACCGGACAAGAAGTGGACATGACACCAACGGCTCTGCCTAAAAGCAGTCAGATGTATAAAATGGTTGGTTCCATACTACACTTATGTACAACAATGCATAATTTGCAATCAATCACCATAATATAAATTACTATTCTTGCACATAATTCGTTAGTTATGACGTAGCTTTCTGTCGAAGAGATCACATATAGTCAGTGTCTATCAAGTAGGAAGCCGCGCTCAGCGATCGGACACAAAATCATCTGATCAATAGCCATCCTCTCTTCGTTTTTCCGCGCCCAATTTTTCCCGCCAAGCAGCGTCGCGGCTTGCCCCCCCCCAACCAGTGATTGACGATACGTGGATAAGCAGAGACGCATACTGCGCTAGCTAGACCAATCTAAGGACCTATTTCACACTAATGTAACTCTATATAGGAGACATCTAGACATGCGAGCATAATTTCTTCCGTATATTCAGCGTTTGTCCCGCTCTATAGCAGGGCCGCCTTACCGATTCGTTGGCGCCACTTAACTCGATCGGTGTGCCTAATAAGGGTGTATATCAGTGTGCAGCGTGTCAAACCAACGCTGTTTTGCGCGACCGGTAGCCCGCTTGCCTGAAACATCGACATTGATAGCAATGAAGCAAACGGAATCGCTGCTAGCTCGAAGAGTGTGGTCATACCATTCAGGGCGCGCTTCACGCAGATTGTCAGTAATACTCAAGCATCATGTATCAAAGAAAAACTTGGTTTTGATCATTCATTTTGCAGTAACTAACCGGTTGTCGAAATCGTAGGCTGAGGTCAACTTTTTTTCTGCAGCACGCTTACGTAAATTGGCGCGCTTTCTGTGCGTCTGCAGAAGCGAAGTTCTACCGTAAACGCAATGAGAAAACGTAAACAGGCAGCTGTGACTGCTATTCCATACGTTCTCCTCCGCACTGATTTGCCACTGGGAGGTATAACACGAGTTTCATCTTGTTTCAACGTACCAACTTCCTGCGCATTCAGAGTAATAAACGGTATGGATGAATGGTAGCTGCTGTTTGTTTAGGAGGTCCTTAAACTCAATTGCGCGGAAACACAATGTTTCACGTCTCAACACTCTTTTTTGATATACCCGTCTATTTCCAAATACCTGGGAATCCATAATAATGGACTTGCCCTGACAGCTGGCATTTCTATCTAGGCACTAATCCCAGCATTAACTGCCGTTTCGAAAAATGGTCCATTGAGTGTTATGAGGGGAGGGTAGATGAAGAACATAACTTGATGTTCGTTGAGTATACGTAATACGCCTGGGTAGATCGAAGGCGACAAGTCAGTATTTTTATTGGTTCCTGAAGAATAGAAGATTATCAGCCCAAACACGGTCAAGCTGTGTTGCTTGGGACGCTGAGCACCAAAATAAGATTCATTTTTACTATTACGGAAGATTACAGTAGGTCAGTGTCCATAACGGCACACCTCAAGGAAGCTACGAACCGGGACCAAGGTTAGGAAGATGGAGACTGTTGATAAATGATTTTTTCTTACCGTAACCTGAAGTTATGTCAGGAAAAACTGCAAACTGAGTATATGATTTTATCCCCCGACCCCCTCACTCTTCAAAAAGTTTGAGTTAAAAATGCTTCCAATAGTGGAATCCAAAAAACTACATCTGTGTCGTTATTGATCTACCCAGGCGCATCTAAAAATTTACCAAAGTTCAAATATTTTTTCCAACTACTTGAACAACACTCACCAGGCTATTTTTAGAACATTAGTTTTCTCTGGGGTCAGTAGAGTGGCTAGAGGTTTGTATGTGATGGCGCCCTATTTTTCTCAGGACTGGAGCTGTGATCTTGAAGAGAAGGCTAAGGCATTTGTCAAGAACTGTAACCCCACAGGAACGCCATCGGGTACAAACGGACTCAACATAAAGGCGTAAGTTTGTTTAGATCGTTGCTGAGAAAGCACCAAGGTCACATCTCATCAAACATGTGAATTCAGCTACGATAAGGCCACACATGGGGCCAAAACAAAAGAACCTCTGGTGTTTGCGCTGAAACTTTGGTCAAACCAAGTCAGTAAAAAGGCATGGCCAGCTGACAATACGTTCACCGTACAAGCTGATTTTAAAGCTGTAGATGATTTCGCAAACGTGAGTTGTTGTTATGCTGGGATCCGCTTTCACGAAAAACAAACCTAATTGGTGGCGATTGGCTCTGCAGATGGTTCAAGGAAAGACAACAACCGTTGGATGCTATCAGCAGTTATGTGGTAATGCCGGGGATCCAACAATCTCAACTGCGGCATGCGTCTATGGACTTCCGTAGGTTTTCGCAATTTGAATTTTCAGGGGTGAAGCCTCAAATAGCAGGGTAGTCTACGTTCAGACTTTCTCGGAGGTTACCACTCCGAGTTGCTTTATGACTCATGACTGTTGCTATTCTGTTAGGGTACTAGAGCGAGATTTCCTGAGTTAGAATATGATTCGCCGTGACCGTCGATTGCATCTTGGAGCAAAGAAAAATTTCTAGAGATGTGCAACTCAACCAGAAGATTTACGACAATACACCGAAGACTTGTTCGCCAACTCGTGGATGCACAAAGATTCAGCCGGCAAGATGTGAAGCGGATCTATGCGTTCTGGGCGAGCTCACGACAACGACAATGGACCGTAAGGAATCAGTATATTTTCATTCTTTTATGGCTTTTTCTACTGTGTAAGTGAACCTAAAGCTGTGATTATGAAAAATAACGGTTGTCAATATGTACTCGCCAAATGTGCTAATTTCGAAAGCTTTTGACATATCGACGTGACGTACAGGCAGGTCACCAAATGATGTTATGAATTCACCGAGTAAGTTCTTGCAGCGAACAACAAGATTTGCCCAGCTAATCATGAAATGAATGACAGATTGAGGGTGAAGGCCACGGATATGCACAATTATCGAAGGTTTGTCGCTTGATCGAGGTTTTTTTTAGAAGATTGAGATTATCGACAAGTAAACATTCCCATACATAACATAGTTTTTTTGTTTTCAGATCCTTGTTAGCAAAAGGTGAGATTCAGAAAAATACCGGAAACTTCCTACCGACTGCGCAGAACATGATGTTCCTGGTAGGTCACTAGGTGTTTCGAACATTCTTTACAGGCGACGTCAGGGCAGAATTTTTCGATTTTGCATTTAAAGCAGTGTTCATGACGGGAATCGTTTCTCTGTTTTTTTTTTGCATCTTGAAAACGGTCCCATTTTGATTCCAATGATGTTTCTGGGATCGTGCAATACCTTCTTGGAACAAAGTTATGGTCCCTGAAAAATTGAGCTAGAGAAGCATGGTGGACGAGTCGTCCAAGACTTGTAACTTCTGCTATTTGCAACCGATTAATCCTAGCTGACCTGAGTAAAGAGAGAAGGTGAGAATAAAGGGAAGAAAGAGGCTATTGATCGGAAACCATCGCTCATCTCACAATCTCGAGCATTCATTTGTTCGCGTCGGTGGGCGTGTGTTGCGCTTTTGGGGTTTGCCTTGCGCTCAAAGAGGTAACTTCGGGCTCTTTTCGGGCTCTTCCTGGCTCGTTTTCATGCATTTTTTTGACGTCAACGTTACAGTGTGCCCCTCCACTACCCATTCCTAGTGGAAACTGAGACGAATTTTTTTCATCGTGAACACTGCCTTTAATGGATGCTCTGGCGCTTGATTGCTTTTGAAAACATAAAAAAGCGCATGTGAAATGGTTCTTTCTGCGCTATTCTAGACTACTGCAGATATCCACGTACCCATAAAAGCAAAACTGAGGCAAAAAGTAATTTCGTAGCCAACGCGCACTTGCCTATATAGGGCGGTGCCTCCTTGTAATCAAGCACAAGGCCCGTTGTCCTTCAGCGGGAAAGCCGTGAAGGGAACTAGCATTTAGACACGAAGGCTCGGGACTATCTGGCAGGTAGACGGGAGAGTTTTTTTGCCACCTAGCCAGAGAGGGATGTGACCGCATACTTAAAGGCTATGTTCACGAAGAAAAAGTTGTACTTTTTTTGGCTAAAACGTAAGCCTGGGGTCCCTCTAAGAAGATTAAGAGCGGAAGTGCGACGAAGAACGGCCGGTAAGTGGGTGAAAATCTCGTGGGCCAGCCAACCCATTGGGGCACTCCGCCCACGTCCTGTAATAGCTGCCCTGAATTCGTGGTTAGATGAGCGATTGTTTCCGAACAAAAGCCCTGTTCTTCCTTCATTCCCGACTTTTCTCTTTACTCGGGTCAGCTCGCACACATCGGCTGCAAAAGACGAAACTTACAAGCCTCAGACAACTCGTCCACAATGCTTCCCTAGCTCAATTGTTGAGGGGACATTACTCCGTTTTCAAGGGGTCTTGTACGATCCCATAGACAGCATTGGAATCAGCATTTCAAGATAGGTGGAAAAACAGAGAAACGATTTTTATCGTGAACACTGCCTTTAAGTGTGTCCGAATGAGAATGGAGAACCAAGCGGCCGGCGTGCATGGCAGGCGGCCGTTGCGTGCGCCGCTGTCGGACGAGTATGCTCAACGACAGCGAGCCTTCGCCTGCAGCCCTGACTAGGAGAGGGGACGGAAGCGGCTGGCAGCAAGCAAACTGTGTCGATCAATCAGCTCTGCAGCCGAGGGGCGGTGCAAGCCGTTTGAACACTCGTTCGAGAACGGCACACGCGACGGCCGCCTGCCCCGCACGTTCGCCAGTCTCATTCGGACACAGTTTACTTCGATCTCAGACGGCGGAAAACGATACATATACTACTGAAATGCAACACTCGTTCTTCCGTTCTATCCTCATATTTCAGACCGGGTATGATATGTATTTATTTGTTTATAGTTATATAGAACACACTCACATGTGCCCTCTAATGCAGAGCTTACAACATTCGAACAAAAAAAAACAACGAGAAAACGCGAAGGGCGAAAAAGGTAGGCCCGCCAGGTATACACACTGTATAAATCTTCAGATCAAGATCATGTGTGAGCATGGAGTTATCGTTTGTCGGAAATTTCGAAATTTGTTCGAATAAATTTCGTACGAACGAATTTCGAGAAAATTTCAAAAAATCGGGTTTTAAACGAACGAAAAATTTTTCGAAAAAACTTTTGAAATTTTTTCGAAAATTTCACTCAAGGGGATAAGAGTGACGAAAAAAGTTGGGGAAAACCTAAATGCCGGATAGAAACCTGTTTGCAAATCTTAAAAAAATGAGCACAGGGATTCGGGTGAACCGCAGGTTTCCGTTGGTCCGCTAAAAGTTGTACATGGAATCTATGCGTGGATTGAACAAGAAATATCGAAACCAACATTTTGAACGTACCTTTCTTCTATGGTCAAAACTCTAGACAATACCTTGCGAGTCTTTCAGATATATGACTGCCAGCTGGAAACACTCGCCATCAGCTCCGTGAAAAGATGCTTGGACACCGCTGACCCGAATGTTCCGGCCAGCATGCAGCAGAATATCCGCTCTGAGCCAAAGTCCAGCTATCCGGATCGCATCACTGCCCTTGAAGCTGTTTGTTCAGTTTAGATCTGCTCACTACAGACTTCGATTTATGAAAATGACTTTAGGTAGTCAAGTTCTGGTGGTCTCGAGTGAGGGAAGTTCCCGGACCGGGAATGGAAGTCATCTACAGAGCTCCGCACGAGGGTACACCAATAAGCTTTTTCACTAGGGTGAGGCCTATCGAACAGATCCCAAATAGATTCAACCGACTAACGCAAGAATCCAGTCGCCTCGAGGATCACAACACTTTGAAATTTATTTTCAGATGGCATGGGCAACTACAACTCATTTGGGATGTGCAGTCTCTGCAAGTGAATGTGCGAATAACTGGTCCACGTCATGCATCTACAATCCCGGGTACACTATCAGTAGTCATTCAACATGTATCCGACCTTGGAACACACTGAATCGATTATTTTCAGAGGAAACATAGTCGACAGCGTTATTTACATCAAAGGAACTCCATGTGCATCGTGTCCTGCCGGCACATTCTGTAATAACGACAAGCTGTGCGAAACAGTGTAGTCATAGCATTCGGTCAACCACTCGTTTTTGAGAAGGCCGCCAGTCTTCGCGAATAAAGCTTTTTGTGATACTTCTACAGGATAAACTGATTAGGAGAACGAATATAAAACACCCATGAATGCTCCAAATCATATAACTTTCTTGCTTTAAAGTACATACTGGTGGTCAAAAAAGTGTCGGCACTTGCGAAAACGTGCCTAACAAGTTTTTTTCCGGTTTTTTCTCCAGAGATTCTTCGTATACTATCTACGAAGACTAGAAAAGTGTGGGAGGTGGTCTAAAGCGCCCGCCACTGTCCTTCACGTGGACTAACAGCATGCCGTCGGGATTGCACACAGAGCCATGGTTAGTTGAGACCCATCTCGTAAGACAGCCATAGCGGCAATTTTCGGTTCTCTCTGTTCTTCTGAAATGAGCTCTAACAGAAAAGACGGCAGGTTTACGTTTCGCTCATCGCCAGCCTACACACTCTTGTGAGCGAAAATAGTGTCTAAATAGGAGATTGTCAACTTCGCACTGTGAGCAGGCACCCAATCTTGTTGGAAGATCATACTGTCATAGCTTTTCTTTCTGAACAGTCACATTTTTGAAGCCCCTTCCAAGTAGACCGCGGCGCTTAGCTTTTCGTTTGCGTCGATAAAACGGTGAGTTTGGAACAATGGTGTTGTTCTGCTTGAAACTCCGACACTTTTGGAATATTCTGACTTTGTGACTACTTTTGTGCTTCGGATATATTGTTTGATCAAGAAGCACATACTGGCCATCCTTTAAGAGGTTTGGAACCAGTTTTCTATTAAAACTTTCTCATCACCGCGGAGGTCAAACTTCTGTGTGGCGCACTTCAGTCGAAAAAATTTCTGACCTACAAACTCAGGTGTTTCTTGGCCCAGGGCTAGTAGTAATCCCCCCAAAAGTAGGCAGCTACCGGCTGTCACTTCGTGGCGACTGTGTCAATCACTTCCAGGCAATCAATGTTAACACTAACTCCTCACGAGGCGCTTAAGTTAATGACCGTTGTGGTCAGCCACCTGAAAGCAGTGAACGTTCTTTTGCGAGGTGTATGACTGCAAGAAACGGGTGGTGGCTTCGCTCACCGCCGCAGAGGAAAGAGAAATAGCGCGCGATGTGAAGAGAAGTTCGGTAGATACCGCGGACGTGGGGTCGTGCACGTCCAAGGGTGGCGACTTCTTGAGGAAAGTGCGCCCCGAGAGAGGGCAGTGAAACGCTTGCGAACAGAGCAGTCCGCTGCCCACTTATCACCCCAGCACAACAGGGTGGCCATTCTAGTTGTCTATGGAGGCGAGGAAGGATTGCAGCCGCAGGCAATCCAGCTCCGTTGCCAGGTGGTAGGAATGGCAGGCGGAACGTTCGAAGATTCATTTGATGTTTGAAATGGTTTCTAGCAAAGATCCGCGGGAGCATTACGTCTAATTGTTTATAGTTTTCATGAAATACGTCTCTTTCATAGATTTCACCTGCTTTACTCCTGTTCTAAGCTCAATTTTAATTTCCTGAAAGTTGTCATGGCCAATTTCAACCACTTTTAATTTTTTTCTGTAATCGCTCACTGCAAGTAAAATCAGATTTGCTTAAAACCCATCTAAGAACGACGGCTGCGAAATGCTTTCTGTTCTCGGGAAAATGCATAAAACTTACGTGATCCGTGTGTACTAGCTACTAGTATATTCTGTATGATTGTTCATCCAACTTCGTTTTCCTCTTGGAGGAACAAGTCCACTGCTTTCTATGTGGACTGGGAAGCGTGAAACAGGCTAAGGAAAAAAGTCAGTCCAAAGGAAAAACACAATGTTGCCCCCACGACAATCTTATTACAAAGTACTGCGTATCGTGGTATCGGTGATAAGTGGTCGTCTAACGATGATGCACAACACAGCGCCTTAGACCAACTTAACACGGAAAGCACGACGTACAATACTTTGTAGTATGATTGTCGAGGAGCCAACCTCGTGTTTTTTTCACAAAGTGAACCAAAAAATTCGGAGGACTCCTTTAAAGGCAGTGTTCACGATAAAAATCGTTTCTCTGTTTTTCCGCCTATCTTGAAAACGGCCCCATACTGATTCCAATGATGTCTCTGAAATCGTACAAGACCTTCTTTGAACGGAGTTATGGTCCCTCAAAGATTGAGCTATGGAAACATGGTGGACGAGTTGTCCGAGGCTTGTAACCTCCGTCTTTTGCAGCCGATGTATGCGAGCTGACCAGAGTAAAGAGAGAAGGTGAGAATGAAGGGAAGAACGGTGCTAATGATTGGAAATCATCGCTCATCTCACGATTTCGAGCATTCATTTGTTCACGTGGGTGGGCATGTGATGCGCTTTTGGGGTTTGCCTTGCGCTCGAAGTGGCAACTTCGGGCTCTTTTGGAGCTTTTCCTGGCTTGTTTTCATGCGTTCTTTCGACGTCAACGTTACAGTGTGCCCTTCCACTACCCATTCCTGGTGGAAACTCAAACACATTTTTTATCGTGAACACTGCCTTTAAATCATGGGACTATTTTTTCCTTAGTTTGTTTCACGTTTCCCAGTCAACATAGAAAGAAGTGATTTTGAAGTGAAAGAGCGAAACGATATGTAGATAAAAGCGGGACTTAGATGAACAATCATACAGCATTTAGTAACTAGTACACAAGGAACACGTAAGTTTCATGCCATTTCTGGAAAACAAAATCGTATTTCATCTATCTTTCTCAGATGGCTCTCTAAGCAAATCTGATTTTTATTTGTAGTGAGCGATTATTGAAAAAATCTGAAAATGGTTGAATATGCCATACCACTTATAGAAATTGGAGTTGCGTTTACATTAGAGTAAAGCACGTGAAATCTATAAAGGAGATGTATTCATGACAGCTACGTACAATTTGGCATTAATCTCTCACTAATCTTCGCCAGGATTCATTGAAACATCAATAAAACCTTCAAACGTTTTGCCTATCACTCCTATCAGCAGGCAGAGAAGCTGGATGGCCGCCAGCCGGTGGTAGTGATTTTTTTCTTGCTCACCTAGACAACGAGATAGGCTGCCGTGCTGTGCTGGGGTGATAAGTGGACAGCGGACCGGTCGGTTCGCAAGCGCTCCACTGCCCTTTCTTGGAGCGCACTTGCTTCAGAAAGCCCATTGGACGTGCTAGACCCCATGACCGCGCTATCGGCCCAGCTCCTCTTCGCTCCGCGCGCTATTTCTCTTAACTCTGCAGCGGGGAGCGAAGTCACGACCCGTTCCTTGCAGTCAGCCACCTCACAAAAAAAACGCTCACTGCTGCCAGGTGCCTGACCGCAATGGTCATTAACTTGGGCGCCGCCTGTGAATTTCTATGCAGACCACATTGATAGCAGATCAGTGATTGACACAGTCACCACGCAGTGACAGCCGGTAGCTGCCACCTTCCGGGGGGATTGCTACTGGCCAAGGTGGCCAAGGTGGAAGATTGGCTGCCTATTTAGAGTCATCACATTGGGGGACAGCTCCTTGCTCAGGTCCGCGCTAAGCAGGAATCGGAGCCGCTTAACAATTCGGCTAGTTCTCCTAATCTCTGTGCCACTACCTTTGCTGCTTCCGTGAGTGGGGTTAGCCCGCATAGCAACAGCAGAGGCCCGGAAAGCCCCAGCAGTGGTCCGAACACCGACAGAAGCTGACTTAGTCATTTGGATAAAGAGCAGAACTATCGATTAAGTTTTGTCTCCAACCTTTCTAGCAAGCATGTTCAGGCTATTTCAGGGTCCCCACACAGGTTATGCTTGCTTTGTCTCATTTCGAACTTGATTTCCAGTCTATTTCACATTAACAAACCTTTCGTTCTATCCAGATGCATTATGCGAGATTCGAAAAGCACGCTTCATTCTGTGCCCCCACAACCCTAGATTAACCATTTTGCAAAACTCCATTTAGCTTCTTGAAGGCCTCCATTGTTCCCTGACTAATCAGCGCCTCCATCAAGGGCATGTAGCTGATGTTAGCAGTATGGTAGCTGCAGTGAACGCGCAGCAGAGGGTTTCCTGCTACATGAGCAAGCAATGAGTCCTACACGTATGCGGTCGTGATAGCGCTGTGATTCAAGTCCTCATTCGGCGAACCACAGTGTACTGCCCTTCTCTGGGCCAAATTCCAATTAGCTTAATTGTTAGCCAACGGCTGTTGCATCACGCGACAAGAAGGGTGAATCGGGGAGAAGGGTGAACTGTGCCGGGACCAAGTGGTCCCAGCACGATTAACACGTGTCGCATGATACATTAGCCGTAGTCCGTAAATGTGGACCGGAGTTTCTGGCCCAGAGAACGACAGCAGGCGTTGAGCCGCGAAAAAGTGAGCTGCGTCACGACAGCCCCTGATAACATAACATTCTTTTCTGCAGCGATTTTCTCAAGATTTATCGATATACCGGGGCTGACTTTCTTGCTGGTAAAGTGATTGGGACACACTCATGAGTTTGGTACACAGAGTGGTAAAACAAGTGCTCTCCTGGATTGAGAATCCATGATCAAGAGTTGAAGAAGTCTCTTCTTCTTTGGAAAAAACTTTTACAACCGTGGAGTCGCTCTAGGTTCCAATGGAGCACCACACGCTCCTCCTTAATGTCAGCTTCAGTAACGCAACCAGAAAAAGCGGCGTCTGGTAATTCACTGATATCATTCGTACAATTTGCACTGTAAAGTCACTTGATGAAATCATATGTGTCGATATGAACAAAGGCAGAGCC
>JAPDOI010001485.1:0-174582 GCA_029168955.1 Aplectana chamaeleonis
TGTCTTATGCGAAGCTCAGGCTATTATCGTTTTCAAGATTAATTAAAGGCAGTAATCACGATCAATACAGCCTTCATATTTTCATTGGAAATAGAAAGGTCCAAGGCATATCGTTATTCTAATGTCGAAAAATGGCTAAAAATGAGCAATGAGTAGCTCTATTACGGCCCCAAAATTCGAAAAATCTGAGGTTCACCCCGCCCACTTCTCCGGGCTTGATTTTTATAAATTGGGCTGTGCGAGCATAGCTTATTAGAGCTTAGGGGTCGTATAGGTATTTTTTATTGCTAGCTTTCAGCTGTTTTAACGACATTGTCTCTGCAGTAAACCTCGGGCATTTCCTTGATTGCTCCCATCAATCACTTTCAGGTGGACATAACTTTTTGGCGGCATTTCCATGTCGTTAAAGGCAGTGTTCATGATGAAAATTGTTTTCCTGTTTTTTCCGCCTATCTTGAAAACGGCCCCATGCTGATTCCAATGACATCTCTGGAATCGTACAAGACCTTCAGGGAACGGAGTTATGGTCCTCAAAAATTGAGCTAGGAAAGCATGGTGATCGAGTTGTCCGATGCTTGTAACTTCCGTCTTTGCAGCCGATGTATGCGAGCCGACCTGAGTAGAGAGAGAGAAGCCAAGAATGAAAGGGAAGACAACGGGGCTATTGATTTCCGGGAACCAATGCTCATCTCACAATCTCGAGCATTCATCGTTGTTAATGTCGGTGGGCGTGGGAAAGTGCATCTGGGGCAGTGACGAGCTGATGGGTGTCCAACCCTAATGTGTGGCCGTTATGACCGTTCCTAGCCTATTTCTCTCAGTTTTATCAACGTTAGGGTTCCACTAGGCCCCGCAGCTGCCGATCTCCACCAAAAAATCAGACATGGTTTTTATCGTAAATCACTGCCTCTTAAGCTTGGTGAGAGGATCTAAGCCACCCTCACAAAGCTTCGAGTGAATACAAAAAATGGAGGAGATTCCTGATCTGCGGTATCCACGCATCTTGGAGACTGAGCTCGCAGATCCTACCCATGGTCCTCCCATAAGTGATTCACATATATGCTTCGATCACTCAGTTGATTTCTCAAAAATGCCACTGCAATACATGTCGTCGATTCTCACTCCTTGTGCATGATACCAGCTAGCAGTCGTGCAATGAGAACGCTGAAGTTCGTAGGGCCAAACTGATTTTCTAGGGATTACCAGTTCCTCTATCGTATGATTCAATTTCTTACAGTCTCATAGGGATTTTTATAAAAAAATTTACAGTTCCAGAAAGTCAGATAAAATTCTATGGCAAATTTCTGCTGATAGAGGGATTCCTAAAAAACCTCATGATCACCTGAAATACCCATTACGCCGTTAGAGTTAACTGGATGTGGAGATTCTGAGGTCTTGTCCCATGCATTTGGTGTCGACTTCCGCTTAACCTGCTAATCTTCCACCTGTCCGTGTAACTGGTAGTCTACAGATCAAAACTGGTGAGACTTTTCTAAAACGTTTGTCGTCGTTCTCGCCCTGATCTGATGTTAATTCATATCTTGTTAAATAAGTCGTAACTGAGCCTCATAATGGTTCACAGAGTTAAATAGTCGAGGCTGCAAAAGGATCAAAAGTTTGGCAACCTAAAGTTTCAAAAAAAACTTGTGCAAAAATCTCAACTGCTTCCTGTATATTCTTTTCCACGGTATTTTCTACAGAGCGGTGCAAAAACTCTGGTTTCTAGCCTGGGTAGAGTATCCTACGCATGTGTAAAGATTGACCGCAATGTTAATAGGACATGATAGGTTGCGGGACTCGCATTCAATTACAGTAGAGAATCTGGCACTTTGCCAGATTTCGTCATCGATCGGCGCCAAGTGCCGTCCCTCTGCTCACGAGAATATCAGCTGTATACGATGATTGATGACGAAATCTGGCAAAAGGCTGATTCTACCGTAGTTTTAGTAAGTGAGTCCGCAATTTCAACGCATGCGTCCTATTAACATTGGTATCAACTGTAGATGCTCTGTGCCGAGAAAAGTTGGGTATATTTGTGTAGGAGGCTGGATTTTTGTAAAACTACGATGCCTGTCTAGGGGTTTGTACGCAGGCCTCCTCGTTTTTCCTACATATTTTTTTCTCATGGGGCTCTATGCCACATCATCAGATGATATTCCATTACAATGCCGTACGTCAACGAAAACGTGGTACAAAAAGTGAACAGTGCTATCAAAACCGACTCGCCTTTCTATACGATTAACATTTCGTACACCACCGAATCTTGATTGGCAAACCACACAAGTCATAGTGACCACATTCCAAGTTAAATGTACTTTTCTAGAACCATTTTCGAACGAAAAGTCCGAATGTGCCCATCGCAGGTGCCTAAACCCACTCTGAAAAAAAGTTATTGGCAGATTTTCCTCTAATTTTCGCACTTATTGCACTCTCCAAAAAGCGCATTATTTTTTGAGAAAATCCGGAAGCGGACTCCAGAATCGTGTTCAGCGCCCAAAAACTACTCCTGCAATGAGCAGAGTTAGTTGAAGGAACATCTTCCAAACTTCGCGCAGACTAACAGCGTTTTTGGACTTGTACGTTTGATTTTCGGTTGGGCAAGTTTATTAGAGGGCTCTCGAAGCGTTTTAGGAAAAATATCATACCAGACTTGACTTAAAACTCTGCTCTGGGGATTATTTGGGGTGATGATCACGAATCTGAGGTTCATTTCATATCGATTTGGCCAGTTTTCTACTGTATTGGTTCACAGATTCCCAATGAGGGAGAATTTGATGGCACCTGGCGACTTTGACGATTTTGAGTGCTTCTATAGAATATTATGCTCAAGCCATCTCTTCGAGAGTTATTTGGAGTGCTGAACACGAATTCAGATGTTTGTTTATCGATTGATTGGCAGCTTTAATGGATTACGGTGGGCATACGGTAATTTGGTCAAAGTCTTAGATTTGTCTCAAAGCTTCTATGTGGGGGTTATTTGGGGTGCTGAGTCACGAATTTGATGTCCATTTTTCTGATTATCGGAATTTTGAGGTAGGTTTTGCCTCCTAAATGGCATCTTACCCACCGTAACCTTACAGTAAACATTCAAATTTGGGCAAGGTTAGGCCCCCAGATTTTGTGTTCGTTCAGCACCCCAGATTACCCCTACATACAGTAAGATGTTTTTAGCAAAATCAGGAGAAGAATTTAAAACACCTCAAACCTTGCCATGAAGCTTTAAAAACGCTCATAACTTTTTTTCGAGAGTGGGTCTAGGTAGTCATGATGGGCATAGTCTGGACTTTTCTGCCCGAAAATGGTTCTAAAAGTACATTTCATTTGAAAAGGTCAGCTCATGACTTATTGTGGTTCCCTTGTGCCAGAGAGCCTCTGCTCACCTTCTCAAGACTGATGTTTGTATTGCAGTGATAACTAGCAAAATATGCCAATTGAGAGGGTTATTTACCTCTAATCGTTTGTAAAGGTTGAGAGAGAGAAAAATATGGAGGAGACACTAGGAGGCATCTGTACAAACGTCTAGACGAGCATCGAAGAAGAGCATTACAAAATCCAGCCTTCTACCCAAATAACAGCTTTTCTCGGCATTGAACATCTGGACATGAGCAGGATACACTCATCCAGGCTAAAAACAACAGCGTTTTTCACCACTACGGTAGAAAATACCGTGGAAAAGAAAAAACTGGGAAGCAGTTGAGATAAGAAGATTATCACCCCAAGTAAACAGCAGAGACAAAATTGCATGACAATCTATCAACTGATTTCGTGAATACAGCAAGCATTCACTGGCACGTGTAGATGATTAGAGCGCCACTACACATTTACGTAGCTATTTAATTAAAGGCAGTGTTCACGATGAAAAAAAGTTTTCGAAATTCCACTGGGATCGGGTAGTGAGAGGGACACTCTGTAACGCTAACGTCGAAAGAAACGCATGAAAACGGAGCCAGGAAGAGCCCCAAAAAGAGCCCGAAGTTGCAACTTCGAGCGCATTGAAAACCCCAAAGCGCATCACACGCCCACCGACGTGAACAGATGAATGCTCGAGATCGTGAGATGAGCTGATGATTATCAGTCATTAGCCCCGTTCTTCTCTTCATTTTCAGCTTCTCTCTTTACTCAAGGTCGAAGCTCGCTTAGATCGGCTGCAGGTAAAGACTGAAGTTACAAGCCTCGGACAACTCCGTCCACCAATGTTTCCATAGCTCACATCTTTGAGTGGACCATACCTGCGTTCACAGGAAGGTCTTTTATGATTTCAGAGACACCACTGGAATCAGCATGGGGCCGTTTTCAAGATAGGCGGAAAAACAGAAAGACGATTCTCATCGTGAACACTGCTTTAAGAGCAGTTTAAGAGTAGGGTGACGTAACGACCGCAACTCTTGGTTTCTGAAGACATGAGTCCGAACCGTGCAGGCTAGTTCGGCTCTCACAACGTTATGCAGCACCACACTGCTTCGCTCATATTTATAAATTTAAGGTTTGATAGAAGCGCTACGCGCCGAAAGCTTACCACAGAAAAAGAAGTTTGGAAGAAGAGAGTTTCTTTCTGCACAAGTTTTCTGAAACTTTCGACTGCCAAACGTTATTGATACTGTTGCTATGCCTCTGACTAGTAAACCCTGTCAAATTTATATGTCATTATGCTTGGACCCAGGTGAAGGTGTAGGAAGCTTCTGCACAGTTTTCTGCACACTACCGAAAACTTTATAAAAAACTTTTCGTTCTTTTTTTTCTCTCAAAAAAAGAATAATTATGTCAATCTCTTTTTTAACCGAACTGCCCCTTTGTTGCCACAATTCAATATATACCATTTGGAGTCGAAAACATCAAAACAATCGAAAACTACGCAAGAAAATCGGAAAAAAGTTACATAACCTCAGATCATGATTGACGGTCATGCGGGCCATATTGAAAAGTGGTCATGCGTAAGACGATAGTTCATAAATGGCGTGGGAAATACGGGACAGATGGGCTGTCACAGGAGGTAGCGGATGCGGGTAAAAGGGGTATTTGTGCACTGTGGAAAAGAATGCATCGCGCACGCAGTAACAGTCATTTCATGAGTGATGAGAGAATTTCAAGTTTTACGGAGGATACCGATCGCTTCAGACGCATGACCCCTCGTACCGGTAAACCATCAGAGGAGGAGAAGTTGTTATCTTCCTATAAGAGTGTCAAACATATCACTAGTTTTGCAGGTAGCGAGTGTATGAGCACAGGTCGAAAGTTTCTTATAGAAATGTTCAGTCCGCTTTCGGATTGCATGAATACGGCGATCTGGTTACGACGTAAGGATTTCCGTAGGTGCTGAAAATGTGGTGCTAAAAGCAGTTCAAGAAAACTCTTAAGGAGTTTATCGACCTCATTCCAAGCAATAGCCGCAAAGCGTTTTCATTATCATCCGATGCTTTGCAATTCATCGCTCTTCAGGACCTCATTAGGAAAAAGCGTGGAGGAAACAAAACTAATGTTTGCAGGTGCTTCTGCAGTGTCACTTTCCACTCGGCTGGCAAGTCTTACGGTTATCAGCACTGGTTTTCGTTCGCGCTTCCTATGGGAAGGATCATTTTCGTCTTCTCTTCCACCTTGGTGACTCTCATCTGTGAGTGTTTTATCTAAATCTTTACCTTCTTCAACAAACTTCAAATTTCAGGTTGCGAAAAACAACTATCGTGAAATGATAGCTTTCTTTTCTAGGCACGGAAGAACTTTCGTACGGGTGATGTTCCCATAGGATTCTGACCACTTCTCCATCTCCGGGAAGAAGGGTCAGCTTTTTTGCAGTGTTTTCCATAAGAGTGCATATGTTTCTGAGCACTCTTTTTTTCCAAATGAAAATGTACACTTTGTCGCGTTTGTATGCATCGTTTTCTGACTGACGTTCTATTATTTTATGTTTTTTTTTCGTTGATGATTTTTTTCGGCAAAAGGGAATTTCAAAATTTCCAAAATGATCACGCAAAAATCTTCACCGAGAAACATGGTATTTTAAAGTGGTAGATGACTGAGACTAGGAATTAGAATTTTCATGACGTGGTTATTCAGGGTGGTGGAAAAAATGGATTTCCTTTTCTTTTCACCCAAAACAGTTGCCAAAATTGCTTGAATTATTTTTATCCCGGAAAATGCTGGTATCCTGAAAATGAGCATTTACCCACAGGCTATTTTTCAAAGAGTTTCCTTCTAGTGCACGAAGCAGAAAACAAAGCCACTTACTTTACAGTATTTCTCGTTCACATGAGTCTGGCAGAGCAAGCAGCAGAGAGGTCGTTTATGGCAAATTATAGCACTGACTGAAAGACTTCAACATAATAAGC
Source organism: Aplectana chamaeleonis (assembly GCA_029168955.1). Lineage (NCBI taxonomy): Eukaryota > Metazoa > Nematoda > Chromadorea > Rhabditida > Cosmocercidae > Aplectana > Aplectana chamaeleonis. The sequence goes on from JAPDOI010001485.1 coordinate 6,324, forward strand.
TGATAAGCATCACTTCGACCGGCTTTGAAATGAGGGAGAGAAAGGTTATACTTAAGAACTTTCTGCAACTCCATGTAGCCATTCCGCGACGTTTGGTTTGACGTTTGGTCCGCAGTGCGCAGAACACACCAGCCAGCGTAAATAAAATATTTGAGAGGTTTTTTTCTATAGGTATGTTTTCCCCGATATTCAAAGAGTTTGTATGGGGGCTTTACACTATTATCCTCTACTTCTTGAACTTGGGTACTCAAAAAACATAGAAAACTAGAATACGGATTTTTATCGTGAACACTGCCTCCAGTGGTAAGTCTCAAAATCCCAACATCTTTGTCCGCATACTACGAAAGAATAATATCAAAAGCGAGCGGAGCCCAAGTGAGTAGGCAATTTTCTTTTGATCTTCAGCAGCATCTCACCTTTTAACAAACTTCTCTCAGTTGTTTTCATTTTACTGATTCGGTTAATGAAGTCATGTTTACACTGCAGAAAACCAGACGTTAGTGTCGCCCCCCCTCTGTTCTAAGCTGCGCGACGAGGACTTTGTCGTGGGCGATGAGGAAGGTGCAGCTCCTAGATTGTGACCACTTGGCTACCGCGGACTTCCATCCAGACGCTGGGCCACTTTCACTTTTTTATAAGCTTGGTGACTATTTCTGAGAAATTGGAAGCTGTGGAATCAAATGCTGTCAGTCGGCAAACGCACATCTGAACCCTTTTTCGCCATTGAAAAATCTTCCGAGGCGGATGCGCTGTTCACAGTTGTAGAGCCATGTTGCTGAATCATCGCTGACACATATGTATAATCGAGTGGAAGCGCATCCCGTACCGCGCACAAACCTTGCAAAAACAGCGTCCTGCAGCGTTTTCTTCCCGCACAGGGCGCCGCATTGCCGATAGCCTGCTTCAAAGTAGCTCCGATTTCAACTTTGAAGTCATATGTGAACTTCTTGTTTCGGGATCTGCAAAATATTAAGACAAAATAATGGATTAAATTCTGCCAATACATAGGAAACTGAATATTTCCGTCTCAATGTAACTCTTGATGAGAGTGGGCGGTCATGCTAGCATAAACTAGTACGCTTTCATCGTAGATATCGGTAGGGATTCAGAATGAAATTCAAATTTTCTGGCAAATTACCGGAGTCAAAAAATTGACATACGCATACCATCGCGTTTGCTTCTCAGTGAGTGGAACTCCAGAAAATGCATTTTCAAAAATTCTGTCCGTCAATTTTGATCAGTGTTATGGCGATGCGGCGCTTTGTGAAGAAAAAAATGCAGAAGAAAAATTGTGTCGATGAAAAACGCATTCATCTGCTACAGCAAAAAGTTTAATCCTTCTCTAACACTTCATAGCCGGTTGTTGAAATTCAACAAATCTAATATTCATCATGCGATAATCAGCTTATCGTAGACATACAGTATATATCCGGATTTCGCTTTCTTTTGGAGTTTCACTTCATCAATCCTCGCGTTAGGCCAGTCAGATCGTTCCCTGCTTACACTTCTAATCTCTCCGGATGGGTTCAATTTAAGCTGACGGGCAAGAAAAGGTTCTGGTTCCAGTATTCGGTCGAAAACCTGTGTGGGTCGCTTTGATGAAATCTGCCAAGTTGGCTGTTACGGGTAAATACGCAATCCAACATCGTTGATATGACTGCGATCCGGTTGTTTTTTCGATGAGTATGCGATTACATGATTTAAAACTGCTCAATTAGGACTACACAGTGGTCGGCTAATGTGTACATCCGGTATGACATACCTTTTCCGTTGCATTATAATCGGCGCGCCATTGAGTTGCTTTCGCTATTACCTGGACCGATCCGAAAAAACCTGTAGTTTCTCGCCTCCGTACAGCATGCAGTTCTCGGCTTGCTTGATCATTTTCGCGTACGAAAACGGACATGATGAACAAGTGATGCGTCAATATTCGTGTTTTTGCACCCTCCCCAAGCGATTTTGACTAAACATTTACTTATCTAAAGGAGGATTCCGCCCAACCATCCCCTATTCAATAGATTGTGCAAATGATGATGCCCAGAGCAAGAAGTTGCAGCTCTACAAGCTCTTTGCAAAGACATGGAACCACTCTATCTCAAAAACTTAACTCCGACTCCAACGCTGACGTGGGCAGAGTCTTTTGATTTTAGAAAGAGAAGAAACAGCAAAAGGGGGCTGGATTCTAAGTTAAGCATATATAGTTACAGTGATAGGCGCAGAACACTTTGTAATATGTAACTCAGCTACCTTGTGGTACCTCGTGATCATATACCATGCCTAAAAAAGACTTTAGACATCTCAAAACCCTCTCCATCGACAACCTTAGAAGTTTACAAAAGAAACACAACACAAGGGTGTTTCAGTTTGCATCTTCATTACCGCATAACCGAAAGCCCAAATATCAACGAGCATCTTGAGATAACCTCCCCCTCATGTAAAACAGTGCTTTACGAGGAGGCTATCTTTTTTCCTCAAAACATTACATATGCTCCAGATAAATCTAGGGAAACCTAGGTAGGACGGGCAGGAAGTGTTTGAAAATCGCGTGGATTGGATCAGCCCTCCCACTCCACTTGAAAGAATCGTTCAGCGATGAGGGCCCTCTTTTTCCATTTTTCGGGCTCAAATCCATGCATGACCCCCCCTAGTGAATTGTCCTCGTGATACTCGGCCCATAAAATGGGTCCGTTCTAAAGTTAGAGAAAACTCAAAAATGAAAAAAAGGCGGCGACTCACACACACATCGATTACAGTCATCTACGTAGCATTACGTTCATGCCATTTGAGAAAGTAACTGATCTACAAAAATGATATAGCACAAATGAGTGTAAGCTGTGGAGAGAAATATTATAAGATTACGTGAAGTAAGTCTCTTCAACACATTTAGCAGCCGACCTCTTTCTTCCCCAATAATAAATCACCTGAAAGAAAGATGAACATTATTTGATCGAGATATCACGTGATCAAAACTGGAATTCCCAGCGATCAACGCTTCCTTTCTCAAAAAGCCGATCGAGGAAAATTCGGTTAGAAAACAGCTTTAGTGATTTTCTTTCGCGCTTTTCAACGTAGCTTTGTTATATAGGGTACTAGGAGCTTCCACCATCTCCGAAAAACTCGCGAACGAAATTCATCGTGAACCTTTAGAGGCACAGGCCAACCTCGGAATTGTTTTCTGTTTTTTTCTTTGCTTTATCCTAAAGACGGTCCAAAACGGTATGTCTAATGATACCTTTGATATCATAGCAAAACACCCGGGGAACGGAGTTATGGCCCCTCAACAATTGCTGCTTCCTAAATTGAACGAGAGACAGAAAGCATTGTCAGATGTTTTAAATACCCCTACGTCTCGTTGGATTCTGAAATCCGAACATGAGCGTTCAAAAATTTTTGCTCAAAAGAAAGAGCAACAGCAAGCCACTTATCCGGAGTCTCTGAAGCTCGAAAACCATCTACGACTTTTCAAGTTCTCACTTACTCACCAAAATAGGCTCATCGGTGAAGGGGATATGGTGTTTTATGGTTTTTCAAAGCTTTTCCCCTAAGGATTGGGAGAGTTTCTGCAGGACCTGCCGGTTATTATCCTCTACTTCATGGACTTACCTTCTCAAAAACATTGAAGAACATTATATTTTTCTCACCTTCAGCTAACTGCCTTTAATTGATACAAGAATGAAGAAATGACCCCCGTCTTTTGTAGTACCGAAACATCAGGCTAAAACTGGTGATCCGCTCTTCAAGCTAACATGTCAAGTCACGACAACTGTGTATCCCTGAAGGCCCCATCCGTTAGGTTTTTCGTATTTTTAGCGACAGGCAGGAGAAAAGCCTCTGCACTTCTAGAATCTCACTGAATTTTAATTTTTGGTATTCGACTCTTGTATTCTATATAGCACTTGCCTCATGCGAAGTATAAAAGGATTTTGAATCAAACAAAAATGAGAAATCCTACTAAATACTAATTCGCTTAGGAGTATGTACTAGACTTGGGACCGAATCGAATAATTATTCGCTGGAGTAATATTTGAATAATTCGAATATTCGAGTATTCGAACATTTGATTCATTCGGGAATTTCAATTTTAGGGATTATTCGAATATTCGATTTATTCGGGAATTTAAAATTTGGATTTATTCGAATACTCGATTTATTCGAGTGATTGAAATTTTGGATTTATTCTGAATATTCGATTTAGTCGAGAATTGAATTTTGGATTTATCTCGAATTATTCGACTTATTCGAGAATTTCAATTTTGGATTTATTCGAATATTCGATTTATTCGAGAATTGACTTTTTGGATTTATTCTGAATATTCGATTTAATTTCGAAAATTTAAATTCTGGATTTATTCGAATATTCGGAAAAAAGTGCCTCCACATTCGAATTAGACAAAACTCTATTTAATCCACCTTTGGAATAGAAACCCTTCAAAGAATCTTTTTCGCAAATTGAGCTGTTCATTTTTGTGAGTAACATTTCCGCTGTTCGTTTCCTGTGTGCGATGAGTGTTAGAACAAATATTTTTTGAATATTCGAATAAACAGATAATTCAGGAATAATCCACTTTCCTTCGAATATTCGATTATTCGAATAAACGAATATTTCACTTCTTTGAATAATCGATAATCTGAATAACTTGAATAATCCACTTCTTTGAATATTCGAATGATTCGAATTATCTCGAATATTCGGAATATTATTAGATTAAACGAAATGGTTTTGGGCAACACTATTGCGTACTATTCCATCCAATCCATTCGGGCAAACAAGGGCATCGACAACTGGTTGAGAAGTTGTCATCTCTGAAACTGCGTCCTCATGACAACTCAAATCGCTCGCGTTGTAAAGTTTTCTGACAACTGCCCGCCGCCCAGCGACGTCCCCCTGTTTTCGGGCTGTTGACATTTAGACCTGGTCGCGTTTAGCGGCCTATTTAGCAGCTTGGTTGCCCACATCCTGCAAGACTTTTTATGTGGCTTAGGAACTACTTTTGCACCGACAAACGTAGCGGGTCGGCGCGCGTCGACACGCGTCGCGGTCGGACACACCAACACGCAGCGTGGTCAGGTACACCCACGCGTCGCGGCTGGGCCGCCCAAAATCCTCCACTGGGAGGCTGCCACGGGATGGGCAGGGCTTCCAGATGCTGGGCGAGGCCAATGTACCGCATACCTGGTGTAATTGAACCGGCTGCACTCTTGTCACTGTAAATTCAGCATGATCAGCGCTCGTAAACGTGGTTGAGATACTTAACTACGGAAGTTGAATGGCATGGCTCAGAACACAACGCCTACGCATTCTGAAGCGTCAAAACGACCAAAAGTGACGCCACACGACTGAGAGAGTCGGCGCCGCACCTGTATCAGCCCGCCTCTGTATTTGCGTCCTCCCCAAACAGGCGTGCTGGGCCATTCCCACCATCGTCGATGTGTATGGCAAAACCACTCTTATTGTACTACGATGTACCACCCACAAGCGTCGCCGATAAATGGGAATTGGCCCAGCACCCCTTTTTGAAGGAGGACGCAAATACAAGCGGCGTGACTCAGATGGTAGAGCGCAGAGGCCAACTTCTCAGTCGTGTAGCGTCTTTGTGAAACCGTTTTGACGCTTCTAAATGACGTAGGCGTTGTGTTCTTGAGCCATACCATTATATCTCCGTAGTTATCTCAACCACGTTTACGAGCATGTACTCTGAGTTTTGGCCGAGAAATAGCCGCAAAACAGACGCAAAATGCTCTTTTTCCCCGAGTAATAGTCGCGAAATAGCCGCTAAATAATGCTGGCAGCGAAATAGTCGCCAAATAATGCTCGCCGTGAAATAGCCGCAAATACCCAGCTTAATTGCCGCCAATTTGTTGGTCTGCTTATCTAGGTCTCAGTTTGGTTTAGCTTTAGTTGAGTTCCAGCTGAGTAATGCGCGGTTTATGCGATGGCGAACTTCATAGTGCTGCTTAGCTGTGCCCTGCTCCGGAATCTCAGCGACAATCCGGAAAACTGAGCGACAATTCGTAGTTAGCTCCAAGTTGAGACCAGACACACCATGTCACTAGGAACTCGCCGTGTAATAACATCTCGCTTCCCAGTTCCATCAGACGTCTGGGCGAAGCAACAGACGTTGACTGGCTCAGGTGATCTGGCACGAATTTGAGACTACATCCAGCCTCTTCTCTTCAAGTCGTAAACAATGTCCTAGGTGGCTGGAAACCATCAAATTCCACTGTCCAGCATTATGGGAAGGAGAGAACTTGGGCTTTTGCGTTAGAATCTCAGGTGAAGTTCACCGGGAAAATAGACAAAATAGCATCACCTTGAACCAGTTTCATGAAAATACACATGAAAAAAGGGGCTTATTCTGGCCATCATCGTAAGAAATTTCCATGTTGCTCAAGTGTTGCTATACTTATGAGCTGCACTGGAGATTTAGACTTTCTCTATAACTCAAAGGTGAAATGGGCATTTCTAGCGTTTCGACAAAATCCTAGAGCGATTTAATATATTGGAAATACCCACGATATACTGTGCTTATCTGGGTCACACTCCGGTCCCGCATTTGCGTCTCGACACACTTTGCGGCCGCGCGCATTTCGAGTCCCGGAAGAGTTTTCCAGCGCTGCAGCTGCGGATCTGTTGACTCTAGGGGTTTTTTAGAAACTGGAAACTAAATAAAATTGAAGAAAACTGCATAAAGCCATATCGTGTAGGCTTTTGGAGCTGGAAACTCAATTGACTCGAGCGCGTGCAGCCGCAAAGGCGTGTCGAGACGCTACAATTGCGGACCGAATTCTGACCCAGATAAGCATAGTAACTTTATATTTATGAGGTACTGAAGAATTGTGAGAAATTAGTAGTCACTACACGCTAAGATGTTTGGAAAATGTAAAACCAGGGCAAAATGGGAGTGCGATCTTGTCGAATATTCAAATTATTCAAGCTGAAGTATTCGAATAAACCGAATATTTCACTTCTTTGAATATTCGAATATTCGAATGAACGAATATTCCCACTTCTTTGAATATTCGATTATTTGAATAACCCCGGAATAATCCACTTCTTTGAATATTCGAATATTCGAATTATTCGAATATTATTCGAACAAACGAATATTCGGGCAACACTCTAGTGTGCAGGTCTCCCGTTGCGCGTTGTACACAAGCACCAACGCATATCGATTAGGGTGGTGCTATCCGAAGTTGCCGCAACAGGCCGGACTGCTACTCAGAAAAATCAAAACAAGTTACTTGTGAGATAACTGTAACTTACTTGAATGTCTCAAGTAACTTACATTTATATTACATGTAACATACATTCATGTTACATGCAACTTAAATTTATGTTACATGTAAGTTACACTTATGTTACATGTAACTTTACATTTTATATTTTCATTATAGAAGCGCCATAACGTGACGCAGACGACATCGCGACGCAGAGATGTGTTCCAGACCACAAACTACGCGAGAAAAAAATGCTGCAGGCGGCAGCCTCCCCTGCTGGTGTGGGGCAAAGCATGCCTCAAATCTAGGGTAGTTGAACCAAGAGCAACGCCAGGTCGGTAATCCTGACCCACACAGTGCGTCGTACATTTCCCCTTTGGAAACATCTTCATGGCCGATTTACAGTTACTATGCGACTTATATTGTGCCATTTGAGTTACATGAAACATATCGGAGGCGCACTGCAACCCAGTATTCTCTCAAGAAATCGAAAACAAGTTACTTGTGACATATCTAAGCTGATGTGAGTTGACCCATGACTTATCTCCAAGCCATTTGCTAAGTTTACTATGCAACTTATATCGACAGGAAACCGCTAGCAATTCGCCTCCAATATGTTACATGTAGCTTAAAATGGCACAACTAAAAGTCGCAAGTAACTTACATCGGCTTAGGATATTGCTGCCTAGTAACCTGTTTTCAGGGTTTTTATGTGACAAGTAACTTGTTTTTGATTTATCTGAGTAGCCGTCGCCCATTGGCGCTGGGCCCGCCTCCGCGAAATCAATAGTGTGTTCTCCTGCTCCCATTATTTTAGGCTGTCGCCGCCGTAATGGTGGATAGAGGGTGTTCACGAGAGTGTGGCTGCCCTGTCCCCCATTGTGGAAGCTAGTTTAGCCAATCTCCTCCGATTTTCAACACCTCCGTCACTGGTCTCCTTTCTTTAAATTCCCCGAAATTGAGTTCTGCATACCCTCCATAAAACGTCCTAATTAACATCATTCGAGGGGCTTGAGCGGCGCGCGCTACGCCTCGACCTCCGATCTGCCCTAACGATCTCTCACACTGTCTCTAACCTCCGCTCCGCACCACCATTTCGCGTAGGGAACCACAGTGAATTTCGTCGTTTTATAGCCTGTACACATATACTGAAACGTGCAAATATAAGAATTAAACATGAGAAACGAAGACAAGTTATGCAACCTCAAACTCATATTCCTGCAGAAATTTCACTCGCCGCCGTCATATTTCTACTCTTCTTTTCAATATTCTGCCATCTTGATGCTTCATCACCTTTTCGAATAATTTGCTTTAGGACAATATGTGTATCGTCGATCACTGGGCGAGAGATAGCTACGCGACGCAGCGATCTAACGTGATATCACTTGATCGATGTTCATGACTATCATTACCTCCTCGCTTGCGTGCGTGCCGCGTGTGTTCGTAGCGGCGATCTCTCAACCACATCGGCATGGAATTCGCATTCAGCACCCCCGAATCACCTCCGCATAGCAATTTTGAGTCAAATCCGAGACTTCCTAACTCAAACTACCGCATACCCACCGTAATCTACCGCAAGCTGTCAAAAAAATCGATATACTGCATCAGATACGCGTTGATCAGTACAAATAACCCTCAAAGAAACGATTTGAAGCAACACCGTAGCGCTCCGGAAAACGTCAAAAGCTCGCATTTTGCCATCAAATTCCCCTCCCACGATGAGAAAGCTTTGAACGAATTTAGTCGACAATCGACAAAGAAATCCTCAGCTTCGTGATCAGCACCCCAAACACCCCCCACCACCAACTCTAGGGGAATTCTAAAGGTCAAATCTGGAATGCTTTTTCTTCAACGCTTTCCTGAAGCCCTACTTGATTTAGGTTAATGCTCATCCAAAAATTGTGGTAGATGTGGGGAAATGGTATCACTTTCGTGGAAGCTCTGGAAAAAGTGCTGTTGCCCAAGCTTTATCCAGGGGGGTTGTTTTGTGCGCTGAACACGGGATTGGACCGTTTTCAGCATCTCGAAAGATCAGTATGCGTTTTTGGATGGTACAATAGGTATGCGAAACGGAAGAAAGCCTATTACGATTTTTTTTTTTTTCAGGGTGACTAGGCAACTGTGAAGGGCATATTCGGGCCCTACGTTCAAAGTGGTTCCTAGAAAAGTACAGTTCAATTGTGGGACTGCCACTTTGGCTATTATTAGTTTCCTTGTTAGTGTTCCCCTCAGTCTTGAAGGTAGTTCACGATAAAAACAGTCTCCTAGTTTCTTCGGAAGTCGAAGTTCCGGGGTGATATTGATTCCTTGATTTCGAAATGTCGAATATTATTCGATTATTCGAATAGGATTCGAATATTTGAATAGTTGGTCGACTTTTCGAATATATTCATTTGATCGGGAATTTTGAAAACGCCTTATTCGGAATGTATTCATTTATTCGGGATTTTCAAAGGCATTATTCGTATATTCATTTATTCAGAATTTTAAAAATTATTATTCGAATGTATCCATCTATTCAGGATTTTCTAAAAGGCATTATTATTCAAATGTATTCATTTATTCGGGAATTTTTTAAAAGGTATTATTCGAATGTATCCATCTATTCGGGATTTTTCTTAAAAGCAGTATTATTCAAATGTATTCATTTATTCGGAATTTTTAAAGGTATTATTCGAATGTATTCATTCATTCGGGAATTTTGAAAACGCCTTGTTCGAACATATTCATATTTATTGGGGAATTTTGAAAACGCCTTGTTCGAACATATTCATTTATTGGGGAATTTTGAAAGGTATTATTCGAATGGTATTCATTTATTCAGGAATTTCTGATAACGCCTTATTCGGAATATATTCATTTATTCGGGAATTTTCGAAAACGCCTTATTCGAATGTAATGCATTTTATTCGGGATTTTTCAAAAGGCATTATTCAAATGTATTCATTTATTCGGGAATTTTTAAAAGGTATTATTCTGAATGTATCCATCTATTCGGGTTTTCAAAAGGCATTATTCAAATGTATTCATTTATTCAGGGAGTATTTTTAAAAGGTATTATTCGAATGTATTCATTCATTCGGGAATTTTGAAAACGCCTTGTTCGAATATATTCATTTATTGGGAATTTTGAAAAGGTATTATTCAGAATGTATTCATTTATTCGGGAATTTTGATAACGCCTTATTCGAATATATATCTACATTTATTCGGGAATTTCGAAAACACCTTAACTCGAAGATATTCATTTATTTGGGATTTTTAAAGAGGCATTATTCGAATGTATTCATTTATTCGGGAATTTTGAGAAACAGCCTTATTCGGAATTACATCTCATTCATTCGAAAATCCTCGGGTCGAATTCCCCATGTATAGTGTGTACACTTGACAGGAAATCTATAAAACAGCCTCAGGAGCATCCGTTGCATTCAAAGTTGATAGTAGGAGGTGTAGAAATGGTTATTTAAAGGCAGTGGTCACGATGAAAAACGTGTTATCGAAAAAACTATAAAAATTAGCTTAGATCAAAAACAGCTCAAAAACTATGAAGGTAGCGCGGTGAAAAACGGGCCAGGAATTAGAGTTGTTATTAAGACCCTAAATTTCCAGTTCGTGCAACACGTACACAGAAAGATCACAATCTCATACCAAGCAGTCAAAAATCGTCGACACTCAGAGGAAGAAATAAATGCGAATCTACCTTATAAAACAGTTGAACAATAGAAAGCAAGCACTTCAGCCAATGTTTCTGACTCAGATGTGTGTACATAAATCCGGGAGGTTCTATTGACTGAAATTCAATTTCAAGCCAGCTGGATGTTCTTGATATTAGAGATCCATCGATGCCGATGATGTGAAATTCATGCTCTGTCCACCATCAAAAGACAAGAAAGTTATGGCTTCAAATTGGGCGTGCAGAACAGCGTTTTTTCGCGATTCTTTCTTATCGGTTCTTCTATTCTATACCCAGAAAAAGTGTTGTAGAGAGGAAAAGAAGACGAGAGCTTATTTGTGCGCGACCACTGCCTTTAATGCTTAAGACAAAGTTTGGAGGTATGAGATATGATAGAAAGGGTTATACTTCAAAAATCCAAAATTTGACAGAAAATTCAAAAGGCAACTTCCGAAATCATGCTCTCAACCTGCATTTCTTTCTGTGTACCATTGCTAAACAGCCGCGTAGATTGGAAAAAAAATGAAGATTGGAGGTGAGGGGTCAGTGGAAGGTCTGTTTTTCTCAGGAAACCCCAATGTCTGTTTCACTGTAATTTTTGTAACACAACGCAGAAAACAACTGTTTCATTCGAAATTTATGCAGATGATGAGGAATGGGCCTTTGTATAGAGCTTCTAGAGGTGGAAGAGATCTCCAAGAGAAGGTTTTTTTCCTTTTTCCTGAAAAAAATGTCCACTGACAGTGTAAGTGCGCTCTGTCCGGAACCTTTATAAAGAAGCTTTCAAGTAGCATGCTGTTAAGGTGAACATTCATGAGTAGATACAGTAGAAAAAGGTCGATGGACGGAGTTCGTATATGAGGAAGATCGGGATGTGAATGTTTCAGTTAGTGAAAAGTTGACTGCATGCAGGCAACATGTTGACAACAAATGCGTATAATGATGTAATGGAAGCCACAAATCAAAAATGTTTTCTGTGCTATAAACCGGATATGGCTCTATCACAAGTTTCTGTGATTGTTGTACACGGTTTGCCGGCGAAGCCGGCAGTGTTACCGATTGCAGCCGGACCTCCTGCCGGCAGCGCCGGCAGTGAACGGGCAAACGGCACTTGTTATACAAATAAATAAATAAATAAATAAATAAATAGATAAATAGAAATAAATAGCTAAATAAATAAATGAATAAATAAATAAATAAATAAATAAATAAATAAATAACAAATAAATAAATAAATAAATAAATAAAATAAAATAAATAAATAAACAACAAACAAAACAAATAAATAAAGTAAATAAATAATAAATAAATAAAAAAAAAATTAAATAAATTAAAGCTGAATTAGTCCCGAGTGGAAGTCGAACTGCGAAAGACGGGACAGCGCTTTCATCGTTGTGTGAGTGAGACCACGAACCCCGGCGTTCTTCAAAAATCATGTCTTGGATATTGCAGGTACAGGTAATGTCAATCAGTAATCCATGGTCAACTTTAATCCTGAACGCCTCAGGTAATTAGGCAGGAAAAATAGAGCTGAAAGGTCAACCAGAAGCTGGCTAACCGAACGATTCAACAAGCCTTTCTCCACTCCAGTTTTGATACAGCTGCTATCCCAAAGGGAAAAGAGGCGGAATTCCTGAAAGTGGACAATCTAAAGCGTCTTTCCACCACAACTCGCCTCAAAGGGTGCTCTATTTTCAGTTTTGAAAGGTCCAAAATGTTCCATGTGCCACAATCTGTCCAAACACATGATATTTGCAGTGAAACATCAAAAATTTTGCAGAAAGTGAAAACCCTTTTTTTATTATGGGAGTTAGTTATAAATTTGATTATGATATCACAAGATCACGAGCTTGTTCTGCTCAAAAACATCCGTGGCTAAGCGATCTCTAGCACATAAGTAAAACATGAAAATACATATGTTTCATCGTGGAAAATAAAGGGTTTTTCTCCTTTAATTTCGTCATACATTCTCACACATCGATTGATTGGATCACAACATGCTGAAGATTTCGGCGTTTTCAAAATTCGAAACGGAGCACTTTGAAGCGAGTTGTGGCCTCGAAAGACGCTCTAGTTGCCCACTTTTCGTGGCAATTTCACCCCCTTTTTCCACTGTGAATATGCAGCGGTATTTTATTTGAAAACTCAAAGCTGCCAGGATCCTATTCTGTACTCCTGTTACGCATTTTCTGGACAGTTTTAGAGGCGCTTTTTCAGTTTCTCTGGAGTGAGTGAGTAATTTTTTTTTTCCATTTTAGGGTTCCTATTTCCAGGTGTGTTGACATGCTATTGCAGTTTTTTGTTTTCTGAATCACTTTGCATACGCAAAGCACGGATTATTGATACACAGCCCCATACCTGCAGCATCCCTAAACAGTGCTCTTGCAGAAAAGCATCAGGGCAAGAGGCAAAACAGAGTTCAATAAAAGAAAAAAAATTCGAATCTGAGTCGTTGAAGCAGTTATTTCCCATGATGATTTAGAGAGCAGCAACGGCGTGAAACATTCAACAGATTGAAATTGTACTTTTCCATCGAACCTTGAAAGATTTCCGCCGCTGAAAGGATGTGGTACGGGCACTAGTTTGATATTTCGAGGAAGCCTAACCTCTCCTTGCTCAAATTTCTTACATCCAGCGTTCCAATCCTTTCTGTAAATCCATCCTCTCCATCCAAATGGGAGCCATACGTCAACCTTATTTGAGAAGCAAAATCATTCAACGTGTTTGCGTTCTGGCAAAAGTGTTCTGCTGACGAAGAAACCGGTGTGATGATGGCTCAGCGCCGGGCCGTTAACGTCGGACGACTGCCCTTTTTATTTCCTGTCCTTCCACCCACGCTTCTTCTCACGAAAAACCACTATTGGAAGAGAGGGGACGGGGAGATGATAGATTGCTTTGTATGAAAGAAAAGGAGTTCAAATTACGATGAAAACTTCCTGCAGAATTACAAACATTAGCAACTGTATCAAATCTAGAACGGTCACCCGAGGATTGAGACTTTTTTTGAAATTAGCAGGCAACGGCATTTGGATTCTCCAGACCTTTATGCGAGACGGAGACGTATCTGCACTTTGGTGAGACTGGAGTTCTTATAGTCTCCAGGATCCACAAAACTTCTCGTGTATCACTTGATCTATAAAGAGAGATCTATAAAAATCACGTCTTTAATGCGCTGGCGCCAGCATATGGAGTGCTTCCGAAATACTCCTCCCGAAGCCTAATCGCCATAACTCACCCTTCGCAATGAAGTCCCATTCAAATGAACATACTTCACAGCCATTTCCTTATCCAGCCACACTGCTCCAAGAAATGAATAGGGATATAGGGCCTGTTCGAAAGTGTGTGGAAAGAAACATGAAGTAACCAGGAATTTTCGCTATCCCTCGCAAACTGCTTTCCGACGAGTTCCTAGTATTGCCGCCTTTCGAGATTTTCAGGTTGATAATCACATGACGTCTTCTCATACGCCTTTCGGCTGACTTAGCTCCCTTCTCTCAAAGGCAGTGTTCACGATAGCTTTCGTTCTCGAGCGTCTCCATCTGCCGAAGCAATTCGTTACCGGCTGCGAAGGGTTACATTAACTGGAGGAAACGGCGAGAAACGCACTGATACGCCTGGGATCTCAGTGAAATGTAAATCCCTGGCCTGGAACCAATTTTCCTGTGGTGGATGGATGGCCCTGGTAAATGGGAGCTAGAATTAGGAGTTTCTAGGGCCCAAAGATGCCAGTTCGTGCACACTATGCACAGAGCCGCCCAAAAAGGCTCATGTCAGCGAGGGTCAAAAAATCATCGACATTCAGAGGAAAGAAATAAATGCAAATTAACCCACAATAAAATAGCGTTAAGCAATGAAAGCAAGCACACCAGTCAGTGTTTTTTGACTAGATGAGCTTCAATGTTCATTGATTGAAATTCAATTTGCGAACCAGCTGATGTTCCTTGTATTAGAGATCATCGATGCCGATGATGTGAAGTGGAGCGTGGCTGTCCACCATCAAAAAGACAGAGAAAGTTCAGGTCTGGGGCCAAATTTGGCCCGGAAATAGCGGCTTTTCGCTATTCTTACCATTAGGTCTCTACTTCTCTAAACCCAGAGAAGGGTGTAGAGAAGTAAACGAAGACAAGCATATTCTGTCGCGACCACTGTCTTTAAAAGCAGTGTTCACGATGGAAATCGTTCTTCTGTTTTCGCCTATCTTGAAAACGGTCCCATGCTGATTCCAAAGATGTCTCTGGAATCGCACAAGACCTTCAGGGAACGGAGTTCTGGTCCCTCAAAGATTGGAGCTACGTGGAAACATGGTGGACGAGTTGTCCGAGGCTTGTAACTTCCGTCTTTTGCAGCCGATCTATGCGAGCTGACCTGGAGTAAAGAGAGAAGCTGAGGAATAAAAGGGAAGAACGGGGCTAAATGATTGAAAATCATCGCTCATCTCACGATCTCGAGCATTCATTTGTTCACGTCGGTGGGCGTGTGATGCGCTTTTGGGGTTTTCAATGCGCTCGAAGTTGCAACTTTCGGGCTCTTTTGGGGCTCTTCCCTGGGTTTCCTGTTTTCATGCGTTCTTTCTACGTTAACGTTACAGTAAGCCCCTCCACTACCCAATCCTAGTGGAGTTTCGAAAACTTTTTCCATCGTGCACACTGCCCTCAAAGTTGACTGCACAAGGCCCAGTTTTCTGAGCACCCATCCATCGACGTTGAAATGTGGGGAGGAAGGATAGAATATCAAAAATCTAAGCAATCAGGCGAATCCCAACCTGTTTAACTCTAATGATGGCATGAGATAGCCATTGTTGAGTGATCTGGGCGCTTGTGCGCTCGCGCAGATAACATTATAGAGCTTTGTTTCCGGGTCAACTGGGGCCTCGCTAGAAGCCGCGTTTTTTGACGTGGTTGTCGCACTTAGCCCCAGCACCTTCTGGATTCCTGGTGGAAATTCAGCGATTGCTTTTATCGTGGACAATGACTTTTTAATACTTTGTCAGAAGGTTACATTAATGCGGTAGCAAAAAGTTTGGCTTTATTGAGGGACGATGTCGCTGTTACACCGGAAAACTGGTGGGCTACCACGCTTCGGAGGCCCAGAAATGCTCAAATACGGTTATTCTAGCTCGCCTTAGACGTTCCGAACTGCGTAAGCGTTGTAATGCAGGCAAGTACGGGTCTATCCAAGCTCGGTATCTCAATCACTTTTGCGGGGTGCGTATGCTGCCGCTTGAGCAATTGCATATGCGCTTTCAAGCAGCCAACCTATGCACTAAAATGACCATATGAGTAATTATACCATAAGTTCACATGCAGGAATGGCATACGGTTTCCTGAAGGCGATCACATGGCGATTCAAATTTTTTTCTTCGGTGAAAGTTCAAGGTCCCTCAGGTTTCTGCCTCACCAGTTTTTCTGATTATTCGATGTTTCGGAAGCCGTGGTCAATGTTGAAAGAAAAAAGGGGAAGCAAGTGTACTAAAGGTAAAGCACTATTCTTTGTTTCTACTTTTTGAGAAAATTATGTCGTCTTGGGACGAAGTTTTTTACACTTGTCGTTCTGCCGATTGCCGCGTTTGTCGTTTGCCGGCCCTTTTCGGCGCAATTTGGCCGATTGCCGTTTGCCGACTTGTAAAAATCGCTTCTGGTCGCACACACCCTGGTGACATGATGGAGACCAGGTCTTCGCCAAAATGAGAGGAGGCCTTCATTAGTCATACGATTTTTTGCAGTAACCTACTTTAGATTTTTCCAGAGCGCCGAACATGGAATATACAGCCCCAACGTGACGAGATTGGAGCCGAACTTCACAGAAGCTCAATCGGGAACAAGCGGAACAGAAGAAGGAGAAGGATGAGGGAGGAGGGATTCTCTTCGAGAGTAATAGCACTGGAACAGAAAAAGATCAAAGAGTTGGAAAAGCAAAGAGAGCATATGAAGAAACAGAGACGAAGGCAAGTGAGATAGAAAGAGTGATGAAGGAACAGGCTGAAGAGCAAGCAAGGATAGAGGCTGCATCAGAGCAGAGAGGAGACGACGAAAGGTGCTCGAGGAGCAGCGCGTAAAATTTTAGGAAGAAGCTAAGAAGGAAAGGGAGAGACAGGAAAAATTGATTGCCAGATCTAGAGAGACAGAAACATGAAGAACTCAGGAGGCTCGGGAAGAGAAAAAGAGATGGAACGAAATGTGGAAAGCAGAAGAAGAAAGGAAGAAAATGGTTGATCGAAGAGAAACGCGGAGGAGGGAGAGAGAGAAGAGGAAGAGTGGCGAAAGTTGGAGGAAGAGAAAAAAGACTCCCGAGAACAAGAAGAAAAAACGCAGCAAAGAGGGAGGAGCTAGTGAACGACAAAGCACAGAAAAGAGGAAGAAGAGAAACGATTAAGGTGAAGAGGAAGAAAGGCAAAGGATTGAAGAGAGGAAATAGAACGGGCAGAGGAGAAGAAGAAGAAGAAGATAGGAAAGAAGAGAGCAGAAGTGGAAAGGCAGAGACGGAAGACGGAGATGGAACGCGCTCTCAGACGGGAGACAGGAGAGAGGAAAGAAAAAGAGCTCATGAAGAAATGGAAAACGTCAAGAGACAAATGGAAGAGCAGGAGAAGCAGAGGCAAATACAAGAAGAGGAACAGCGTCGAATTCAGGACGAGAAAGCAAGGAAGCAAGAAGAAGAGGTGGAACGAGAAAGGCGAAGTTGCAGCAGGAGGAGGAACGACGCCTCACATGGACAGAACTTGCAGCATATGGAGGAGGGAAAGAGAATAAAAGCAGAGAGGTAAAGAAAATGGAGGAGGAAGGAAAACAGAGGAGTGGAAACAGAGGGAAGTACAGAAACGAAAGGAAGAGGAGCAACTAATCCGGCCTCACAGGAAGAAGAGAGCTTGGGCAACGAGATCGAACGGAGGCAAATGGATGAAATGCGACCTGCAAGCTCGAAACAAGGGAAGATGTGAAGCCTCGAGTGGAGATCCAAAAATCAAATCTCGGGCGCTCATATGAAAAAGATGCTGCCAGATTTGAGAGAAGACCTTCATAGATCGCTGCGGGCGAAAAAGAGTAACATTGGATCTAAAGAGCAAACTGGCCAGAAGGCGACAGCACCTGCTGGCGAAATACGGATCAAGAGCAAGGTCCAGGCTCCCTACTGAAGGGGCCGGATCAATGGATAAGAGCAGCACTGGCGCGACTCTGATGAAGCACACTATCCGAGAGATGAGAAATACCTTCCACCTGAAAGGTTCGAAGTATTCCCAAAATAACGACATGCACGCTTCAGCACTTTGGGAGTCAGACGAAAGAACATAGAACCCAGCGAACTCCTGAATATGAACAGAATGGAGAGCCGATTGAGGTACGTAAATCTGGCTGTTGCCAAAAGTAGTTGTGGATATTTTTTCTCAAACGCAGCACTAGCGATGAAATCCAAGTTGCCAGGGTCTCCAATACCTTTAGCATCTGGAAGAAAAAGCATAGTCGTGGAATCGTGTTTTAAACGTTTCTTTCTAATGTGTTTCGGGTGCATTTATTCTCAACATTACGCTACGAAGTACGGAACCTCAGACCGTTTCCATCGCGAACCCTGCCCCCGCCATCAGAAGGTGCTTGAGCATACACTCTCGCAAAGTGCTTCGAGATCGCGAGACAGGGCTGCTCATACACCGAGGGAGGAGTTGTCCCGTTTTTTGCAGTTTGAAACGTCGCGCCACTCTAAGCGAGCGAAGTGGTGCCGACTGGATTAATAGCCGCAAAAGGCGGGACAACTCTCTCGGTGATGTAGAGAGCACCTGTCCCCAAGATCGCGACGCTAATAGACTCGTCACGGCTTCTCCTAGAAAGATTACGCCGCCACCTGGAAGTGTGAGAAGTGGACCAAAATGATCGTGTTTGAGCGTTGAATTTGGCAGTGGGATGTTTGCATTGAGAGGGTGTTGTTGATATAAAAAGGACGAATACGCTGGCCTCCACATTCTCCTCTCTTTTTGACTTCTTTTTGACACATAGCATTTTAATGCATGCCGTAACGAGTTTACGAGTGTTCCTGCCTCCACGACTTTTGCGAGCGTAACAGTTAGCTGTCTTCAATTACGAAGCTCTACGTTTTGCAAAGAATGTTAAGCTTCCAGGGTGGAAAATCCTTGACATCGTCCCGTCTCCCAAAGCTGAGTGAGAAGACTGATAAAGAAGCCTGCGACAGACGTAGCCTCTACGGAATCAGGAACGTTCGTTGACGAGAAAGTCAAGGGAGTGACGCATCCGCTAAGGTATAGCTCATTTCACCAAAACTTGTGTTTATGTTTGTCTGAATAGTTACGCCTTCAGATGACACCTTCTGATGCAACTTTTCTTGGTGGATGGAAGGTCCTAACCCATTGAAAAAGGTGCTCGATCCTCAAATCTCATGTATAATAACCACAATGACAGGTCTACCCCACATGCGCTCTTATCACGAGTTATGTGAAACTTTTTGGGCGTCGGACTATTCCCATTGAACGCAGCGCGTATGTGATGACTCCTGGGAATAATCATCATGGAGAACACCAGATAATTGTTCCTTTTTCCTATACGTAATATACAAGTAAACTACAGTCAGCCCAGTTTTCGAAGAAAAAAAATTTCGAGCGAACAAGAAAATTGAAAATTTTTTGTTCGGAAGCATTTTCGAACGGACGAAAGCATTGAAAAAATTTGTTCGACCAAAATATCGAGCGGTCGAACGAAAAATGAAAATATTCGTTCGAAAATTCTGTGTACGAATGAAAACCGAAAACTGAACTCGGCTCTTAATTTACAACGCCCAGCCAGAGACGTGGCTGCTTGCCTAGCCAAAGTAGAGTGAGGACTTTTTAAAAAGAGATTCCGAACGAACGAATTCCTCGAATAAATTCGTTCATTTTTTATTTCGAACGAACGAATTTCGAATAAATTCGTTCATTTTTTATTTCGAATCGAACGAATTTCGAATAAATTCGTTCATTTTTATTATGCCTTCGAACGAACGAATTCTCGAATAAATTCGTTCATTTTTAATTTTTCGAACGAACGAATTTCGAATAAATTCCTGTTCATTTTTTATTTCGAATTGAACTGAATTTCGAATAAATCTGTTCATTTTTTATTCTCGAACGAACGAATCCCTGAATAATTCGTTCATTTTATTTCGAACGAACGAATTTCGGAATAAATTCGTTCGATGCCTGAATCAGAACGAATTTCGAATAAATTCGTTCATTTTTTATTTCGAACAGAATCGAATTTCGAATAAATTCGTTCATTTTTTATTTCGAACGAATGGAATTTCTCGGAATAAATTCGTTCATTTTTTATTCTCGAACGAACGAATATTCTGAAATTCGAATTTTCGAATGACGAATAATTTAAGCATTCATAGCAATACCGCGGAAAGAACTAACGAAGCAGTGGAGCGGCAATAACGAGTTGAATTCTTTCTTCTTAAAGCTTTATTTCCACCTACAAATGGAATTAATAAGGCACGACTCATCTCTAAACCTGTACGGGCTAAGCAAACGCAATAACGAATGCTACAAAAATCATTTTTTTTCCGTACTAACTTAGCCTAAGGAGCTTATTCGAGGTGCTGAACATGAATAAGAGGTCCAACTTTCGGTGCCTTTCTGAAGGATCACGGTAAGTATAGGGTAATTATATTGTTAAAGTCTCCTGGATATAACTGAAATTTTGCCTAGAGAACCTACCTCCTAAACCTTCCCAGATAAAAAGGAGCTCGACTGTCTCACTCCGATCTTCCCACTTTCCCGGAGTACACGATATAGGCGGAGTGCTTGCCCTCCTGACACGAGAGCGTGCCCATCACGGGCAAAAGCGTGCCCTCAAAAAGATGCTGGTACGCTCAAGACCCGCTAGCCTCCAAGGGAGGCATACGACGCGGTTCTGGGCCAGGACTCCGGATGAAGGCACTGCCTTCTGTTTAATTCGTCCAATTTCGCGGTATTTGGCGCCCGCTGAAGGCCCTGCTCAATCGCTGGTGGTCCCCAGTGGGTGCCTCTCGGTGCACACCTGGCCGGGTCGCGTGTTGGCGTGGGGCGGCCGCGTCGTGCACCGGTCGCGTGAGTACATTTTTGAAAACAAAAAGCCCTCAGAGGGGCTTATCACCAAGGCAGGAAGCAGCTACTCGCCACACGACAGTCGCTACCGCCCTCGCGATAGCTACTAAAGTGCGGGCGACAAAACTCGTCGGATTTTGCGCTCCACAGCCATTATCCCGCTGGCGGCTTTCAGCGAGGCGTGGAGCGCGTTTTTTGTCTGAGCCATTAATCCTTCAGGAAATTGCGAAAAGGATAAGAGATTCTTAATCCACAGCTCCAGAAAAAAGCCTCTAGGCAAAAGTTTTTAGCCGAATCGGTGCTTTCACTGGAAGGGGAGGAGTACCAATTGCTACATCCCACTAGGGCTCGTCGCCCATTTTTTCCGTGTCGCCGCGCAATTATAACACCAAACCGGCGTTTCCTCCCCTGCCAGAAGCGCTTTTTGCGGCGCGGAGAGAAATTGGGTGTGACCATATGCAGTGGACAAGTGGCGCCGACTGGCGAAGATAGCACGGCCAAATCTAAAACTTCTGACAAACCAGACGGCACTGTGCCGCATCCTTCCCGTAACACCGGAAACGGATGTCTAATCTGTGCTTAGCACCTCCAAAGGTTGTTATCGCGGAAACTTGTACCTCCTATTTCCTGCTAGCTTCCGCGCCCGCAACGATTTTGGAAGGGAATGAAAACCCTGGAGTTGGTGTCATAGGTCTCGTTGGGGTGGAGACAACGGTCCGAGAGGTGAAGGTTGTTTCTAAGATACCTGAGTGGGGAATGGTGAAGGTTCCCTATAGATTTTGGCAACTTCAGAATTTTGACGTTTCCTTAATCCTCTTTTTCTTGCATTCAATGTATTTTTATTTTTGAATCATTAATTTTGAAACATTTTCAGTTAGATGAACTCCTTTAGAAATTCACTATTCTTAATGAAATGGATCTTGCATAGGTCATGAAAAATTTCTTTTGAGCTGTCTTGAGAGTCAAAATTTGTCGGAAAAAATTTCTTCAAAGCGATTTTTGAAAAACTACCTGTTCTCTTCGCTCATACCATTACTTTTACCCTTTTGATGGATCTTTCAACAGCTTCATATTTTTTATAAATCAGCTCGGGTCAGGCTCGGGTATTCAAAGTCGAATAACGTTCGAATATTCCTACCTTTTGGCAAATAGTCGAATTCGAATAATATTCGAATATTCACCTTTTTCCAAATAGTCGAATTCGAATAATATTCGAATATTCACCTTTTTGCGAATAGTCGAATTCGAATAATTTTCGAATTCTCACCTTTATGCTTTTTAAATTAGTCTGAATTCAGAATAATGTTCGAATTTTGATCTTTATACGAATAGTCGAATTCGAATAATGTTCGAATATTCACACTTTTCGAATATTCGATGGTTCGAATAAAAAATTCGTTCGAAAAATCTCTAATATTTATTCGAACTCAGAATATCTCTGATCCTCACTCTACTAGCCAGCAGCCTAATTTTTTTGGTGCCTGTTAGCCGAGCAAAACTTCACTCGTAGTACGTGCAATACACAGTTAAATAGGCTACCGTAAAGCTTAAAAATAAATGCTTCGGAGGAGTGAGAAGGATCCTACAATCGTGTTCAGCCTCCAGCAAACTAGCGTCCTAGATGAAGTCTGGGCAGAACTATTTTCTACCTTTCGAGTCCGAGTAGTGGTTTCGGCCCAGGTTGAAGTGTGTAACTCCGGTCCGCAGTCTTGAAAATCGGACGAGTTTTGGAAAAACCGGATATCGAACGAACTGGAAAAACTGAAAACGAAATGTTTACATGGCAAGGTGTTGAGTTGATCGCAAAACGCTTGGCTCCGGACGAGATTGAAAAAAATATCGCCCGAATGTTATTCGAACGAACGAAAAATCGTGATAATCCTGTCCGTTCGACGAATGTCAGAACGAATGAAATTTGAAAACATATTTGTTCGACAATTTTTCAAACTCCGAAACTCCTTCGAAAATTTGAAAGGAAGAGGGTGCAACTATAGAGTGAACTTACAGCATCATAATGGTTGGTCCACCTTCCTGTAACATGCTAAAGGTACATGTATGAGGTCTTCAGACATAATCTCAGTGAACAATCAATAGCGACACTCCGTAGTTATCACTCAAATGTATGCTTGGTTTTTTCAATGATTTCCCCAGTCTGAAAAACTCAAACTCATATCTAAAAGCTTTGTGCTGGACGGAGTAACCATGGGATTGAAACTGTGTTGTCAAGTAACTAAACATTGGATGACATGCATGAATGGTTGACACCACACAGCAGCCAAGTAATTATAAACTTGATTATTTTACCTGTTTTTTGCTCCTTTTTGAATGCTGTCTTTTTCAAGCGACTTGCCGATGAACTACGGTGGACGTAGCATGGAGCACGAAAAGGAGCGGCTGCCTACGGACAAAACGGTGCAGCATGTCGAGAGTGTCTCTCTCCTGTGTGTGAAACTAAACTGTTCTTCAGAGATTGCTTAGCACAGGAGAGCCTATTGACCAGGCTGTGTAGTGCTCCTAAGCCAACTAACCTTGAACACGAGAAAGTAAATTTAATGGTTTTTTCCTAAAATGATATCAGCCTCTCGATTATCTCTGTCTGAGTATGGTCACGTATGAAGTTCTAGCGCCAATTCAGTGTTGGCTTTTTTGATTCGACACTTTTATCTCCTTTAAACTGTATTTAGAAATTCGACTCCCTCCTATATCAGCCCCTCTCCGCACGACACCGTTGCTGTTGCTGTGGTTCAACCCGTAGTAATGTGATTGTTCTAAAACGTTTTTATTCTCCCTCTACACTTGAATAACCATATTGTACAATGGTGTGCCGAATGCTTCCGCAATTTCCCCTTCAGCGAGCTTGTATATGTTTTTTTGGTGGGAAATTCGAAAAACTGAACAGCATATAAATAAACACATAAACTGAAAAACAGAAGTTGCAGTCGTAGTAGCCCATGCACCCAAACGTTGGATGGAGACCCAACTCCATGGATTCCAAACATAGCAGGCTTGAGAAGAATCCACTTCCGGAGACCATACATATAGTATAAAATTTCATCCGACGGGTCGGTTTCGGATATCCGGGTCGGATAATCCTATCGGATATTTATCCGAAATCCGATCCGATGTCGAAATGGTGATTTCGGATCGATCCGAAATCCGATCAGACGAAAAAAACATGATATCCGAAATATCCGATATCAGGAAAAGTGAAAGTTGAAGGATCCGATCAGAAAACCTGATAATCCGATATAGGAAAAATGTTACAAAACGGATAGCTCGAACGGATCTAAATCGGATAATTTCGGATGAAAACCGGAAAAAAACTCTGGATAAAATCGGATAAAACTGGTCTATTTCGATTATGTGCGCCTGTGACTTACCTTTCGCACACGGGGTACATTGACGCATTGTGGCGCCGAACTTGGAAGTTTCTTGATCCCAGAATCGCTACATCTTCTACCTGGTGAATCTCCAACTCCTTTTTTTGCTATATGCGTTCATGACTTTTGGTGACCTTTAGCTTATAACACGCTCAAGAACAACATCTGTCGTAGGCAACGAGTACTTACCTCCATTTTTCTCGCTCCTTGCAGCCGTTTTATCACTATCGCAGATCACTATAGTAGACAACTTTTATGATAGTGAACATTGCCTTTAATCTGCATCAGAAAGTGTACCAACGGCTTGAAAGGAACACAGCCCAAGCTCGTGGGTAAAATTTTATATTATGCTCCGGTCGCTGAGTGTGTAGATAAGAACGCAAAAGGCCAACCTAAAATTGCTCGACACTGACGCGGTCCTGCGTCACGGCTCTCGTAAACAAAATTGATGATAACCAATTGATAGAAGTGTAGGGTGAAAACAGGAAGTGTGGAGAGCGGTGTGTCTTCATTCACAAACCATCCTTCTCCAGGGTCAGCAGTTGACGATCTTGCTGGATCTAGGAAGTAGGAAAACAGCACCACCGGTGAATCAAGATATAACAAGAAATCGGAGTAAAAAGCTTAGAAAATTTATAGAGCCGCAACGCAGCCGTGATGTCCTGTTCGAGCAATGTTGGGTTTGCTCTTTACGTTCTTATCCGTGTGTAGAGAAACGCTGCAATTATGCGTAATCCTTCAACTCCTCAGATAAACGAGGAAATTCTGAGCACCCATTCTCTCTCCGCCAACTTCTGGGTTTTCTGGGGTCTCAATAGGACGAGACGTGCGATGGACCTGCTCCAATCCAAAATATATGTTCTTCCATTTGTTATCGGTCTATCTTTATAATATCAGCTGCTCCAGTGCTATGATTTATGGCGTGAATGACAAAGGAAAAACCAGCCCGAGACAAGCTCTACCACGAAATCTCTCGTAGTTCCAATTCACAACCTATGAGGGAGCCAGTAACTTCGTTCACAGTGGGTTCCTCCAGCCATTTTGTACATGTATTAACTTCGTGATCAGCGCTAAATTCTTTTCCAAGGTAATTTTCGCTGACTCTGAGGTAAATTTTCGCCGACGACTCTGAGGTGAAATCTAATTTCGCCGATTCTGAGGTTAGAACTTTGCCTTCAACCCTGATCCGCCTTCGGTTCCCATTGTACTCATCTCGGCCATGATCAGAGTGATATGCTTGCCAGAATTCATAATATGATTGTGTAGAATTTGGTCGTTGCTTTACTACCACACTGTTTACCACGTGTGAATAAGAGTGCTATCGCCAGAAGTGGACACCCAAAGCTAATCGTTTGAAGGCTGAAGACCAACCTCAGGATCATGTTTTCTTATTTCTCTGCCCATCTTGAAAACGGTCCCACTCTTGATTCGATTGATGTTACTGGAATCGCTCAGAACTCACTAATGAACGGAGTTATGGCCACTCAAATATTTTGATCTTTGAACGCCGAAAAGTTCGCGGACCAGTTGCCCCAATCCCATGTTTTTTTCTCTCTTGCTACTCGCAGCCTGGTCACAATATAAAGCCAGACCGGGAAAACAAATGGAAGAACCTAGACTTCGAATAAAACCCATCGCGCTTCTCTTCCCCATTGAGATCGGACGCTTGTCGGTGGGCGTCACCTATTTTTTTCTTTCATGAGGGCGTGGTCGATTTCTTCCTCCCTTTTTCTCGCTTATTTGAGCAAATTGAGATACCGCGCTTGGAAGGTATGCTATTTAAGGCGGCTGGATTATGATATCAAAAATTACCCCTGAGCTTGGACTGTGGCTTCAAGGCGAACGCGAAGGGCGCCACATATGTTTTCGTCATTCGCGTGTACTGTTCTTACCGCTCCGCAAATGCGGACAGCCGCTGTTGCAGTACGCAGCTTGAAGGTAGTGTTGGGACCATCAAGTTCTGACACTATTATCCTTTATCCAAACACAATTACCATCATGCTGCGTGCTGCTACAGCGGCTTTCTTCAACTGCGGAACGGAATCTCATTACGATAAGGACAGTAACTAGATATGTCTAAATGCGCGAATATGCATTTCGCTTTGCCTAATCTTTCTGATGACATCAGCTTTGCTAGAATTCTGTCTGAAGGAAATCCTTTGTTGTGCTCCTGAGGCGAGTTAGTCGTCTGGCAACAACTCGCCCACAGCGCTCGCTTTATAGCACAGTTTAGAAGCCTGAACGAGGGATTGACTTTCTCCTGAAGCAGTGAAAGGTTCCCTACGCACACAAGAGTTTCGCACTCCCGGAAGTTTCAAAAGTCTCAAAATCCAGGCTTAGCCCGCGTCCTGGTCGAGTACAGCCGCAGCCACCATAACGGTCAGCTGCAAGTTCAGAGGGGGGCACTATGGTATGGTACTTGGACACGCCCATTTTTCCGCGCCGCCGTGAAATAGGTTCACCAACCCTGGGTTAACCTCCCCTTCCCAAAAATTAGAACAGTCGTTGCGGCGGGGAAGAATGGGTGTTACTAAGAGAGTGAGTGAGCCTTTCTGCTGCCATAGCATCAAAATAATTTTCCAGCATCAATTTGCTTCCAATTTACTTTTTTTTCAAAATGACGATTTGCTAGATTCGGTCCAACTGCTTATGTAAACCATAGCTTTGAGATTTCCTGGACCCGGTGATTTGTTTGTTTTTACGAATAATGTATGAAGATAAAACTAAGCTTTGGAATGCAATTTTCTCGGATACATGGAGTTGAACCCTCGGTACCACTGAAAATTTAGTATGAGTTCAACTTTTAAAACTTTTGACCCAAAACATAAAAAAATACCACTCATTGCCAACATGTGAGAATTCAAAATTATTGATCATTAATATTTGATCTTGCACGATGAGAAGAATTTCCCAAACAGAAGACTCAGAGCCATCAACAATTAAAAATCATTGCAGCATTTTGTGCAACAGGCGAAAAAATCAATATTATTCATTGGTATTTATCTATAATGACTGATGAGCGAAATTCCCCAACAAAGAAAACCAATTCCACCAGCAATCACCACTCCTCGCCGCATTTTGTGCAAAAAGCGCGAAAATCGATAAAATCGATAATTATCGATCGATGACGTGTCATGAGTACGAATTCGGACAAGTTCAGTACTTATCTCCGACGACCTGTGTTGATTGGCTGCAGATTCACCCACTTACCCCGGTCTCCACAGCCGTAGCAGAAAATAGCAGTTTTCGTGCTCCACGGCTAATTTAGTATGTAAACCCACGATTTTGAGGTACCCTTCAAAGTTAAGGTATCAACTTCAAATTGGAATAGGAGCGACCTGCATCCATTTCCAGCATCCTGTGCAAAAATGAGCTCTCTAGCTTAATTTTAAGTGTACCAACAAGATCGTGTACGCCGTCTGAAAAAAAGGAGATTAACAACAAAAACGCGCGGTATTTCAATTTTTACTCGAAAACCAGCGAACCATTCCAAACCATTTTTGGGTGGCATACCCAACTTTTTGCGCTCTTTTTAATGCAATTTAGATCTAGTTCCTACGTACTCGCTCTGAACTAAGATTTCCGAAAAAGGGGTTGCGCGCGGGGCCAATTCAAAACCAAATCTGGTGCTTCGCGCGCACCAGATTTTCTGTACTCGTTT
Source organism: Aplectana chamaeleonis (assembly GCA_029168955.1). Classification (NCBI taxonomy): domain Eukaryota; kingdom Metazoa; phylum Nematoda; class Chromadorea; order Rhabditida; family Cosmocercidae; genus Aplectana; species Aplectana chamaeleonis. Next base: position 34,322 of record JAPDOI010001485.1, read on the forward strand.
CGCGTGTTTTACTTGCATATCGACCGGTGAGACTGCGGACTACATTGGAGGGACTACGGGAGATCTAGGAGGGACTTACTAAAGACAAATTTTGTCCTTGTTTTGAGTGTTTACTTGCACATTAAGCGGGTGGGACTACGGACTATAGTCCAACCATGACAGGGGCCTGAGGAACGTCTGCGCATTTCAAACGTGGCTGAGCCCAGCCCCGACTACCAATATGCAAAGCAGAGCATCGTACAAGGCCCGGGTTCGCAGTTAGCGTTCAAAGTTGGTCGGATTTCGATCGGTGATGGTATGTGATTGGTAATCATAAAGCCGTGATACTGTTATCCGTAGGAGGATACTAACTAAGGCGATAAGATTCTCCCAAAACCACCTGCTGTTGCCGCGTTGCATGAGGAAGGGGCCGCTCAACCTGGGCCCCTAGCAAACCCCCCTCCGCCACCACATAAAGATGGCGGACGACCTGAGGTACGTCGTGCCCAGATGCCACCTATTGTTGCCAACCCGGAGCGACCTGTGCCGACAGGATAAATCTATTTGCAAAAAACAGCCACATGATTGAGTCGAACCACGCACGTTGGTCGCATCGACAGCGCGCGCAGCCACTGCACCGCGCGGTCACGTTGGAGGCGGCATTCTTGGTAGTAGGAAGGGTGTGGGATCAGGGTACGGCAAAAGGTGTGGACAAGGCCTATTTTACTCAAACCCCCTTTCTTCAGAAGCGATTTTTGGCGTTTTTCTTAGACCCACTAGGATCGTTATCTGGTCAGTTTTTTAAATGTAAAATTTAAACAAGAGTAGTATAATTGAAATCTTCGTGAAGAACTGAATGTGAACAGTGTACAGCCCCATTCAGAATGGTCCACTTGGTTTCCGGAAGAGCTCAGACTCCCCCCCCCCCCCCCACCCCCAACACCTCTGCGCAGCTCATGTCTAATTGTGGATATCCACACCCCACGCAGGACCCTGTGTGGGATGAACAAAACAACCAACAGGAATGTATCTATTCCATGCAAATCTTTCCCCTTAGGTCTGCAGCCCATCCTATTCAGCTAAGTTTATTACAAACTATGCACGGCTATTTCTGCTTACACGTTTTCAACAGCTGCAAAAGTACAAATTTTCAAATTTGCAAAAAAATTGATAGTTTCTGTTTTTTTTTTGTAAAAGTCCTAAGATCACTCAAAACTTGATCAGAGTGATTTTTGACGTTGAAAAATATCCCCTCTTTCCCGTGTTATACTTACCTTCTTTGAAAGTTAGCAGGTGATGCTCTAGTTCCAAAATTATACCAATTCTTACAGGGCTTATGATTTTTTTTCAAGAACCATGTTTGTACATGATCACGCTGCTGTTCGCTTAACAAACATCGACTTAAATGGGGTTGAGAATAGAAGTAAATCTTGATGTTTTTGAATATTTCATGTTTTCAAGTGCACTGCCCTTTTTAGAGGCACAGAAACCGCTCAGAAATTATCGCGAGAATTTCGACTGTACCCAACAACTTTGTTAATAACTCAGCTACCTTTAAAAACCCCGTGGTTTAGACCTGTTTTTAATTGTTTCCAGGGCAAAAAAAAAGTAAAGAGAAAAATTTTTGATATTTATCGGAATTTCTCAGACTTTTGAAATTTTTTTTTCGTGACGATCGTTCGGATTTTTATCTGATAGGAGCTCATGATCATGAATTCCTTGTGCTTGCTTTCTCTCCAGAATATCCATCATCAACTTTAAATCTGCTGCTATACTTGACCACTGCTGCCGTTTTCTCCTTTCCTTGCTGTTGACGTCTTTTTTTCTCCACCTTTTTTCATAATCACTGCACGCACTGTCTCACGGTATGTTGGTATGTGTGTGAGTTTTCTTTTTGGTGGGGGGAGTTTATCGAAGGCGCATTTCCGGCAGCTTCTGTGCTGAAAAAAAGTTGTTGTAGAACAGCACCATTTCGATCGAAATGAACAGAGCCACACAGAGATATGGTTAACTGAAACACGATCTTCAACTTGTCATGGCGACGAATTTGTCAAAATATCTCTTAGTGAAGAACCAAGAAATCATCCGAAAAATTCTCTTGAGAAATTACTTCGATGCTTGGTAGGTACGGCCTCTTTAAAAAAAGAGTCAGCCTGAAGGTTCACAAACAGCAATAATAATGAGAACCCAGAGCGAAATCAGCACCAGCAGAAAATCAACAGCTGATGAGGAGCGATTGATCATGTCGTCTTGAAAGACGGCCAGCATCTTCATAATGATTTTTCCTCCAAGATCCATTACAAGTTAGGGGAGGCTACCATTTCAATGCCCCATTGACAGCCATTGCGAGGAATGTTTCCATGATCAGCGCAAAACTCAGAATTTTACATGAACCTCAACGGAGATGGTCAAACGTCGTCAGAAAGGTCAAAGGATCATGCTCTCCTCCAAGCGAGCGAAGTCAACACCTCCGCACGTACACGTGCATTAGGATAGGGTGGCCACCACCTACTTTGCTTGCGATGTGAGCCACCACCTCGCGCCGGGGAGGCAGCTATGAGCTTCCACTTTGGGTGAGATTGCTACGGGCCCTGCTGTCGAGATCTGAGAATATGTGAGATACTGTGGTCGCCCCGTTCATTCCTGTCGAGATAGTAAACGCGGCCGCGGCCACGAATCGCACATCGACGACTACAAAAACTTCGAATAGGCTCCATGCAGAAGATTTGTTTTCGTTCTCATTTTTTCGGACCAACAACGGTTTCAGAACGAAGTGAAAGACTTTTATGTTTTATTCTAATCGATCTACGGATTTATTCGAAGCTTTCTCGTCGAATCACATGTTTTTTCAATCACTCATACGACTTTCTGAGCAAGTTTAGCTTTAGTCGGAAGAAAATGACCTAATCTGGCGGAATCACCTTCAATCAGCATAAGAAGCCCCAACGTCTTCCAAATTTGGTACTCAAAAGTCCTGCAGAATCTCTGTCCTAGTGTAAATGCAACCATAACTCCGAGATTTTCCTTCGAAGACGGGGTTCGCGATAAAAACAACGTTTCATGAGAATGTAGATCTGGTCATAGCAAAAGTAAAAATAAGAGAAAAAAACCCGGAAATTCGCGGGGAAACGTTAAAAACAAGGTATAACAGCTAATTACCGGTGTCGGCTGGCCCCCTAATTAACGAGATTTTCATTAGTTCTTGTTTATCCGCCTTTTGTTTTGATGTTAAAGTAGTCAGTAATCTCTAGAACTAGAAGTGCTTGGAAATTACTTTAGAAGCAAAACAGGCAATTATAGGAATCTAGATAATTAGGGGTGGCCACACCAAGCAATAACTTGTTTCTAAGCGCCAGATCTACCTTTTCACAAGAATAGCACAACGACAGATTTCATCGAGAACCATGCCTTTAAAGGCAGTGCTCATGATAATTTTCAATCCCGAGACTGTCTGGTAAAACGATTTCTTAGCACCAGGAGAGAAACGAAATGAAGAAAAAACTAACTGGGGAAAACGCACCAGAAGTTCACGAAACGCTGTATTCTCACTCCGCTCCTGTACTTTCACACGCCGAAGCTTTCCGTAGACCCGTGAATTTAAATTCTTTTCTCCCTATGGCTCCGTTCTTTAACTTGGACCTTAATTAAAACGGTTCGGCATAATATTTTTAAGGCAGTGTTCACGATGAAAAAATTGTCAATTGTTGCGCAGAAACGTAAGCTTTAGGTCTCTCTTAGAAGAGTAAGGGCGGAAGTACGACGATAAACGGCCAGGAAGTGGGTGAAAATCACGCGGTTCAGCCAACCCATGGGGTAACCCGAGCACGTCATATAACTGTTGTCGTGTTCAATGTCGGAACAGTTTGTGTTTGTCTCACCAAAGGAACAGTAACCGAATTTTGAACAATCTTTATTCCGATAAATTCTAATATCCAAGCATCTGCATTAAACCCCTTTTTTGAGGAGTTTTAGGGTACACGAAACAGAAAATGAAGTCACTTACCCAAAAATTTCAAAGCGCAAAAGAATTTCCGAAGTTTGGTTCGATGTTTTGTCCGCAGTGAGCAGTACACCCGAACAGGCGTGATTAAATATTCAAGAGGTTTTTTTGAACAGTTTTTTCTCCAATATTTGAGAAATCATTGACTAATTTTTCCTTTTATACCCTACTTTGTCAACTTGCCTTCTCAAAAACATCGAAAACTAGGATACGGTTTTTTATCGTGAACACTGCCTTTGATCTACTTTCGATTGAGCCCATTTTTCACCGGTCGCGACCGTCGAGAACTCGTTCATCCTATCGAACAACTAGTCCAAGTCAGATGATTACTTCACTGAATTGAGGCGTTTTAGTGCGTTTCTCGCCGTTTAGTCGTGATTCTAGGAGCGCATAGTGGCCAACGCTTTGTTACAAATGAGAAGCTCGGGAACGAAAATCTCCGTCTACACTGTCTTCAATATGCGGGTTCTAGTTTTGAAACTATACACACTTCAAACTCTCAAAAATTTTGCACTATACTGTCAAAGAACAAATCGTAGGCAATGCCAACAAGTAAGTTTTGTCATATCTGCGCACCACATTATTAGCAACAAATATGGGAAATTGCAAAAACATTCGGAACACTTTTGTGTTAGTTGGATGCAAAAGCGGTTGCGAAAGCAACACGTTTCTAACGCAAAAATCAAAAGAAAAAATAAATAGATGCTTCCATAACAAACCGTAAAAAGAGGTTTTCAATGGCGTGAAGTCTCTGTGTATTATGTGATTTGAGTTTTCGACAATTTCTTCCAAAGCCAAAACACAGAGATGACAAGGCATTTAAAGTATTCAACGGGAAGTACTGGAAGACTGGAAAGTAATGTCATTTTCTTACGCTAAATACAAACACATACATGTTTAACGAATCTTTATTTTTTATCAATGATGTATGGTTAGATCCGTGGCCTGTGTCCTCAAGAAAAAACGTGTAAATTCAAACCGCGGCTGGCGTGGCGGTTTGAATCTCAATCTCTGAGAATTAAACCGCCGCGCCAGCCGCGGTTCGAATTTAAACGTTTTTTTCTTGAGGACACAGGCCACGGACCTAACTATATGTACATATTCCCCATCACTGTCAACGACCTTTTGGACTAATTGACGACAATTCCTCGATTATATGACACGGATTTGATTTCACTTCTGCCCTTTACACGTCGTTGTCAAAAGTTTGTGGTCTTACTGATCGATAGTAACCACTCCTACCATTTACGAATGTCCAATGCATTTGAATGTTTTTGGTAGCAACTGTTGTGTTGCTTCCCTTGCGAAACTCAAAAAGCATGCACTGCCGCATGTGCACCACTTCTGGTATTTGGCTGGCCATTTTACGGAAAATCACAAAATATGTCGTTTGATTGTGTATAAGAAAAGAAGTCAATTCAACCTCACAATGTCTTTGATAAGCCTCTGAACCAAAAAAATGAGCTGATGAATGACAATCAAGTATTGGCATGCGCAGAAACGACATTACTTTCCGGTCCATCTAATACTATACATAGTGGTCTTGGGGATAGGCGGCTAAAAAGTTCGCGATTTTTTACACTTTTTTACGTGATCTCTATGTTTTCTGATTCACTTTTAAACGGCCTAAACTGCAACGGAGCACATCGAAACAGCGTTGGAATGAGGAGAACGTAAAAATCGCAATCGCTTTTGCACCGAACTCTTTACAATAAAAAATATAGTTTCATTCCTTTTAGGTCAGGTGCTAATCAGGAAGATCAATATCCAGGCCAAAATACCGTAAGCACTATGAGTTCACTGTCGAGGGTCTATTAAGGTTTTCTATTCTCTCCAGATGATGAGCGTTCAGCAGATTCCTGTGCAAGCGGTGGACGACGATTATCTAAGAGCTTACTATGAGCAGTATTACAGCGAATGGTACAGGTGAGTTATCATGGCTTCCAAGTAAAAGGCAGATACGAAAAGTTGGTCTGTTGAAGACAACACAATGAGGCCGCCAAGACGACCACCCAGCAGCCGACTACTGCCCCCTCATTACCACGACGGCAAATCAGAATCAAAATGGGCTCACAGTGGGGAGCACCACAGGTAAAGTGTGTTGAGTGGAGGACGATCAAAGTTCGAACGTCCTCAAGTGAATTGCAGACCTCAACTCCAACGTTGACTTTCCAGTCCAGCCAACTTCAGACAAAAATTGAAAGCATGACCGTGAGTACTGAAGAAGTATAGTTAGGTCCGTGGCTTGTTTCCTCAAGAAAAAACATTTAAATTCAACCCGTGGCTGGCGCAGCGGTTTAAATCTCACCGGTGCCTGTCTAATAATTACCAGCCAGCCGCCGGTGAGATTTAAACAGCCGCGTCAGCCGCGGTTCGAATTTAAATGTGTTTTCTTGAGGAAACAAGCCACGAACCTAACCATGGATGCTTCGTTGTAAGTTCAATGCTTCTCACGGTAAACACCTTTTTTTCTAGAGCCCAGGCGCTACGCTGACTCATGATCAGCTCAACAAAGTCTGCGTGGACATCGGAAAGACGACTCGTGGTTTCGGAATCCGAGATCCGAAGAGTTTCGCTTTGAGTAACTGTCCTTTGATTCAAATGTATTACAAACAAGTAAGTTGTCTCCAACTTCTAGTTTTGGCATTTCTTTTAAATTCTTTGTAAGCGTATACGTACACTGTAGGTTCACCCCCACGAGAGATATGTACACCCAAAAACCTGATATATTGAAGGGTGTCCACGAAATGTCTAGGCGTTAAAGTACAGTAGAGTCCTCGCATTCAGTTCAGTCTGACGAATGGAAGGAGCTGCGACGGTAAGTCGCCGCGCGCGATCGAAACCCCGTCGACCGCTTATGTCGCGCGGTCAACTGCCACCATCACGCCTGGTCCATTCACCAGACTAAATTTTATGCGCAAACCATCTGTACTCGGTTTTAGAATTCAAGTCATAGTTTTTTTTTGTTATACGAAAACATGATGTCGTTCTCGGAGCCAATTTTTCGTCGGAAATTGCGGACTGCGGCTGTTGCATCTTGTGACACGTGGTAATCGTGCTGGGAGAAAGGTAAATCGTGCTGAAAGAAAGGTGATTCGTTCCGCGACCAAGTGGTCCCAGCACAATCATCACGTGTCGCATGATGAAACAGACGTAGTCCGAAAATGCGGACTGGAATTTAGCTCAGAGAACAACAGTAGAATGGATGAGCTAACTAACTAGGAAGTGACCAGGGGGCGGATTCATCAACGCGGCAATGCTGGGGCCGGATTCATCAACGCGGCAGTGCTGGTAGCCTTATCCAGTGGTAGCGCTACCCACGGTAGATTGCTACCCTAACAATCACAGTGTGATTCACGAGCGCAATGCTACCGTGGGTAGCGCTACCAAGCAGTTACGCCTAAAAGCCTTATGGATGTGACGACGCGTTTCGCAAACGACGACTACTGCACATCGCTCGTAATCGCTTTTTTAAAGCTTACACTTTTGGAAACTCACGAAGCCTAAAGCATAAAATCATGAAAAAGCAGGAAAATCATGAAAAAGGTAAATCTATATTTGAATCACATGAAGAATCCAGCAGTATGGGAGATGTGGCGATCGTTTTCGGTTTTTTTTTCGTAGATTCTATTTACATGTTCCTTAATATGTAACATTGTTTGAAGATAGAGAATGAGCATGATGTGTAGATTATTCGGGTCATTTTTTTTGGTTTGGGACGCTAACTATAAACAAACAAAGCGAAAAAAATCAGCAGTTTTAGAAACACTTGGGTCTAATTGTGTTATCATTGATTTGCCTTAGTACTTATTTATTTATTTATTACTTACGTGGATATGCATCACACGCGGTATCAAAAAACACAACATCGATAAAGAAAACCGAAGAAGCAACAAGAAAGTCAGTATAAATCAGGAATGTGGTAAACTGCGAAGATCCTCGCTCAGGTACCTGTCGATGAGCCTTTTGTACATGAACAATGATTTTGGCAAGGCTTTGTCTTTGGAAAATCTTGAAAAGTTGGAGCCCGCTCTCTGTGTAAAGAAGGAGGCCCGTGCAGTGGATTTCGCTCTTGGATAAAGTATTTTGATTGGGCAACCTCTCGTATTCGAAGCCAGAATTGTGTAAAAATCGCTAGGAGAAAGACAAACTTCCCCCGTAAACATTTTATAAATCATGATGAGATCGCAGCGCCTTCTGCGCAGGGCGAGAGAAGACAACTTAAAAATAGTATTGCGATCAGAAGCTGAAGGGATTGTGGTGTAGTCATAACCATGCAGTCGAATCCAAAGTTTTCTGGTGAAACTGTTCTGCACTGACTCAATTCTTTTTATGCTGTATTGGAAATGAGGGCTAAAAACCGTTGCACCGTATTCAAGTATGGGACGAACATATGATTTATAGGCGGTCAACAGATGCGTTTCCGATTTAGTGGAGAGAGACCTAAAAATGTTGTGAACCACCCTTTCAGATCTTTTAGCAATGGATTCGCAATGTTCTGTGAAGTCAAGCTTTCCATCAATGATGAAACCCAGATCGCGCAAAGAGTTGACGGCTTCTATTTGCACCTGACCAAGGAGATAATTGTACCTAGGTGCGCAATCAATTTTACCAAGGCGTAAACATTTAGTTTTTGGTGCCGATAGCGGAAGTTTCCATTTGACAGATCACTCAGCAATAGCAGTGATAGCTGACTGAATAGCCAAGTTGTCCTCATGTTTGGAGATGTTCCTATAGATCTTTATATCGTCAGCAAACATTTGACATGATACACCAAAGTTGTTAACCAGGTCCGGAATTTCATAGGTGTAAATAATAAAAAGAATAGGAGATAGAACTCCACCCTGCGGTACACCACTGGTTACTGGAAAAACAGGGGAGAATGTATCGTTCACTTTAACTTGGAAAGATCTATTTGTGAGTCAGGGTCCAGAGTAAACGTGGGAAGACCGTTCTTTTTGCATTTGATATACTTTAGAAAGGTGAATAACTGTTCAAAAATGGTCCGCAATGGTAACCTGAGATTCGAGAAAAAGTGTCAAAACCACATCATTTTGGTCGAAAAAACGTTCATCTCCTTTTCTTTTTTCAGTTGGCGTTCACGATCTTGTTGGAACACTTATCGTTGAGCTAGAGAACTCATTTTTGGCCAGGAAGCTGGTTTTGTTTGCACCTAGCTCCTGTCAAAATTTGAAGTTGGTTGCTCAATTTTTGCGGAACCTCAAAATTGAGGGTCAAGAAAGACAAAAACACGTATAGTGGAGTCCACCAAGAGTGTCTCATTTACTTATCAATGAGAAGCGGTCGATTGAAGATCAATGAACATGAAACTCATTGCAGCACAACCGCTCTCGCTCAATCGGTATGGAGCGTGCTGGTATGGGATTCATGCACATTGATCCTCAGCCGACCGCTTCTTATTGATAAGTAAATGAGACACTCTTAGTGAACTCCACTATAAACATGTTATTAAAAACCATCCGACGTTTACTTATTCGTAAAAATGAACTAGTGAAATAAACACCGTTACTGATAGGCTTTTGCTCAGGATTTGACGGGGCAAAGCTTCAATCAATACGGCAGTATCTCGGAAGTACTTTTTGGAACGCCGCACGGTGTGACTCAGAAGTGCGCCACAGAACGCCGTAGTTAGTGCGCGGGACCCCAGCAGAAGTGCGAAAGACGCCATAGAAAGTGTGGGACCCAAATGGGTGCGCGCAGAACGCCGTAGAAAGTGTGCGGGACCCAAGTGGGAGTGCGCCGGACGCCGTAGAAAGTGTGCGGGACCCAAATGGGTGTGCGCAGAACGCCGTAGAAAGTGTGTTGGACCCAAATGGGTGTGCGCAGAACGCCGTAGAAAGAGTGCGGGACCCAAGTGGGTGTGTGCAGAACGCCCTAGAAAGTGTGTGGGACCCAAATGAGAGTGCGCCGGACTCCGTAGAAAGTGTGCGGGACCCAAATGGGTGTGCAAAAAACGCTCTAGAAAGTGTGTTGAACCCAAATGAGAGTGCGCCGGACGCCGTAGAAAGTGTGCGGGACCCTAATGAGAGTGCGCCTGACGCCGTAGAAAGTGTGCGGGACCCACGTGGGAGTACGCCGGACGCCGTAGAAAGTGTGCGCGACCCTAGTGGGAGTGCGCCGGACGCCGTAGAAAGTGTGCGGGACCCAAATGGGTGTGCGCAGAACGCCCTAGAAAGTGTGTGGAATCCAAATGAGAGTGCGCTGGACGCCGGAGAAATTGTGCGGGACCTAAATGGGTGGGCGCAGAACGACCTGGAAAGTGTGTGGAACCCGAATGAGAGTGCGCCGGACGCCGTAGAAAGTGTGCGGGACCCACGTGGGAGTGCGCCGGACGCCGTATAAAGTGTGCCGGACCCAAATGGGTGTGCGCAGAACGCCGTAGTAAGTGCGTGGGACCCAAATGAGAGTGCGCCGGACGCCGTAGAAAGTGAGCGGGACCCAAATGAGAGTGCGCCACACGCCGTAGAAAGCAAGCGGGACCCAAGTGGGAGTGCGCCGGACGCCGTAGAAAGCGTGCGGGACCCAAATGGGCGTGCGCAGAACGCCGTAGAAGGTGTGCGGGACCCAAATGAGAGTGCGCCGGACGCCGTAGAAAGTGTGCGGTGACAAAGTGAAAGTGCGCAAGACGCCGTAGAAAGTGTGCGGGACCCAAATAGAAGCACGCCCATGCCGATCATTTTTTCGCAGGGCTACCGTAACCATTTTTGAGCAAAACATGATAACGAACGATAACACACGCTCATAACATGCGGGGTATAAAAGGGCAGAGGAGCGGTATACATTCACTCACACACCGTTCTCTTCGAGAAGCCGCCGGGAAGTGACTGAGGAGGTCGAAATTGTGCAAACACGTTTGTTGGCTATTACGATATGCTCATATCCAAGCTGACACTCAGAAAATTTTTGAAGGAGGGTTACGGTAGCACTGCGGAAAAATGACCGGCGTGAGCGTGCTTGTGACCCAAATGGGTGTACCCAGAACGCCGTAGAAAGTGTGTGGGACCCAAATGAGAGTGCGTTGGACACCGTAGAAAGTGCCGGACTCAAATGGGTGTGCGCAGAACGCCGTAGAAAGTGTGCAGGACATCAGTGGGAGTGTGCAAGATGTAACAGAATGTGCGCAGGACATCAGAGGGAGTGTGCAGGATGTCGTAGAAAGTGTGCAGGACATCAGTATGAGGGTGCAGGACTATAGTGGGAGTGTGCAGCACCTCATAGAAAGTGTGTAGGACATCAATGGAAGGGTGCAGGACATTAGTGGGAGTGTGCAGCACCTCATAGAAAGTGTGTGGGACATCAGTGAAAGGGTGCAGGACATTAGTGGGCGTGGGCAGGACGTCAAAGAAAGTGTGCAGGACTTCAGTGGGAGCGTGCAGGGCTATAGTGGGAGTGGGAAGCGCCTCAGCGAAAGGGTGGATGACATCAGTGGAAGGGTGCAGGACATTAGTGGGAGTGTGCAGGACATCAGAGGGAGTGTGCAGGACGTCAAAGAAAGTGTGCGGGCCATCAGTTGGAGTGCGCAGGACGTCACAGAAAGGGGGGGGGGTAGGACATCAGTGGGTTTACTTTCATCTAACACCACCAGGCATAAATCATGTTAGAAAGGAAACCTTTAGGAAAAATAAATGAAATCCCTGAAAGTTTAGTGTCCTGGCAAAAGTGAAGATTTGGCAGGGGCATAGAAATATACTCAGTTAAAGAAGGAGAATAAAGAAAAATGAAAAAAGGTTTTGAAATATTCCTGAGAACGATTTGGCGTAGAATAATTTGTTTTTTGCGAAACGAAGTGAAATAGTTTAAAGTGTGATTTGTCAGTCGAGTTTGAACCAACTATTGATAAGAGTTGTGCGAAACGAGAGATCGCCTAGTCTGTGCTTATCCGTAGAACATATCAAAGCGAAATCACGCGTGTTGATTTTACTTCACCTAATACGTGAAAACCGCCGCATTACAGCTCCCGAAAAAGTTTTGATGCTTCCCATTTCACGCGTGATTTCGCTTTGATATGTTCTACGGATAAGCACAGACAAGGCGATCTCTCGTTTTGCACAACTCTTGTCAATAGTTGGTTCAAACTCGACTGCCAAATCACACTTTCAACTATTTCACTTCATTTCCCGAAAAACAAATTATTCTACGCCAAATCGTTCTCAGGAATATTTCAAAACCTTTTTTCATTTTTCTTTATTCTCCCTTTTTAACTGAGTATATTTCTATGGCCATGCCAAATCTTTACTTTTGCCAGGAACCTAAACTTTCAGGAATGTATCGTTCACTTTAACTTGGAAAGAACTATTTGTGATAAAGTTTTCGATCCACTTGACGATTCGATGATGTATGCCTACTGTTCTGAGCTTGGAAACAATCTCAATGAATGATACCTTATCGAAAGCCTTCATAAAATCAAAATAAATTACGTCTACACAATTATCATGGTCTATAGCTTTTGTCCAGTCATCCAAAGTTGATAACATCAGAGTTTCAGTAGATTTTTTCGCTCTAAAGCCATGCTGCTGTTTTGGAATGATCCTGTTAGCCTCGATATATTTCACGAGTGCCGACTTTAATGTCTTTTCGAAAACCCTAGCGAAAACGGAAGTAATACTAATGGGTCGATAATTTGTCACGAGAGTGTGAGGAGCTTTTTTAGGTATAGGGTAACATAGGCATGTTTCATCTGTTTGGAACTTCGGCATGCATGAAGCTGAAATTGAATATTAGCTCGAGAGGAGCAGCTATAGCAACCGCGACTTTTGAAATGAAGTATGCTGGAACATCGTCAGGAGTAACGGAAAGAGCTGACGGCAAACTATCCAGTAATTTGTGAATTTCTTCTTTATAAAACCATACGGAGCTGTCATTTGAAGAATTTTGGAGAGGCGCATTGACATTAGACTCTGAATCAGCATCGACAAAATCAGAGAACGATTTCCTAAAATAAGAAGCCAGCATGCAAGCTTTCTCAAAATCAGAAATTGCCGAATTTCCTTCTTCATCAATCAGTGTGGGAAGCTTGGTAGATGGTTTTTAGCCTTGAGTTCAATAGTTTATAGAGAGAAGCCTTTTGGGACTGTCAAGAAACTTCCGTTCAACGTAAATATTGTATTTTTTGAAAATTTGTCAAACTTGCATTTGATGGTATTGAAATACGCAACTTTCTCCAGAGATGGATCGTTTTGGGACTCTTGCAATGCCCTTTCCTTCAAAAGAAATAATCTAGAAAGGTTTGGTGGTAGATTCTCACTATTTATGGTTAGCCTTTCTAGTGGAACAAACTCATGAATACACGTATGCAGCACCGAAAGAAAGAGCTCGTATTTGTCATCACAACTCCTTTGCTCGTCTAAAATGGCTCTCCATTGGATGGAACGTAGAACCTGACATATATACGGATAGTTTGCTCTGTGATAAGAACGACGAAGCCGGTATTGAATTGAATCAGTAACAGTATCAACATCAAAGGAGAGGGAGAAGTGGTCACTAGAACCAATAGGTGCAGCGACTTCTACGTTTTGACACGGTGTTTGTGGCTACATAGAACGAGATCCAGTATGTGGTTCCCGCGGGTGGGAGTAAAACTTTTTGGAAAAGTTTGCAACTGTTGCACATATCCATGAAGACCTGAGAAGCTCTAGAAGTACCGCGTCGAGTATTTTCAGACCAATCAATATCAGGAGATTAAAATCCCACTGATGATACATTGACCGTTGAAAGCGCACAGATCACTCAATACCTTGGTCAGCTGAATAGAGCCGTTCAGATTGCAATCTGGGGCTCTGTACACAACAATAATTCTAATGGCAGCTTGTGGCAAATGGAGATCGCAACAAAGAAGCTCAAAAGCTCCAGAAATAGATTCTTTCCAAATCGTAGTCAAAGCTATGGATTGTTTAGCTAGAATGAGAACACCCCCACCCCTTCTATCGCTTCTATCGCACCGAGCGAAACGGGTAGTTGAACAGATATCGCCTAGAATAGGCTCTAAATCTATGGAATCGTTTAGCCAAGTTTCGGTAATCATAGCAACATCACAGTTGAGGCTTCGAATAGCAAATTTCAGGGCGTGACTATTTTTTTGTAAGGAGCGAATATTACCATAAAAAATTTGAGGCCTGAGACAGGCTCCCGAGGAGGGCTTATCAGTTTCCCGAAACAGAGTTTTCGGATTGCGTTGACTGAAGAGTAGAGTCATGATTTTGGGAAGCATTCCTACGCGCAATCCAGGCCTCTCGGATTCGAGCTCTTTCTTCCCTTGTTAGTGAGGCGCGTATATACACGCCTTCACGAGAAAAAGATCGAAGCCTAGGTGCCTTTTTAATCGTGAGCTGTTGATAATAGGTGTTTGGCAGAATGACTTTCAATAAACGAGATCTACCTTCAACAGGTTTTCCTAGTCTATAGACAATTTCAGGTATACATTCAATCTCCAAGTGATCTAACATTTCCTTCACATTGTTGCGATCGCAGATGGCTCTATCAACAGAAGAATCAGAGTCAAACTCAGGAAATCCTGAGACTACAATTGACCTAAGCCTCACACTTTCTTCATAATTATTATCAGAAGCAGGAATAATCGGTGTCTGACTAATTGGCACATGAGAGGTGACCTGAGACTGAGCAAGAGATACCTTCAATCTAGCATTTTCCTCACGAAGATTGGAAATTTCCTCACTTAGCTTTAAGTTCTTTGCGACAACTGCTGACATTTGTTCTTGAAATGTGAAAATATGACTTATCAGCGTCTTCAAGAATGCAGGTGTTTTCTTATCTGTCTGCAGCTGACTGAGAGCTGAAGCGATGTCATCAGGCGGCTTCCCAATACTGCTTCCGACGCTGGTATTGTTCCTCGCTGTCTTCTGCAATCCGGCAGGGGGAGACATGTGCGAACAAGGAATCGGCAGTGTGGCGATCGATAATCCGAACTTATGCGAATGTTTTATACCTTATACTTACCTAGTTTTTTGTATAGTTTAGGTTGAAAAAAAAACAAGAGAAAATCACGGCTTCTCATTTTTAATATTGTTCTGAACCTGTTTTTTTTTTCAAATCTCATCATCATCAATCCTTCCACGCGCTCGTCCTCTGGATAAATTAAAAGAGTATTTCGCCCAGAAATCGAAAGCGGTGAATCCCAATTTTCGCGTCATAGGAAAATCATGGATACATATTAGGTTCGGGGAAAATTAATGACGGTTTTTATGAAATCAAATCTTTCCTCCCAAACGAGCTTTTTTAGCAAACTGTAATATGGCATTCAAAAGCGCATTTCTCTATCTATCCTACACTACCGGAAATCGAAAAATGGTCGACAATTAGGATTAGGGGTTCCGAGTAGTTTTTAACTAAGAAGTTTGGTGTCTAAAAGTCATTACATGAAAGAGAAATGGAGGCTACAAGAACATTCAGTACTTACAACACACAGCAAAATTAAGTTCACAAAAGATCCAGTTCTGTGAGAAGAAACAAGAAGAGTATATCAGATGGAGAAGCATCAAAATCCACAAAAAGCTCAACGGGATCAAGAAAACTTATTTATTAAAGCCACAATTGTTTTTGCACCAACCTAATGAGTGAAAATTAATCGAACCTCAACGATAAATAATGAGTATTGACAAGAAAGTTGCGGATTTCGTGGATGAAAACACAAAATTTTATCCAAATAAAGACAAAAGTGATGGAAATCCGTTACACAAGGGGTTTGAAAACAGCTGTTCAAAGGACGAGAGCGTAAATTTAGCATCAGAGCGCGAAATCTCGCCGGGTAATGCGCCGCTGGTAGGACCCTACCCGAGATTCGCGCTGGGTAGGCTTTATTAGGTTGCTACCGTGGGTAGCAAATTTCGTGAATCGCTTCATTCGCGCGAATTTCGGTAGGGAGCTACCCTTACCCAGTCTACCAGCGCTAAATTTTGTTGATGAATCCGGCCCCAGACCTGTCTGCCAGAACTACAGTTGACCGCAATGTTAAAAGGACATGGTGCGGTTGCGGACTCGCACTAAATTACGGTAGAATCTGGCACTTTGCTAGATTTCGTCATCGATCGGCGCCAACCGTCGTCTCTCTGCTCACGAGAATATCAGCTGTGGCGCCGATCGATGACGAAATGTGGCAAAGTGCCAGATTATACCGTAGTTTTAGTGCGGGTCCGCAACCGCACCATGTCCTTTTAACATAGCGTTCAACTGTACTCATGTAGCCATGTTTTTCTGATTGACCACCTCCGGGTACTTGTACAGAGTGCGCTTCAAATATGGTGACAAAGTTTCAAATCTCAACACTTCGGCATAAGTGCGTGCCTAGTCGGCTTCTGTGGTCTATTCTTTTCATCAAACCTCTCTCTTCAATTGCACAAAGTTTCGGAGCGCGAAATGGTTTTTGAAAGAAATGGTGGGCGAAATCCTGAAGGGTCCCTGATTTTTCACAGTGGAACTCGTCATTGAGTCGGCTCCGGTTATTGTTGCTCGTCCACCCTTGTGACCGTGGAGAACCTATCCAGTGGCGTCGTGTTGAAGCAGAGGGTGTCCACTCTGGAACGCATCACACCTGAAATCCATGGATCGGCTATTGAAAGAACGCAAGGGTAAATTGCCGAAATCCATTTTTGTCCCGGGTCAGTATTCGAGACAGCTGAATTCGTGACACTTTTTCGTTTCCCTGACGACGTGCAGGCGTCAAACTTAGAGTATACGTGCCCCAGAAGGTTTCCTATCGGTCTGTACCCATATTACCAACTTTTCTCAAAAATCGATATAATCGATCGATTATCGATTTTCTTGAAAATCGATGAGAAGTACGAAAATCGATGAAGAATATTCTTCCGCTTTTGACCACGAAGTTAGACGTCTGCATGTCTTGAGGAATACAAAAAATAACGAAAGTGTGGATGCGCTGAAACTGACAGGGCGAGCGTATGAAATTCAGCGGCTTTCCCTCACCTTCTTCTGGTAGAGGGTCGCAAGACTTCAGCTATGATACGCTTTGAAGCAGATACCTTCTGCTTCAAAACGACCCCTTCGAACAGTTCTCTAGGCTCGCTTACGGGAAGTAGGAAAGATCATCGAAGATGACTACGAGTCGATTTATTTCTTACGAATTGAGGACCCTTCAGGCATTTGTCCACAATTGATTTCAAAATCGATTTCGTGCTACGAAACTTCGTACGTTTTGAGAGAGATGTTCATTGGAATGAACAGAACACAGAAGCCGATTAGGTACGCACATATGCCGACGTGATGAGATTTGAAACCTTGTCGCCATACTCAAAGCGCGCCATGCAAAAAACCTATTTTAGCTGCCCGAGTAATGATAAAATTTTCAACTTTTTTTATAAAGAAATTCAAAAAAAAATCTGCCCAAACTTCTGTCAAAGGGGACATTTGAGGCGCTCAACTCGAATATGAGTCACGTTTTCGATAATTCGAACGATAAAGACAGTTTACGGTAGATAAATTTTATTTTACCTACAGAGCTCGCAACTTCTACGCCCATAACTTTTTCTTTTACTATTACTCGGGCAGCTAGGATAGGGTTTTTATGACTACCCGGGAGGTAGTCGATCAGAAAAACCTGGTCTCATGGATAGTTCTGGCGACCAGGTCTGGTCATTCCCTTGTAAGGGTTATTCACTACGGTTCACGTATCAGTAGGACAAACCTCATGAACTTTTTTCTATTTTATATGGAAATCCCCAAGATAGCTATGGAGTCTCCAAATGTTTCTTATTTGTCAACTCTGAATATTTAGGCTGTGGATGCTTTTTTTTCTGTAACTGACTGCTACTGTTTCAGGTGACATGTGAACAAATCAATAAAGTGATGGACTACTGCGTGCAGAATTCTTTGCTCACTTAGACAAAGCATTATATTGTATAATTATTGGTTGTCACGGGTATATTATATAGAACAGATAAATTATTTACTTAAAAGGAGGTTTCACGATAATTCTCAACATTGAGATTATTTGCTAAACGATTACTTGGCGCCCGAGTAGAGCAAAGATAACGAAGAATTTTGGGGAAAAAACGTTTCAAAACAGATCAAAAACTGTTCTCTCCCCCCTTTATTCTCAGTAGAACTGCTTGTTGGGACAATGAAATCCTTCGTACACCGTTGTCTAAAATTCAAGACTGCGGCAAAAATTACTCTTCTGGATCCTAACAATTACAAATATGCATAATATGATCTTCCAATCTTGCTTCAGCCTCCTCAGACGGTCTTCTTATACACTGGAGGGGGCTAGCGCAGCTCTTCAGGGGGGCAACCCTCCGGGCACCGGCGCTTGCCCCCCCCAATCGGATCGGGGGGGGCTACCGCCGAAGTGACAATTTGGCTTGATCGGAGCCCCCCGTCACTGCCCTGAAGCCCCCATGTCACTGCCCTGAAGCCCCCCTGTGACTGCCTTGAAGCCCCCTGTCACTACCCCGGAGCACTGATGTCACGGCCCCGGAGCAGTGACGTCGCCCTCCCCCCCCGGAAAGCGTCGCCGCCCACCTCCAAAAATATCCCTTTCTGACAAGGACTTGAAGTCCCCGTCCAGGTCCGAATGCAGCTCTCTATGAGGTGAGGCGCCTTTTATACCGGTTGAGCACGTGATAGATCACAGGAGAAATCACGTCAAATCGGGACAAAACTTGTAGGTCGTGCACACTGGTCTAAGGGTAGGAACGAAATCAATGTAAACTCGTTGCTCTTACCTTATAGATACCCTGATTGATTTTATAACAAGATCGACTAACAAGTTTTTGAAAAAAAATTTATTTACTTATTTACTTGAATGAGGATGCCTGCGTTTGGCCTACTATGCCTTCTCTGGCCTCTATTGTCGTAAACTGCCCTCTCCGACTTCTTCTGATCTCTTTCGTCTCTTGCTCTCTCGAGGGGGCGAGCGCCGGAGGAGAGCAGGGACCTCCCCTGAAGCCACCCTCGGGGGAGGCCTGCGCTGTCGCTCCCCCAAGTCGAAAACGGGCTCCATCGTCCGGCGCTTGCCCCCTCCCCCCGCAGAGTCTGAGTTGGAGTAGTACATCGGCGAAATAGGGGTCGCATCCCAGGACTGGCGTCGGATTCAACCCCTCCTCATCAGCAGTACCTGCTCTTCTTAGCAGCAGCTGCTTCCGATGACGAGAGGTAGAACCCGATATCCGCCCGCAAAGGCACAATACAAGCTCAAGGACGAAATCTGAGATTTTCACATAATTGTGAAGCACACCGATTCCACATAATACCTGCCAACTGCGAGTTCTCGATTCCTCCGAATAAGCGAGATATCGGAGGAAGCCACCCTGGGGCGCCTACCCCAGGAAACCACTTTGGCAAGCCCCTTTTGCGATCTTTCAAGCTCAGCAGTGGCGAGATGAACGACGGTTTCCAATCAGTTGCCCAGTTCTTCTCTTCAATCTCAGCATCTCCCCTTATTCAGTTTTCATACATCGGTTGCAAATAACGGAAGATACAAGCCTCAGACAACTCGTCCACCATGCTTCCGCAGATCAAATTTTGAAGGGCCACAACTCCAATCTCAGGAGTCTTGCAAGATTCCAGAGACGTCATTAGAATAAGCGCGTGACCGCTTTTAAGATAGGCTGAAAAACAGAAAAGAAACATTTCCTTAAAGGCAGTGTCCACGGTAAAAATCGCTTTCGAGTTTTCACCAGAAAACGAAGGTTTGGTGTCTGACTGTTTCATCAGTGAAGAAAGAATCATGAAAAATGCTGCGAAACATCCAGAATCAGCTCTTCTTTTCGAAAGCCACATTTCAACGGTGGATGAGTTGCGCGGGCATGGGCCTGAAGTGGACAGCGTGCGCAAATGCGCCCCAATGCTAAAACTCAGCCGCGCTCGCGCTCCAATGCTAATGTAGAAGCGGACCAAACTGTTCCTCGGAAAACTCGGCCGCGAGCGGAAGGGCTGGCGCAAGCGGACTTCGGAGCCGCATGGAGCTCTTTCCGGCTCGTTTTCGTTCGTTCTTCCGACCCCAGTGCTCCAATGAGATCCTGAACTTTCGATTTCCGGCCAAACACCGAGGACGAAATTTATCGTGGACACTGCCTTTAAAGGCTCAGTCCAACCTCAGGAGTAAAATTTTATATTATACTCCGCCCAACGTCATTAGCAACTCTGCCAAGCGCGAGATCTCAGATCGCTCAAATAAGTGAGAAACTACAGTGAAAAGTCGGCCCCGCCCACAATACCCTAAAAGCCTAACTGCGCATACCACCCCGCAGTGGAAACCAAGAGCTCTGCTATTGTATATTTTGCCTTTGAGCATGGCCATACAAACCAGTTTTTCCGTTTGCAAGAATTTGGGTTCCCCATTCGGGGAGAAACGCTTGTTCATACTTTCAGGGCATTGGGGGTGGGGCCGACTTTTTCTCGGTAGTTTCTCACTTATTTGATCGAATTGAGATCTCGCACTTGGCAGGGTTGTTATAAACGGTGTGTGGACTATATCAAATTTTACCCCTGAGGTTCGACTGTGCCTTTAAAGGCAGGGTTCGAGATAAAAACGGTTAATGCGCTATCCTCGTTTGAGGGTAGATTAGGCCATCACAAAAGTGTCAATAAGTGAAAAGCTGAAGAAAAAACGCTCCAGAACAAGTTAATGCTTGGTGTTGGCCGCCCACAACTATCAAAATTTCTATAAATGCCTGTTTTCACATCATTTATTTAGCTTCTAAAGCTATTCCTGAGCACTTCTAGAAAATACTTAGTACTTTAAGAGCGGGACAAAAGACGGATAAACAAGCAATCATGAATATCTCGTTTATTGGAGACAGGAGCTCTCTACACAGCGAGGGAGGAGTTGTCCGGCCTTTAGATACTCTAATTCCACTCGGGACCACTTCACTTGCATTGAGTAGCGTGACGTTTCGAACCGCAAATCCGAGACAACTCTCTCGGTGTGCAGAGAGCCCCTGTCCCGTTAATCAGGGGGGGGGGGCACCTGTGATCAGCCGCTCTACCTTGTTTTGGTGCGTTTTTTCCGCAAATTTTTGAATTTTTCAC
Organism: Aplectana chamaeleonis; assembly: GCA_029168955.1. Classification (NCBI taxonomy): domain Eukaryota; kingdom Metazoa; phylum Nematoda; class Chromadorea; order Rhabditida; family Cosmocercidae; genus Aplectana; species Aplectana chamaeleonis. The sequence goes on from JAPDOI010001485.1 coordinate 55,323, forward strand.
CTAGTGATAACCAAATCTACATTCTCATAAAGATAGCTGAAATATCGTTTTTATCGCGAAGCCTAGCTTCAAAGGCACACTTCAAGTTCAGGAACGAAATCTGAGGTTTACCCATAGTTTTGAAGTAGACCCACCCTATATAACACCTTCCAAGTGCAAGCTTTCGATTCCTTCGAACAAGCGAGATATATGAGGAAGCCACCCCAGGAAGCCCACTTGAAGAAGCCACTTTCGCACGCCCCATTTACAATCTGTCGAGCTCAAAAGTAGCGAGTTGAGCGATGATTTCCGATCAATAGCCCCATTCTTCCCTTCATTTTCAGCTTCTCTCTTTGTTCAGGTAGGACCGCATACATCGGTTGCAATGACGGAAATTACAAGCCTCGGACATCTCGTCCACCATGCTTCCCTAGCTCAATTTTTGAGGAGCCATAACCCTGCTCCCAGGGGTCTTGTAGTTACGATTCCACAGGCATGATTGGAATCAGTGTGGGACCGTTTTCAAGACAGGCTAAAATATCGAAGAACGATTCTGAGGTTATACTGTGCCTATAAGTGCAACCCGTCGTTATCGGCAAGATGTTCTGCGAACTGAGAGCAGGATTCGGAAAATAACCCCTCCAGCAGGGTCCGCAGCCATTAGGCCAACCTAGCCACGGAGGCCAGTCAAGAGCAGGGTTGTGCGGAAATCTTTTTCGAATTTTTCGGAAACGGAAGAAAAATGGCCAAAAAACGCCGGAAACGGAAGAGACTAAAAAACTAAGAGTTGTATCACTTGACATTTTGTCGCTACTCATTTTTGTAACTCTCGTTCGGTAACCTATTGTTTCAGTCAATAAACTATTATTACTCAAACTACATAGAATTACTATGGGGTACTGTTTCGAACGCTCGCTCCTGAAAAAAATCCGAAAGGGAGGTTTCGAAACGATTCAAAGCAGTGTACAGTTAGTTCCCCAGAAAGAGTTCAGGCTGTACCAGGCGTAGCCGAACGCGAGCGGCCGCGCTGCGTGTTCAAGGCTGATAAGAAGTCAGTCTTCAAATTATCACCGTTGACTGTTTAGATTTCATTTTGAACCTTAATTATCCACCGTACCTAATACCACACAATTAAGCTTGAAAGTAAAAGACAACCACTCGGCGAGTATAGGAAAATTAACTTGTGAACTACCTCTAACGCGCACTGCCATTGCCCATGGTAACCTCCACCTGCCTCCACCCAGGCTCCTTCCTGAAGGACAGTTTGTTCGTGCAGAAAAACGTGTCTTGATTCTTATTGCTGTCGTGGAAGTTGGCAAACGAGTAAGAAGATTTTAGCAAAGAGCCCCACAAAAAAGTATCAGTCTCGGAAAGAAAGCAACTAAATAATCCCCCAAAAGTGGTCAGATTCATGAGGAACCTAATTGCGTCGTTCATCGTTGTAAGGGTGAAAGGCTATTCTAGAGCCCCGAACTTTGTCGTACAGGCTCAGATACATATTCAATAGAACACAAGAGTTCGAAATAGAATCTCAGCCCCTCATGGTGCCTTCAAACATCGTTGCCTAGACCCACTACCATTATCCATGCATACAACAATATTTTCTTCCGTTTCCGGCCCCAAAAAGTCGGAAACGGAATCGGAAACGGAGCAGTTGGGCACAGCCCTGGTCATGAGGTTTGAATGAGTCGTGGAACATTAGCAAACTCGATAATAAAAAAATTTCAAATGTTTGGAAGGTTATTAATCTCCGGGTCGTCTTCCGATCTCTACCAGAGAACTTATTTTTTATTAATATTTGCTGGTCGTCGTCGAATAACATGCGGTGTGAATGAGCATGCTATCGAGGTTGACCTTATACAGCGTTTATGGGCTAACGAGGACCTGCGGTGCAGTCGACGCTGACAATTTTCAAGCAGGCTCCTGTGCTGAGTTCGTTTTATCCATATCACACTACGCACATTTTCAGTCAGAATTGAACCTTTCAGGTGAAATTGTCAGGATATTTATTTTGCAGAACAATTCTTTTTTGAATTCTAAGAAGGTTCTCCATCTGTTTTACAGTTTCTGCTTCCCGTAAAATTCGATTGTTTTCGAATTACACATGTAAATCTAATATGCGGCTTCAGCGCTTCTTGTTTTAGTTCCCCAAACGCTTGGGACCGAATAGGATGATTTTTTGAGTAATATCAAATACGATTAATTTGACTATTCGAGTATCCGATTTTTAAAATCATTCGAAATTTCAACTTTTTCTCAAGTTTATAGATTAGCGGGCCGGCGCACGCGACAGCCGCGGTTGAGATTTGAATGATTTCCCTCGAGGAGCCAAGGCACGAATGAAACTGCGATGCCACGAACGCTATATGTAAATCACGATTCCATATATAAAAAACTAGAAACGGGATTTTTTTCAGTAACTGCTCACTGAAATGAAAATTCCCACGAATCGCTCGCCTTTTTATGAAATATCCTTATATTCAGCACTAAACCGGACGCTGGTGGATCGAGGGGAACAAGTTCAAAATATTCTTCTGATTCCGGAAACTAAATTGCTCGGTATTCCGAATACTCCAATCATTCGAGAATTTAAAAAAATAGGTTTTTCTCTTATTATAAGGTTCATTCGGAAAATTGGATGTTCGGCATTTCAAATAAACGGCCAGATTCGAGTCACGAGATTCGTATATTCAGCCTTGAAAAAAAAATATAAAAAGTTTTCTCGAGCTAACCGAAAATGATTAAAATTTCCGAATATTTTAAGTTTAAAAAATTGAACAAAGTTCCCGAATATTCATTTCAATCGAATAGAGTACAGGTTTTAATATTTAAAAAAACGCCTCATCCTAAATATCAATCACTCAAAAGTTTTGAAAACGCCTCATTCCAATTCATTCGCTCAATCGGTAAATTTAAAAGGGGGCTATAATTGAAATGTCCGAGCGTAGCAAGGCAAGCAGCGGAACGGTCGGTCATGGCAAAATATAACAGTGATAAGGAGAATTCTAGGTACATGATAAGTCCGATAAGCCATACTTCGACCGGCTCGAAATGAGGGAGCTAGGCAATATGTAATTGCAGGAACAAGACATCTTGAAGGCCAGATTTTTTTTCGATTTTTTTTTTGTTTTAAACTCGAAGAATTTAGGTTGCTCGGTTTTTTCGTTTTCAAACTTTTTTCGCAAATGCCACATTGCAGCGTACAGGCCCACGCCAGTAACACCACCCATACATAAACCCGCTCCACGCCCCGATGAAAAGCGGGCGTCGCCAGTGGGATAGTGGTCGTGGAGCCCAAAATCCGAAGTCTTGTCGCCCGCGGTGAAGGCCTCCGCGGGCGCGGTAGTGACTGTAGTGGGCGAGCAGCTGCTTTGTGCCCGGGCGACAAGCCCATCCTAGTTTATTTTTTTTTCAAAAATGTACACAGGCGGTGCGCGCGGCCGGCACGCTAACACGCAACCCGGCCATTGCGCCGAGCACCAACTGGGGCCGCCAGTGGTCAAGCAGGGCCTCCAGCGGCCAGGCGGGGTCAAGTATGTACCTCAAACTTAATTGAACCGATGGCACTGCAGTCATCCGAGTCCTGGCTCAGAGGCGCGTCGTATGCTTCACTTAGAAAATGACTTCTTGGGCGTCGAGCCTCTTTTGGGGGCACGCTTCGCCCATGATAGGCACCATATCGCCCTTATCCCCGCGACAGGCACGCTCTCGTGTCAGGAGGGCGAGCACATGACTATCACGTCTTTGGGAAACTGAGCGGATCGGAGTGGGCGTCAGGCTCCTTTTTGTATGAGCAGGCTGGGGAGTGGCTGGAAAACTACCGCCTTCATGAAGATTTCTTTAGTGAAGGACAGAGTTCTGTGTATTACTACTGCCAAGAACGTGATAGACAACTAGCACACATTTATCTACAGCTAGCAAACTAGAATCTGAAAAATTTTCACATATGTATGGCATCTGTTTGAATAGTTATAATTCACACGTCTAAATTAGAAGATCTATCAAAGGATCATGACAACTGAAATCACCGTCTCATTCTGTCATGGATGACAACATGACCAAGGCCTCAAATTAAAAGAATAGTTAATAGAAACTTATGTTTGTTTAGGAAATGCAGTTAGATTAGAGAAATATTAGAGTGTCAGAATACAGTTATTGAATGAAAGTGTATAGATGAGGCGAGATATCCACTCTAGGGATGTTCACTACCATCAGGATTCTCGTATGGCGCGGGAAGACTAGTCTCCCCAGGTTCCATTCCCCAAATTTCTCGGGCATATTCTGAGATCGTACGATCAGTGCTAAACTTTCCGGTAGAGGCGATATTCATTAGCGCCATTTGACACCACTTTTGCTGGTCCCGGTACGTTTCGGACACCTAAAAATATCATAGTGAGAGTGAAAATACTTCGGACGACGGCGGAAGACAAGTACGTTTCATTAGCCGGTACAACGACTGTCGACTCACCTTATCTTGGCAGGCTACGTATGCGTCGAAATCGGCGCAAACTAGGAATCTGTCGTGATGTCGCAGCATGTTGGAGAGATCCCGCAGTTGATCAGGCTGCTCCGGAGTAAACATGCCAGCTTCGATCTGCTCGACGATCTGCGTCAAAGCGGGGCTCTTCTTGATAAAGTCTTCAGCATTATATCCACGTTTTTGCAGTTGCTCAACCTGAAAGTTTTTTTTTTGAAAAAAAATGTGTTTCAAAGAGACAATTACAACTTACCTCCTCAACATTCATTCCGAAAATGAAAATATTCTCCATTCCCATTTCTTCAGCCATTTCTACATTAGCACCATCAAGCGTCCCAATCGTAAGAGAACCATTCAACTACAAACAAAGCGGTCTGGCTCACTAAGAACAATCACCCACTTCTTCTAAGAGATTGATTGTGTGCTCAATTTTTGCAATACCCTCCCTTATATCTGAATTTAATCGCTAATTTTCATACTACTACATTTGAGCTGGCTGTCAGTACACAGGGTGGCAGAAATATACGTGTGAAACAGAGTAAGGCGTAGCGGTGTGATCGGCCCGTGAGAGGTGCGGCCCACCTCCTCCAGCTTTGGATCCGTTGCGGCCCCCTCCCAGCGAGGTTGTCATTTTAACTCTTTGTGTAAACCAATTTGTGCGGTCTCTTCCGAACAATGCTTCCAAACGATTTTTCAGCAAAAACGGATGTTATAGGTCAAGTCACACCGGCTGTAATAGGCTCAAAATGGTGCAAAATGAGAAAAATTAATAATTAACTCGTTCACGACCACTCCTAATTTTGGGTGACTGCACATTCAGACCGCGTACAATATTGCGTTACCATATACCGTGTCCCACCGGTGGGACACGTTTTCTCGAATTGCACGCCACTGGAAATCGAATTTCGTTTTTCATGTTCAATGCGTAGCTATCAGTAAGGTAAACCAGCTCTTTCTTCCGAAAGAAAAACTGCTTTAAATCACAACGGGTCAAGTGGGAATACTAATTCGCCGCCACTGTTTCAGTGATCTTCACCTGGATGGGTTACTTTGAACGCGATTCACAGATCATGTATCTTAATACCTGATCTGTGAATCGCGTTCAAAGTAACCCATCCAATGCCTAATCTGTGAATCGCGTTCAAAGTAAGGTTTAATTACCCAAGTTTGAGGTATGGTATCGCGCCGATGGGCAACTGGTGTGCGGCTCTACAACTACTATTCACGTGAACGCTGCCAAAAGTTGGTCTTCACTTGGGCTTCACAGGCGAGGAACCGTGTGGCGGGTTCTGCAATTTCAACAACCTTAAAAAAGCCACCATAACAGGTGAATTCCGGCCTATACCGTCTCTGTACACCGACACGATGCCCGCCGCTGCCGCTGTCCCTTTCCAGATGGTGACCAGGCAGCGATCGGCTAAGGAAGCCAAGGATGGACGTTCACAGTCACCGGATGGAACCGAGACGGCGTTGGAACAACTGCAGGAGGACAAGAAGGCCCCGGAATATTTGAAGGCTTTGTTTGTCCATTTATTTCACGTGCAGAGCGAGTTCTCAGCGGTTCTGGCGAAGAACTAAGAGCTACAGGAGAAGGTCACAGCACTCAGCGCAGAAAAGTCCGCACTCAAGAGTGCGCTAGCGGACGGTGAAGCTAAGCTTTCTCAATCACCCGCCCAGCGAAGCTCCCCTGTTGTTGACAGTCGTGTGGTTAATGGTAGGCATAGTGTTGACGCTGAGGAGAGAGAGCGGTTGCGCTCCGCCGAAAGTTTGCCAGTCATCGACCTCCTCCTAGTCTATGAATTGTTAAGCGGTCAAGCCAACAGCATCGACGGCGCAAAGGGAGGAAGGGGCAGTGGTGGGCATGTGACCAGGGTTCGAATCTCCTCCAGAGCTGCTTTTTTGCAAATTCACGAAACTTTCATATTTTGATCAAAAATTATATCACGAAAGTCATTTTATCCTTTTGCTGCGCGATAGAGCCACATCGACAGTAAAATAGACTCGGGTACAAAGGATTTATGGTTTTGTTCCCCATCAAGGGATTCCATTGTTTTGGAGAACTTATATGATTCGGAAGTATTAACATCACATATTTTTAACAACCCTATCACTTTATGGGACGCAAAATACATAACCACTTCTTTCAACAATGGTAAATAGGCACATAATCCATCAAACATAAGCAAATTCCGCAATAGGGACAGCGAATGAACGCGATAGGCCCCTGGCAACCTATTTCTTCACAGGGGCGGAGCGCTACTGGAAATTCGAGATCGGCTGAAGTTTCGAAAGGACCCGGACCGATAAGAACGTAGCCGGCCTTAAAGGCATCGTCCACGCCGGAAACCATATAATATTTTGAACGACCTAAAAATTCAAAATTCAAGGTTTTGTCTCCCATCAAAGCTTTTCCATTGTTTTGGGGAACTTATATGAAGGAGGTTTAATTACCCAAGTTTGAGGTGCGACCGTAGTCGCAAGAGAGGAGGCGAGGCGATTGGGTGATTCTGGTGTCTGGCGTCGGTTACTGTGTCAGTCGATTTTATGCAGTTCGTGACAACGTGCTGAGGATCCTCTGCGAGTACCTCTGTGGCGGGGTGCGAAATTTTCGATCGACAACAAAAAGCCACCTTATCAGGTCTATCCGTTTCGCTGTTGTTTCATTTCGTGTCATGCCGTCTACAGGTTGTCCTGCGTCTATCATTCAGACAAGAGGAGCGGCCAAACGAGCGGGATCGCAACAGCCTCTGGACTTTGCGGGAGCTATCGAGCAGCTGATGAGAGATGAGTCGCTACCTACTCACCTGAAGCTAGTGATAAGTCATTTCTCTTCCATGAAGGAAATGTTCGATTCAGTTGTCTCGAGAAATATGGAACTAGTAGATGCTAACAAGGCACTAGCAGCTGAGAACAGTGACTTGCTTAAGAGTAATGCCTCATTGCAGGCAGAAATTGTTGAGCTTAAGGTTCAGCTTTCTCATACATCGGATTCTCGTGAGACTCATGGTGTTCCTATTGTGACCTCTTCTCCAGAAGAGCATGAAAGGAAGCGTTCTATTGTTATCTCTGGGGTATTAGAGTCGGGAGATAGAGTGCCGTCGAATCGTGTGTTGTCCGATTCTGATGTGATTCGTAAAGTTCTAGATCATCTAAACGTGGAGTGTAGTCCCAAGTCGGTTTATAGAATGGGCAAACCAGGTACTGGTCGACCACGGTTAATCAAGGTGGTGCTACCATCTTCGTTCCATGCTGGCTTGGTTTGCCGTCGAGCTCATTGGCTCAGGTCCTTCTCTTCCAAGGGGATCTATATTAGACCCTCTCTAACTAAGGAGGAGAGGGACAGGATTCGTGTTCGCCGGCAGAGTGTCGGTACGATTGATGATGTAGGTGCTCCTAGAACTTCGGGATCACCAGTGGCTGCTGTACCCATTGCTCACGTTGATTCCTCAATAGCGTTTAAGTTCTTCTTACCACACCGAGATCGCCGGTAGCCGTTGTGCCTAGCATTGTTAATGTATTGTCACCTCCCAATCAGGAAAACTGACTATTCCTCTCAGGTATCCTTGTAGTGTTTTGAGGTGTTTCTACGCTAATGTAAGATCCGTTTCGAAAAATAGGGGGCATATTGATCTAGTTCTTTCTCACAAGTATGATATTTACGCCTTTACAGAGACGTGGCTCAAGCCTAGTCTAAAGGTTTCAACTTTATTGGGTAATTTAGCTCTGGATTACGAAGCCAAGAGGTGCGATCGTAGTAAGAAGTCTGGAGGTGGGGTTATGTTATTGGTTCATCGGAGGCTGTCAATGTCTGTGATTTACTCGGAGTCGGTGGAACATGCTCATGAGATGCTTTGTGTCGATCTTTACCATGAAAGCTCGAGCTTCCGGGTCATAGTTGTGAAAAGGGCTCCGTCTTGTGATTCCGTGAAAACGGAAATGCTAGTCAAGGTTTTGAGTGATTTAATAGCGTGTGAACTGCACACAATCATTGTGGGGGATTTCAACTTACCCGACTTCGCTCGGAGCAATGAAGGTGATGTATTGGCATCGAATTTGGCTTGCTTGGAGGAACTTGTTTATAGTTACGACCTTTTCCAATTTGTGCGGGAGCCTACTAGAGGTCAAAATGTGTTGGATTTAGTTTTCTCCAGCCATGAAACCTTACTGGGAAACCTAGAAATTCTGCCGCCTGTAGGATTGAGCGATCACAATAGCATTTCATTCGACATTCAATGTTGTGAAACACTTAGTACTCCGGTTTATCGAAGGGTATATGCTAATTGCGATTATACTGCCGTTTGTGACCACTTGAGCCAAATTCACTGGATTCGTCTGTTAGAATCGGCTAGCGGTGTAAATGAGAAATATGAGCTTTTCTTATCTGTTATCCATGCAGTTATTGATTTGCATGTTCCGTGGAAGCTTGTGTCTTCCATTAACTCAATCCGCCTACCTGCTCACTTGCAAAAAATGGCTAAACACCGTGAGTGTCTTTTCCATGAGGCAAGGAGAACTGGAATTTGGGAGGCGTATAATGATTTTGCGAAAAGGTTCCATGCTCAGTTGGATAAGTACAATAGTTACCTTGAGAAGCAAAAGATCGAGTCGGGAGACAGGAACTCCTATAGGTATATAAATTCAAAGTTGCAAGAAAAGAGTCATATGGGTTGCCTTAGAAAGGGTGCATTCCTGGCGACATCGGCGTATGATAAGGCAAACATGTTAGCTGACCAATTCGCGGAACAATTCCAATCAGACGACGGGAACAGTCCATCTTCGTCATTCTTGGGTACTCAGCCTATGGCGGATTTTCCTTGGTTTCATTCAACGAAATTGCAGGAATTGTTGAAAAAGTGGCCTAAATCTTCCTCGGTCACCCCTGATTTTGTTCCTCTTTTTTTCATTCAAAAAGTTGCACCAATTATTTGTGGTCCCTTGGCCTATATCTACAACCAGTCTCTTATGTATGGTGAGGTTCCAGCTCGCTGGAAGCACTCCTTTGTTACACCTTTATTGAAGAAAGAGCCGGCTGCTGATCCAGGGAATTATAGGCCAGTTAGTATCACCTCACTGTTCTGCAGGCTGTTCGAGAAGGTGCTGAAGGATCACATAGTCTTACACCTCTTTTCGCAAAATATCATTCCTAGGAACCAGCATGGCTTTTTCCCGGGAAGGTCTGTAGAAACGAACCTTCTGGAATGCATAAATGATTGGACGGAGGCCCTTGACAAGCGGTGCAGTTGCGATGTCATTTACTTTGACTTTGCAAAGGCATTTGATCGTGTCTCGCACTCGAAACTGCTGTCAAAACTACGAGATCTGAGGTTTCATCCGATATTGATAGAATGGCTCGCCCAATTCTTATCTGGAAGAACGTTTCAGGTGAGAGTCGAGGATTGCTATTCTGAGGTGAAAAACATAGAGAGCGGGGTGCCGCAAGGGGGTGTATTATCACCAATATTGTTTAGTATTTTCACAGCGGACATTCCTATCATTTTTCGGGACAAAGCTGTTACGATGAAGTTCTATGCGGACGACATAAAACTTTACAAGGTGATTTCTGAACCACTCGACACCCGAGTGCTACAGGAGGCTATTGACTTGATGGTTGGCTGGGCGAAGGAATGGCAGCTGCCCTCGCGCCACAAAGACTGTGTTATTCATGCGAGTCTCAAGTAAATTCAGAACCCACGACACATTTCTATACGTGCGATGGCCTTGCGCTCCCAGCGGTTGAATCTGTTCGAGATCTTGGCTTCCACTATAACAGTAAATTGGATTTCTCTGAGCATATCAAGAATAAAATGTCAGTCGGCTCACAGGCGTATTTTCCAGATTTTCAAGGGAATATCCACAAAAACAAGCAGGTTTTGCTCCGAGCGTACAAGACCTATATAAGGCCTATTGTAGAATCTGGATCAGTAGTTTTCTCTCCGTACACGAAAAAGAATATTGGAGCGCTAGAAAAGTCCAGAATAGTTTTACTCGTAAACTAGTATTCCGTATTGGTGGCTTCTTGGATGCCAAAATACCCAGGGCGCATATAAGAAACAAGTATTTTGGGCTAACTACGCTAGATTCTAGACGGAAAGTGTTTGACATTTGCATGGTCCACAAGCTTCTCGGGAATAGGGCATTTTCAGTCTTAAACCCTATTTTAACTTGGTCGAATCGAACACTAGGGATGAGAGAACGAAGATATTCCTCAGCCGTCCTTTACCAGTGTGAGGGTGAGATCATTTCCACATCGGGCTGCTAGTTCATATTTGAAAATAACGAGAAGGGTCTCTGGTACTCTCCCTTTGGGTCAGTTCAGAAGGCAGAGTCTCGAGGATTTTACTCTTCTGAGAATTTAGCATAATAATTTCTCTCCCCCCTTTTTTTTTCGGGAGGGATCGGTTTGCCTTTAGTGGTGTTTTTTTTTCTCTCATTTAACGGCCATTTTTTTCTCTGTGTTTGTGTGTTTTCTTATTGCTTGCTTTGTATTTGTGATTTTTTTTCGCGCATTTGCCTTATGTAAATGTAATGAACATGAACATGAACATGAACATTATATGATTTGGAAGTGTTAACCCCCACATGGAGTTTTGAACAAGTTACGAGAACCATTAAGTAGCAGAAGACGGTGCGCCTTTGGTGCAGTCGGCTTCTGCGACCTACCTCGTAGTCTGACTGTCATGCCCCCTCATTTTCCCAACAGGCAAGGTCGGAAGAAATGCCTCTTATGCTCAATTTACCGGAGCCGGGTGGTCGCTTCCCATTGAAAGAATGTATTCAAGACGATGAAATCCTTTTACGTCGTCAGCGGAACATCCCATGTCATGACGTGACGTTAAACAACACTTGCATTTTTCGAGAATGTTTTCATCCAGCAAATGCCGAAGAATTGTGTTCTCTTTCTCTGACTCAAGGAGTGATTTTTCCAATCAAAAGCGCTGATATAGGCTCTTGTGCCGGCGGGAAAACTTGCAGATTTTTGACGAAACCGCTCTGCGTGTAACAAGTTTGGTCTAGCTAAGGCAGACATCGGGCTTTTTCTGTAGCTATTCTGAAAGCACTGCTCAAGCGATTTCAATTTCCTACTTCATTGCCCTTCGAAATTCTCTTGAATTTTTAGGTCGTTTAAAATAATATATAAGTTTCCGGCGTGGACTCATGCGCTTTAAGGCCGGCTACGTTCTTATCGGTCCGGGTCGCTTTGGCAAAACTCCAACTGATCTCGAATTTCCAGTGCAGCGCTCGGCCCCTGTGAAGAAATATAGGCTGTTGCAAGGGCCTATCGCGTTCATTCGCTGTCCCTATTGGCGGAATTTGCTTATGTTTGATGCATTATGTGCCTATTTACCTTATTGGTGAAAGAAGTGGTTATGTATTTTGCGGGTCCCATAAAGTGATAAGGTTGTTAAAATATGTGATGTTAATACTTACAAATCATATAAGTTCTCCAAAACAATGGAATTCCCTGATGGGAAACAAAACCTGAATCCTTTTTGTACCCGGGAGTCTATTTTACTGTCGATGTGGCTCTTATCATGCAGCAAAAGGATAAAATGACTTTTGTGATATAATTTTTGATCAAAATATGAAAGTTCCGTGAATCTTTTCGCAAAAAGCAGCTCTGGACGAGATTCGAACTCCTGGTCACATGCCCACCACTGCCCCCTTCCTCCCTTTGCGCCGTCGATGCTGCTGGCTTGACCGCTTAACAATTCATAGACTAGGAGGAGGTCGATTTGACTGGAAAACTTTCTGGAGCTTATAATTCCTTCCAGATCTATCTCATCGCGGCGGGTACTCCAACATTCTTGATTTTCACCTATGTGTAATGTGTGAAACATCTCTTACATGACATTAGATTTCTACCGTTCAGACTTACGCTTCTTATACTTTCCTTGTAAGAAGATGTCTATTGAGAGAACAAAATATGATTACTCTGTCGTAGATGTGTTGAATCATTTGAGAGTAGAGTGTATCCCTTTGTATGGGCTTTATAGGCTAGGGAAGCCACAGGCTGATCGACCCTGTTTGTTGAAAAAGTTGTTCTCCCTTCTCAGCTATTACCAGATTGCCTCCGACGCCGCGTGCAGAGCTCCTCGGACTTGGAACCTTCACCCCGTGACGGGGTCTCTCAATAGGCCTTCGCTCACAAAGGCGTAAAGAACTGGCACGCCGGCGAGAAGCTGCTATTGAGCCGTCGCTTCAACTTGCTAATGTTGCTCGCCTCTAGCTCGCAGCCTTCCTCAATTCAGTACAACCCTGTTACCCATGTTGGGCACGCTTCCTCACGATCCCAATGGGCTTGTTGTTGATTCGCTGAGCACGCTTGTTGCCGATTCGGAGTACAGTAGTTGCTGATACTGCTACATTTTCTGCTGTTCCGAATGCTAACAGTTCCCGGTAAGGTGGCGGAAAACGCGTAGGCAATCCCTGGACGGATCTCGTAGCATTTCCAGTGCTTTACAACAAATATACGTTCTATGTTAAAACAATGATTCTTTAGCAATTTCTTTTTACAGGATGGAAACACTGATATTATCGCACCCTACAGAAAACGTAGTTCAAGCGCTGGAATTGAATTGGCGCCTCTGCTGGGGACTGGAGTTCTCACTACGACAATCTCAGGTGAGCTGCAGTCAAAGAAAGCGAGGTGGGGTTGCTTTGTTCGTCCCTTACTGACCAGTTCTGTTTTCAGTGAGTCTGTTAATGACCTCATATGAAATTTTATGTGCAGACGTGGAAGTAGGGCTCTTTACTGTACGGTTCATTGTGGTTTATAGAGCTCCTAGTTGTAAATTCGCGGTGATGACTGAACAGTTGAACGCAAAGTATTAGTGATATGGTGTCCGTTAACTACCCCTGCATAAAATACCACCCTCGGCGACTCTCAATTTCCCTGACGTGCTATGGGAAGGCACCTACACCGCCAATAGTTCTGTTTCCAGGTTTTTTGAATATGTGCTGCACTCCATTCTCTGGGTTCGCAGTATGTTACAATCGAAAACTGTGGTGGGGGTAACATCCTAGATTTGGTGCTCTGCTCTGAAACTGATTTTCCGTGTCGAATTCAAGTGTCTTGCCTCCCTGGGTTCCGAGTGACTACTCCCTTGGTTCAGTACAGGCTCAAACTTCGTAAAACAAAATACCATGAAAGAGATGAAAAGAAATTCTCCAAGGCAGCTCGTTTTGACCTGATAAAGGAGTACCTGATGAATGTTGACTGGTATAGTTCTTTTCAGTCAGAGCCTACGGTTAATGGAAAATACGAAATTTTAATTGCCATAATCCACCACTGCATTGAACTGAACTTTTGTAATCGATGCATTGATGGTTCCTAGCGGTCACCGCAGGCTTCCCCAAACCTCGGCATGTTTAAAGGGTTGCGTACGCATGCGTGGTTTGCTGCAAAAAAGAATATAATACCACCGCTAGCTGGGCAACGTTCAGCACAGCGATCTGCCAAACATGGTCCAGTATTTCGTGTTCGACACACTTTGCGGCCGCACGCGTCGAGTCAGTCGAGTTTCCAGCGCCGAAGCCGACTCGATATGGCTTTTTTGCGCCAGCGTTTTCCAACTTTGTTTACTTTCCAGTTTCTAAACCCACCTAGGTCAACAGAACGGCAGCTGCGGCGCTGAAAACTCTTCCGACTCGAATGCGCGCGGCCGCGTGCCGTGTCGAGACACACAACTGTGACCGGAATTTGGCCCAGAGAAGGACAGTACTAAAGCGAGTTCAAATAAATTACGGTCCGGCAATTGCGTCTCGACACACTCTTGCGGCCGCACGCGCCTCGAGTCAGTCGGGAGTTTCCAGCGCCGAAGCCGACTCGATATGGCTTTTATACAGTTTTCCTTAAAATCCCGCTTTACTTTCAGTTTCAAACCCACCTTAGGGTCAACAGAACGGCAGCTGCGGGCGCTGGAAACCTTCCGACTCTCGATAATGCGGCTGCAAAGCGTGTCGAGGACACAACTGCGGACCTGAATTTGGGCCCAGAAGCACAAAGAATGGTAAGTTCGAACGCAAGCTTAAAAAGGTACAAACGATAGCATAGAGAAGAAAGTCAATGAGTCGGAAGATAGGGAATGCGTTTACAAGCTTTTGAACTCCAGAATGCATGATAAAAAACCATTGGGGGCTAAGACGTCTGGACTGAAATATCCTCAGGGCTGATAGGGACAAGGCAGAACTTTTGGCAAATACATCTGAACATTCATTTTCAAGGGCTTCCTCACTGGAACAAGCAGGGCTGGTTTCCCTGAGCTTCGAGGTGATGCACGATTCCTTGTTGGTTCTATAAAGAAGAAATTACAACTGAACTATTGAAATGGCTGAATTCATATTCAAGAACGCCGGATGATATCCTCTGATGTTCGTGAAGAAAGTCGGCTCATGAGATAGCGCGACCGTGCTAGGAGTTCATTTTCAACTTGAGCTTTATGACAAGTGAGGTTCCGAATCGATGGAAATTGTCTTATGTCACTCCTCTTCCTAAAAGGCGCCATTCACAGAGCCTTCCAACTACAGACCAGTTAGTATAACGTCATTGTTCGCTAGGGTTGTTCGAAAAAATCTAAAGAAGAGAATAGGAGCGCATCTCGAAAACTGTTCGGTTATTCCCCCTATCAGCATGGCTTTCAAAAAAGGGTAAGTCAACTGTGACAGCTGGGTGATTGAAGCTCCTAAACAACTGGACGTCTCTCTTTTTAGACCAAGGTAAGAATAAATGTCGATGTTGTTTTTTTCGATTTCTCCAAGGCATTTGACAAAGTCTCCACATCATAAGCCAATACAAAACTAACAATGGTAGGCGTACAACCCGCGCATAGTTTCTTGGATTGCCTCATTTTTGGAGCATAGGACCTTTTTCGGTTCGAGTGAACACTTCGTATTCGCAGAATCACCCAGTGTGTAGTGGAGTTCCGCAGGATGGAGTTCTTTCACCAATTCTGTGTTCAATATATACACGCACGTGAGCTGGGGGACTTAATAAGTGGTTTTGGAGCAGAATTCTGTGCATTTGCAGACGATATAAAGCACTTTTTCGCCGGGCGGGCTCCAGGAGTGACATTGATGCAATTCAAAATGCAATCGACGCAATGGCGGTCTGGTCTCATAAATGGGACTACTACCGTTATTCGAAGGAAAACGAAAACTCTGCACCTGGGTTCTTCTGAATAACCTGTCATACTTACACATGTCGAAGGGACTGAGATCGAGAAATTGTTCGAGCAGATCACTGTGGACCTGGGGTTTATCCTCACAAGAAACCTCTAGTTTTTGACAAGCACTGCGAATCGGTATCTTCGCCAGAGCCACCATGGCCGTCAATAATATATTCAGGGGACTGGGGACAAGAAGCAGCGCGGTGCTACTTTTAGAGCCCACAAAACCCTATGTGTGAGAGACCTATTCTTGAGCATATGGGACACCGGTGTACTTTTCCGCACAAAAAAGAAGAGCATACTTTAGACTTGAAAAGGTGCAAAACGGTTGACAAAGTGGAAGTTAATGATCAGGAAGCTTGGATTTCCAGCCATATTATCAACAAATGCCATCTGGGCAGAAACCAGGAATAGTGAGCCTCAACTTGCAAACTTATTTGATAAGAAGAAAGTTTAATTACATATCTACTTACTACTGCTGCACAAAATCCTGTATAAAACCTTGGCACTTCATGATCTGCGGCCTGAGTGGTATTGTCGAGGTGGGAGAAACATCAAGTACCAGGGAGGAGCTTTCTCAAAAATTTCTACGCAAAAACTCTCGAACCTTAACTGCAGGCGCTTTTTCTTTTCTTATTAGCAGGACGACTCCTGCATTTGAACGGCTCGGGAGGCTCAAATCCATCCCCAGGAGTCATAAGGCGCTTCAGGAAACTTGCGGAACTGAATACTTCGGAGAGAACGAACCTGGTGAGAGCGCTAATCCTTCACGGAGCTGTCACTTCTACCTTCGCCATTACGGGCTATGCGTATATCTGCTTTGAATCCATTGCTTTATCTGGACCGAAATACTGATAGTTTTTCCCTCAAGTTGTTACTTAGATGTTTTTTGTTGGTGATTTCGTATATGAGCTATTGAATTTGACTAATCTACTATAGTGGAGCCAGAAATCGTTCTTGTGACGGAGGAATCGATTTTTGAAAAGCGTGTCTCACTGGTGGGACACGCATTGGATTTTACGGAAAATGAAAATAAGCGTCGACCCGAATGTGCCCGGACCGCTTGATATCTTCAAGAAAAACACATGGACGAGATAAGGTTAAAAAAGCAATTCCTGATTGGCGAAGTCGGCTGCAGCCGGCTCGGGTGGTAACGCCAAATTAATGGGATTCCATTCAACGCAACGTGTGAAGATGTAAGCTGCTCTTATCATTGATGAGCATACATGACTTGACTGCAGCTGGTTAAGGCCGGACCCTCCTGAGATTTTTGTGCCACATCTACATCAAACAGAGCCATGTCTCCCCGCGGGTCGGACGTAGCCGGCTATTTCTAGTTTTTTTCATCGTTTTTGTTCACGTTTTTATATGTATCGACAAGGCCGCCGCAGTAAGCGAAATCCCGTAGCACTCAACAAACTATGCAACATCTGTTCTTCTTACGATGGGAATGCCTGGTCTCATATGCGTCCTGCTATACGAAGCTTTTTCGATGATTGCTTTGCAAAGCTGAAAGAATCCTGCGGTTCTCACCCAAATAAGCAGCTGTTTTTGCACTGAAGCTTCAAAAACAAGCAAGTCACATATTCCAGTGAAAAGCGATAGAGCTGTAGGTGCGGAGAAAAATTGCACTGGAAAGCATTTTATACATGCTTATTAACCAACCTGAACATACAAACCAACAACCGGAGCTTTATTTTTCCATACTATTGGCATTCCAAGCCCAAGCGGAAAACAATCCGCGTCAGCCAATGTGGGCTTCTGAAACTGAACTCTAGATAAATAAAATGTAGACGACACTGACCATGAATTCCCATATTTCCAGTCCCGGAGGCTTCTGTTCCAGCGGTAGAGATCTGTTCGCCAAGATCGGCGGCGGTGAATGATTTTCTTTCTCGGCCATCGAGACACGATAGTTCTTTAGGAAGACGACCTAGGAGGCAAAACCGCTGACAACCTTGGCTATAGTAGACTGCGTTTTTACTTCCTGCTTTTTGAAAATCAACCTTTAATTTTGTCGCCGACGATTGATCATTGTTAACGAGTTCTCCAACACTGCGTGATCAAACGAATAATCTGCTTAGCCATATGATAACCCGGCGCAGCCTTTAACAAAAGAAAACCTCGTTTCTTCCCTAAGGAAATAATAATTGAATTTTTAGTGAGGAAGCAAACCTTTTCCCACCTATAAAGGAATGTCCGCGGCACCATGTCGATTGTGGGGTTGGCCTTTATTCTGTTGTACAGGGCAATTACGTGAAGAATATTCAGAAGCTGTCGCTTGTACTCATGGAATTCCGCTTCACCTTACAACTTGTTGGCTTTACAATGAACAAGAATGATCCTCAATTCAGTTGGTAAACCGCACATGGATGTCGGAATATGCTGGCCGGATTCACTTCCACGTTGTAGTTAATACTCAGATATTGAGCTACACGCAACTTGTTTTCCTGGAGAAAAAATTCCTTTCCAATTCTTTAACCAGGATGTTTCAGAAAGCCCAAAAACAAAAAAAAAAAAAAAAAAAAAAAATCAGCACATGAAACCAGCTCTGTTTCACAACGACGAATCTGGTCAACCAAAATCCAGGGTTATCTCACAAATTCCTTCTCAGCTTTTGAAGCTCATCCAGATTGGTAATCCACCTCTCTCCTGATTTTTCTACAACAGGCCATGAATAACAGGACCACAATGGAGAGGCTTATTCAATTCCACAGGATGAGCGAAACGACCTCAGCGATGGCATCAGCAAGCTTAAAGGATTAGAGAGGAGAAGCCATCGCCTGGTGTAATACTTCATTGGTTTTGTTCTGGAATCTGTCAGGGTACATCTCGTGGAAGTCCTTGAACCTAAAACAAAAAGCCATGGCTTGTCATTGAAAACATTGTGAACGATTTACCCCGCGAGGTAAGATTAAATGTTACTCAGAATAAGTCTTCTAAATTCCTGTGTTTATGAGTCGGTCTCCCACTTTGGCGAAGAAGCGAGCTACATGAGAGTAAAGAGCACAGGAATTGCAGGTTACGAGTAGCATGTATTCTCTCCCCAGCGGGTAAATCGTTAATAAAAACAGGTCCAGGTTTAGTACTTACCACCACGCAGAGTCAAGCAATAATGTCCACAAAAATATTCTGCGCAACTTCTGTGGAATGTCGCGAAACATACAAGTGGCACGCGAGGAAGTGAGGGAGTAACGACCAGGGATGTGCGGAATTTTCTGTTTTCTATTTTTGGCCATTTTTTTCTGTTTTCAGAAATGGGCGAGTACTGATTATGGCCATTTTTTTTCTGTTTTCTGTAAAATGGGCAAAAATTGACAGAAAACAGAAAAACGTGTACCGCGATCTGCAGCAGGATTGTCGGTGAAAAAAAGTAGGCTGATTTATCGAAGCTAAGTCGATAGGGGTGGGGGTGTACTTCACCCAGGCTCTCTGCAGTTGCTCCACGCCAGACACTTTTATCTCGGGCTGTAGTGGTCATCAATTAGGGCACGTGTGGCGTGGTGGGAGGAAACGGTGCTGGTTCCTTCTGCACACGGTCAGGTTCGATCTCGCCGAGAGGTGGAACTCAAACCAAACCAACTCCTCCGGGGTACTTCAATTGGTAACAGATTCATGTAGGGAGATGAAGGCACTCTTCAGCGAAGTCGGCGGGTCCCTGCAAAACCCACTCTCTAAAGAAATTTGCCAGTGTCAGTGCCGGGAAACTACCGCGATCCTTGACTGTGCCTGCGATAGTTCTGCCTCAGATGGCATTGGGATTGGCGGACCGACGGCATTTCGGCCCTGGCGAGCAAAACCATTCCCGGTGTTCGGACAGCTGGCTATTGCCTCCGGCGGTCCTCGCCGAAAACCCTGCCGCCAGCGGTCCGCCAGACGCTGGCAGTCTCTGGCTATTACCCTGACAGCCCGCTGCTTTGAACAATCATCTCCCGCCAGCGGTCCGCCTGTCTCCTGGCAGTGACTGATGAATTCAGGTGGGTACTATCACTGCAGACCTGTTGGGCGTAGGAGATCGCCTCACGGCAACGGTCTGGAGGTGAGGTATCCACCTCCACTCTCCCCCACTGCCGTGGGGACTTTCCCCTCAGTTGCAACAAAAAATATGCTAGCCTCTAAAGAGTGGACACTTCAGGTCACCTTCCAGGGCCGGGCATTAAAGTGCCGAAACTGAGCACTACTGGACTGGAATATATATATATATATATATATATATATATATATATATATATATATATATATATATATTAGGTCTAGAAGTTAATTTCCAAGCTTTGTTGTTATTGATATTTTGTAAAAATAAAATTATTTTATATAACGAATTTTATGTTATAATGCTCACTGTATTATCAGCTTCTATTGATATATAATTTGCTTCACGTACCTTATAAAAAAGTATTATTTTAGTTTCAGAATATGTCAACTTTTGTGCCGGAAAACGCCATTTGCGGAAGCTTCTCCTTTCCTTTTTCATCTCAAGAAGAAAGCCACTGACGCGCACCAAATGCTTGCCCAAGCTTACGGGGATGCTGCTCCATCCATAAGAACCTGCCAAGAATGGTTTAGCAGCCAAATCGGGTGATTTTGACGCATGGACAAAGATCGACCAGGACAGCCAAAAAGTTCGAAGACGAAGAACTTCAGGCTTTGTTGATCACGGATTCGGCTCAAACGCAAGAACAGCTCGCGGCACTTCGGCGTCACCCAAAAAGCAATTTCTATTCGATTGAAGGCAATGGGGAAGATTCAAAAGGAAAATGGATCCCCTGCGAGCTCTCAGAACGCAACAACAAAGAGCAGAGAAAACAACTTCACAAATCTTGTTGGACCGATTCCAAAGAAAGTCTTTTTACACCGCATCATAACTCGGCGATGAAAAGTGGGTGTACTACGACAATCCAGCGAAGAAAATCGTGGTTAGTCCTGGTGAAACAACAACTTCGACCGCAAACCAAACATCCACGGGAAGAAGGTCTACTGTGCATATGGTGGGATCAACGCGGTATACTGTACTATGAACTTCTTCAACTCTGGCGAAACAGTTACTGCGAATCTATCAACATCAACTAGCGCAATTGCGGCATGAAATCGAAGCAAAGAGACCAGAATGGGCGAGTCGACACGAAAAAGTCATATTGCTCATGATAACGCTCGACCTCATGTTGCTCGAACGGTAAAGGATACGCTAAAAGAGTTCAAATGGGAAGTCTTACCGCACCTGCCGTACTTCCTCCAGACATCGCCCTGTCGGATTATCACCTTTCCGGTCAATGGCGCATGGTCTAGCGGAGCAGCGCTTCTAAGATCGTCACATGTCAAAATGGCTCGATGAATGCGGAGGCCAAACCAGAAAAATTTTATTATGATGGAATCCATAAGTTACCCAAACTCTGGGAAATGGTTGTTATTAATGACGGAAATTATTTTGAATAAAAATTTTGTTTGAGTATGTCCAGTTTCAATAGTGTAAAAAGTGTAAAAACATGGAAATTAACTTCTCTAGGATCTATATATATATATATATATATATATATATATATATGGTATATATATATATATATATATATATATATATATATATATATATTATATATATATATATATATATATATATGGTATATATATATATATATGAGTATATATATTATATATGGTAGATATATATATATATATATATATATATATATATATATATATATATATATATATATATATATATATATATAATAATTAAATAATATAATCTATATACCGGCTGAGTTTAATAATGAAATCAGAGATCAAGCTTATGACATGTTGAAACGTGCTCTCTCGTTGAATGCCAGTCATTTTTGATCGACTCAGCGCTGCTAAGCGGGGGCCACTGGGCGGTTAAGCGCCAGCCGAGTTTACTGATTGGCGGACAACTGCGTTTTCATGCACTCGGTGATTTCGAGTGTGGATCGCCCGTGGTCAGCCGAATGCGTTATCGCGCAGCCTTCAGGCAGCTGGGCATCATTTTCGCCAGCTGGGCCTCGTGGGACGTTGCCATTGGCTGTAGCCAAATGCCAGCCGTCATCCAGCTGCTTGAGCAACTGGCGAATTTTCGCTTCAGCTGTCCACTGCTCCAATGTCTGGAGGCGATAAAGTGCAGCAGCGGCTCCGTGATCAGACTGATTCTGCTGCCGTGTCTTAAAAGCCTCGACATCGCCGCGGCAGGTACCGCAGCGGCTCCGGGCGTTTGAACCGCGCCGGCTCCACGCCAATGATGCAGCAGCCAACCTGGGCGTGGAGCACGATTAACTGTCCTGTGTGGTAAAACACAAATAGTCACCGGTTCAATATACACAATTTTGAGGTACATTCCGTATTTCCTAGTGCGCGCAAAAGCAGTTATGGTAAGCCTCTGTCCTTACTCAGACAAAGGACGCAACAGACTGCAGGTGCGAATTTTTGTTCTTTATATTTAGCCCCTCCCTCCTGAGTTGTTCTTTATAATTTTCAAACAACTTACATATCGGATACTCTCCCGGAGCCGCTGCGGCGTTATCGGCGGAGCCGAAGCGGCACTTTCGGGTCCCCGCTACGGATTGTAGCGCCGCCGCGGTTCCAGCGTTATGCCGCTTCGGCGCTTGTACGCTGCCAAAGCGGCGCTTATCGCGAGCCGCAGCGGCAATTTCTCTCAAAGTCAATCCTCTACGAATACGACGTCGGATGCGCTGCGCATTTCAATAGGGATCCAGGAAGCCGATTTCTTATCTTTATCTTATAGTATACTCTCACCCAGAGGTTTATCGTTGACGAATCCCCTCAGATGTAAATCGCAGCAGTGAAGTGGAAAGGAAACTGCCATGTGACTCTTTAGTAACAATACCAATAAGCCATCAATACTAAGTACTTAAAGGCAGTGTTCACGATGATTTTGCGTTCCCGAGTTTTCCACTCAGAACAATGCCTTTGAGCTACTAAGGTGTGACCAAAATTACGAAGAAAATGGCGAGGAACGCATTGAATGCGTCTGTATTTTAGTGACATTATTATCTGGCCTGGATTAGTTGTCTCCGATCGGATGAACATGTTAACGGTTGTTGTCACCGGTTAAAAATTGGGCTAACTAAAAACGGAAGAATATTTCAAGCAAATTAGTATTAGTTGTACGGTCCGAAAGGAAAGAACGGAGCAACAAAAAATCCGAGAATCGGAAAAGACGGGTCCACAAGCTGAGCTCATTGTCACAACAAACAGTTCCATTGGAGAGTAAAGAAGTGGGGGTGAGAGTAAAGGGATTTGCGTGCTCCTTCTGGTGCGTTTTTCAAGTAGTTTCTTCGTCATTTCAGTTTTACTCAGAGGCCAATCAATCGATATAGCGAATAATCTCAAAATCGAAGATTATCGTGAATACTGCCCTTTAACGCCCACTATTCATACCCGCTTTAGCAGAATTCGGGGCAATATTGGCATTCCCAACTGTGCTATGCACTGCAAACACTCTAAATACGTGTTTTAATTAACTGCAACGTAGATGGCACAGAATTTTAAGATGAAGCGCCAAGAAATTGATGGTGATACATGACTTTCAGCTCTGAGGAGTAGTACAGTGTTGAAACCAGCTGTTATCCCAACAATCAGTGGTCAAAATATGTACCTTACAGAACGGAAAGCTCTGCTCCGTCTGCACTACGTACTCCTTGCCCAGACATACATATGTATTGGAGCTTCTAATAGGAGTAATCGAGCTTTTATTGCCTGGGAAAAGGGAAGGCTGTCCTGATGGAACATTTGTCATCTCATCGCACCTCATAATCTACATTTCCTTGGAGCTGTCTATACTTTTTGCTCCTGGGCCAACTGTAAGGCCTCTTTGGAAATTCAATGAAAGAGACACACATCACTCAAAAATGTATTAAAAATTGAATGTTTTGAAAATTTTCGTTTAGTGTAGGCTGAACACCTCTTTATTGATTTTTCAAAATTTTCTGTTTTCTTGTTTTTCTGCCTATTTTTTGGAGATTTTTTTTTCTGTTTTCTTGTCAAACTAGATTTTCTGTTTCTCTGTTTCCGGAAAATATTTTTTCCGCACATCCCTGGTAACGACCCATGGTTCCAGAGACGCCGCGGCTCTCGAAGATGAACCAGAGGATACTTTCGATTTTCCGGCCAATAGTCGATAAAAATCGCTTGGTCTCCGCAGAACGTATGAACCCAGTGTAAATGAGTGACTACGCACATGGGGAGCTAAATGGCTTCAGAAATTAACGACATGGGAGTGATATCTCGCTGTCTCTCTACCCTCGCTATGCACGAGCGCGCGAAGCAACAGAGTAAATTTGGCTCGGAATCAGAGGATACTCAAAAGTGAAAAATTAGCCCCGAGTCTCCAAAAAACTTAAGAAAATGCAACTATAGTAAAACTAACGTATGGCTCTTGAGCAGGTCGGAATGCAGCAGCAGCAACTCCGTTGGTAGCATGAGGAGCATACGATACACACAAATGAGCCATATTGATCCGCTTCTACAAAAAAGCAACTTGTGCTATCATGGATTATTGCTTTAAATCAAGTTTAGGTATCTTTCATAGTCCTCACCGCAAGAAAGCGCAGCACGCAACGCGTGACGTGAAGGACGAGCGGTGGACTGATACAAACTTTTACCACTCGGAGCGCGGCAGGAAGCAACTTCCTGGAATCTCCGAGGTGGCACTGCCATGACGGTACTGGGTAAAGTTGGGTCATCCCAACCGTATCATGCACCAACAATTCTAGGCTTGTTTTTGCTCACACGGTGGAAGGGATAATGCAAGAATTATTTATGACGGAGTGAACCTAAGCTGAGAATCAAGTGACGATGCAAGGGGTAAAACCGCCATAGCGGTATGGAGCGCTGGCGCGTCCCCGCGCAGCAAAAAATCTCCATAGTCAGGTCAGCGCGTGCCGCGCTTGTGAAAAGGTAAAGGACTATGGAGGATGCCTTAGAAACTCCCGAAACGCACCTCTCCAAATTGATCAGCCTTCTTCTAACAATGGACATGCGGCGCATCGCTTTCAAAAATCACCGGGATAACGAGCGGATACGGACTAACAATGTATAGTTTGCATCCCTAAATAGCAGTAGAGAACAGGAAGTAACTGTGTAAAGCTGACCTCTCCATAAACTTTCTGGTTGATCTCGTAGATAATGTCGAGATGGCGAGGTAGCATGTGCTGGAGCATGGAAACCGGCCATCTCTCGGGCCTCCGGCAGAAGGGTATGGTTAGTGTACGCAAATGTCTTCACGCAGATTTCCCAAGCTTTTGCCCATGTCAATCCTGAAACGATTAATGGAGAAAATTAGCCGCGGAATCAGTATTTAGTCAAACTTATCTACATCGACAAGTAAACGAATCAACTCTGGAATTCCAATAGAGGGATGAGTGTCATTGAGTTGATGGCAACCTTAAAAATCAAACATAATCTAAAAACACGATTGTTGATTTGTTGATTTTTGCGCTACGCTGGAATACTCGGCCTACAAGTATGAGGCCGTGAAAGGAAAGCTTCAGGTGGCCACTTTCACCATCGAGCCTCAGTTTGAAAGGTGCAAAGCAGCACAATCGCGTGATTTAGTGACGTTATTACTAAACGTTATTACCTTATCCGGGAAGGTATCAAAGTTGGACGCGGATGGGCATCCTCGGCAAACCCAGTACTCTGCTGGAACTTGAAGCGACGGATAATGTCTTGAAGGGTGGCGGCGACCAAGAAAATACTGTTGCTTCCAGACGGAGTTCTTTTCCAATGAAAACCTGAAGGCCGCATGATAAGAGCAACAAAACAATACAGGCTAATGCGCATGAGTTGAAAGGATGTATACTCACATTGTCATTAGGATAGAGTACCCTGGTTATATTCTCTGAAAGATTGCAGGATCCATGATTGAAGCTTTGCACGTAATCACCATCGTGTTGAAAGAACTTTGGAGGTGGAAATGGTTCTTCGGCCTAAATGAGGAATGTGAGAGCACGGAGAGATCTAAATGGTGTTCGATTCTGCCATAAATGTATCATTGTACGCAGCATCATAGACTAAACGAATGGGCTAAAAAAACTAGTTTTGAAGCGCCACAGGCTGTTTATGAGGGGCCGACGATGGAAGTTCTTGTTCTCGGGATTTCTCCTCCGGAAACATCTTTATAAAGACTTCCAAAAGCGACCGATGCCCCGCAGGGGAGGAGAATCGTCACCTGTCGTATTCAGCCTTTACCCTGAAGATTTGCACAAGTCTCTTCAACAGATCAAAAGCGCTACATATGCCAATAATATCACCATGACATATAACCAACTAAAGCCGCGAGCAAGACGAATGCTCTGTCGAGCTCTGAAACCCACTATCGATCCAGTGATGCTCACAGTTCTCACCGCAAAAATCATCTGTACCACTTTTACCACAGAAGCCTGGAAGTCATAACGCTCATCCTGATGTGAAGTGGGATGATGTCTGTTCTGCCGACAACATGATTTTTACCAAATTGTTAAGCTCTCGTTCTAGGCCCATCGCTGGAGTTCCCAACGAAAAATACCTGAACAAAGGCGAGGAAAGTAATCGCGAGGCAGCACTCAACAGAGTTAGGCACATAGAGTTTCTAGGACAAGAAACCTAGGGATACAGCAGCGAGACCATCTTAACGACTTCATAGATAAGCTGCATAACACCTCTTTTGGAGTATATGACGCCAGTCTGACTGCGCACACCCGTGTCTTTGACACTTTTCGGGCTACATACGCAGCAAGTTCAAAGCGTTGGTCTAAGCTGCCGCCACTTGTTGAGCAATAAGCTCTCAATCGAGCACACTCATACCAAAGCTATGTAGAGATAGGATTAATCAGAATCAGATTCACCGCTTGAATCACTTCGTCTTGAACCAAGAACGTCTACGTCTTCTGCACATAGAGCCACTTCCAGCTCGTGAGATTGTTCAGGCAAAATGACCATCAGCCCAACCTAGATGCAGAAAAAGCCGAGCAAAGCTCATCGATAAAGTCTCAGCTTTAGTTGGCGAGACAGCGTGCACCTTCGCCGCTGTGGACTTTCTTATGCTCATTTCGGATCTCATCTAGACATCTTGCTGAGAGAATATTCTCAATCCATTTTCTCGGCGTTGGACTATCACGGCTTTAGAGACTGTTGAAGCAATTGCGTTGAAACTGAATGTATCAATGCTTTACCTTAGCACTCCATAGACGCAATGTGTTCACAACATTATTACGATATCCAGGAACAGGTGTGTCATATGGCATTGCGAACACCACTTGAGTATCCACCCATTGTGGCTGAAATGTTGAAACATTCATGAAGGCAACTGACTTTATCCGGCAACCCAAGCTAATACCAATAACCCACCTTTCCTTTGTCATCCTTCACAACTTTTCCGTAAAAGTTTACAGGCAGCATATATTCAGGACGAGCCTTCTCCCATGGATTTCCGAATCGGAGCCAATCGTCCGGCTCTTCTACCTGGAGAACGTCATTTATGCTGGAAATACATGCGGATTAGGAGTTCTGATTCACAATTAGAGATATCCACGACTTCCAAGGGGATCAGATCAAACTATCAGGTTTCCCTAGCGCCCCGTTGTTTTGCATGTATCATCTTAGATACCCCAACCTCATAATGTACGAAAGCTTTAGCAGTCGTTAAGTTTTTTAGACGTTCAATGTCAAAAGGGTTGAAAGACACATCATCAGTTGAGTGGCCGTGCCTATATATACCCTGTCCCAAACGAGATGGCAAGCGTAGAGCCCAAAGAAGCAGCGCGCCGCCCTCTGCGCCTCTGACATTTTAGTATTTTTGGACGTTTTTTAACTTTCTCACTTCATTTTCTTACGCACTCCATTGCTCTTTTGCGTTCTTTTTTCTCAAAATGCTCGCGATATTCACTCTCGATACATATTTTGTTCTTCACGTGGCAGGGAAAGTTTTTCAGGATATGGATATCAGTTCGGAGCGCACAGAGTCGTCTAACCCGTCGATTTCACCGTAAACTCGATACAACCGAGCTGTTCTAACTTGTCTAAGGCGATTACTTCACTTCATTGTTTGGTTGCAGTGCAGTCTCTATAGTGTCTCAAACAACTTTACCCTCGATCCAGGGGCTTCAGGTCGCTGATGATGTCAGACACGCAGAGGGCGGCGCGCTGCTTCTTTGGACTCTAGGCTTGCCATATCATTTGGGACAGGGTATAAATTCAACACCTAACCTGCCAACCGTCCTTGATAAGCTGTTTGAAGATTCCGTACTCGTATCGAAGTCCATATCCATAGGCTGGTATACCCAAGGTGGCCATAGAATCAAGAAAACAAGCAGCAAGTCGACCAAGACCTCCATTTCCTAGTCCAGCATCCTCCTCAATTTCTTGCAGCTCCTCGATTTCCAGACCCAACTGAAACAGTACTCTCTAGACATAAATATTCAGCAGCAATTTCAGAATTTCGGATAAAACCGCACTACATTTGATTCGGATGAACAAATAATGATCTACCCGAATAACGGAACAATAGTCATCCGAAATACCGGGCCATATTCAAGGATTTGTTGCACTCAAACTTCACCCAGAGACAAGAACGCTTGTACCGATCAAAAGGAATGCCGGAATACCGTAATCCTGCGCGTAAAATGATAACCCCGACGCCACAGCTACAAACATTACAATTTATCTACAATTTATCTTACTGCGGCAACTATTGTCTGGATAGCCTTTGGCTACAATTACTCGTTCAGTCGCCACTGGGGGTGTATACATACAAGTCTGTTGGTACCTGCTCGTTGGTGCCCCTGCTTCTACTGAACCCAGCAGACGTTTGAGTGTACACAGGAACGTTCGAGCGATATAGCGTGCACAACTATATCGCGAAAGTATCCCGCACATTGCATAAAGGTGTCGCCGTCCGGCACACTAAGGCCTCTGGTCCATAACACCCAGGATCCGTACCTAGGAGTCATGGAGTCTTTGGCCACAAGCCACAATTTCGCCACCCTGAACTGTCGATCGCTGTCGAGTGATATCCAAAAACTGCGCTATCCAGACTTCTGAGCTATTTCCATGCACCGTTTGCTGCTTTGCAGGAAACCCGCCTCAAGGATAGACCCGTCATCAGCGTCCGGAGAGTACACCATCTACTGCGGTAACGCTGACGATAGGAGAGTGGGAGGCTGTGCACATGGCTGTAAGGAAGGATTTCAATGGTATGGTCAAGGAGTTCGGCTCAACGTCGTGTCGGAATGCATTCGTACGACTGCGGGATCACAGAGGATTCAATCTGTGGATAGTGAGTGCTCATGCGCCCACTGAAACTGCCGAAGACAATTCGAAGGATGCGTTTTATGAGGAACTCAATACGTTGCTGGCCAGGATACCTTGTCAACATGCTGTTGTCGTGGGGATTGACGCAAATGCGAAGATGGGACTTGATCAGGAATCCGAAGTACTCGGTAAATGGTTCTACCCAGTGGAGCAAACATCGGACAATGGCTACCGCCTTGTCGACTTTTGTGAACGCAGTGGTCTGATTATTGCATCGACATTCAAGAGGAATCATCGCCGCCATCAGCTTACGTGGCAGGGACCAACCCGGCTATCTCCAGAAGAGCAGCGGAAGCGGAAGATGACAACTTTGAAACTACAGCTTGACTATGTCCTGACGAGGAATATTCCAGTATCGGACATTCGAAGATCTAGAGCTGTGTGGGATGTCGCATTCGCTTCGCCCACCGTCCTGTTCTGTTGAACTTCACTGCGAGGATTCATAAGAGGAAGCGAGGGGCTCAGCCTCTCCAGAGGATTGACATGACAAGTCTCAGAGATGAAGAGTGCAGAAGGAATTTCCGACAACGCGTTTCTATTCACATCGGAGTACGGACTAAGAAGAAACTTTGCGACGCGGATTCTTTTTGTCAAGCATCCAGGACGCTTCGAAAGAGGCACTCCCGGTTGTACAGCCTAAGAAGAAGTTCGCCTACGTCTCAGAAGAAACAACATCTACCTACAACAGAGTATGTGCTTCCGGACTGCAGGAAACTTCGTGGAGGAGAAGCGTCTGAGGAGGAAGTTGCGTCGGCAGCTTCAAAGTGACCGCGAACGAGAGTGGACGTGTAGAGCTAAGGAGTTCGAGAAGGCTTGGGAGGAGAAGAATCCGAAGAAAGCCTACACGTTGCTGCGACAGTATAGCGGGAAGATGAAGAGATGTTCTCCTGTCTTGAACACTACCAATGGAGTTGCAGTTGGTGATGCGACGCTGCCAATATGGAAGGATTACTTCAGTTCACTACTGAATCGTCCAGCGCCATCAGGACCTGAGCTCCCGCATGTTCAGAGAGCACATTACGATGTCACTGAGGGACCGACGACTGGGTCTGAAAGTTTTGGATTGTGTCCGGAAAATGAAGAATGGGAAGGCAGGTGGAGATGACAACATCACTGCTGAAATGCTGAAAGCTCTTCCTCCGTCTGGGATTCGTGAAATGACCAACACCATCCGTGCCATATGGATGAGCGAAAGGATACCCGATTCGTGGAGACATGCGATCATCGTACCTCTTCACAAGAAGCTATCCGTCACGGATCCTAAGAACTACAGAGGAATCTCTCTACTTCGTGTCATGTACAAGGTTTTAGAACGTATCATTCTCGAGCGACTTATCAAACATCGTGAAGGGACGGCCAGAGATGAGCAAGCCGGTTTTCGACCTGGAAGATCGACCATCGACCAAGTGTTCGTCGTGAGAAGAGTAAGTGAATCGTGGCAGCGGTTTTCGAAGCCATTACAGCTTGCTTTGGACTTTGAAGCCGCGTTCGACTCTCCTCATCGTGATCGATTGCTCAATGCTCTGCGAGCAGATGGAGTCCCGGAAAAGTATGTTCGGTTAATCGAGGACATGAACAAAGGAACAACAGCAGCAGTTCGTACACCTGTCGGATTTACGTCAGCTTTCGAGGTGAAAACAGGAGTAAGGCAAGGAGCCGTTGCAGGACCTTTTCTGTTCAACTTCGCCGTTGATGACATCATGCGTAGAGTTGCAGAACAGTTTCCTGCGGATGTGATCCTAACACCATCAGGACGCTCCCTTGTCGACCTGGAGTACGCCGACGACATTGTGTTATTCGCTGAAAACAACGCAAAACTGCAAAGGATTGTGAACCTCGTTTCGAAGTATGTCGCAGCCTATGGACTTCGTCTTCGTCCCGACAAATGCAAGCAGATGTGGGTCTCTCAGAGGCCTTCAACGGGAGTTTGTGTGGACGGACAGCGTATCGAACTGGTGGATGAATTCTGTTATTTGGGCTGTTTGCTGAAGAACGATGGTAGTTATGCAGCGGATATTCGACAACGATGTGCGAAAGCTACGTCTGCATTCATTTCTCTAACCAAGTGTTTGTGGTCTACCACCATCGCGAAGGAAGTCAAGTTGCGCGTCTACCTATCCGCTATTCGCCCTATCATGATGTACGGATCGGAGACGTGGGCAGCACCGAAAACGCAGATGGAAAGGTTGGATTGCACGGAGAGGAAGCTTTTTAGGCGTTTGCTTGGATATTTCTGGCCGCGTGTATGCCATAACGAAGACCTTTACAAGGAAATCGACGCAGTACATCAACGCTTGACACGAGGGAGGTGCCAGCATCTCCTAACGCCATCTCAAGCAGCAATGGAAAGTCGACTTCGACTGCTCGGGCATATACTAAGAAGAACGCCGGATCGTCTCGTACAACACGCTTTAAAAATGCTTCCAAATCCTGTCTGAAACGGCCACCTGGGCGTAGGCGAAAGTTCTGGACGGATGTGGTTAAAGAGGATTTAAAGTCACTCGGCATCGAAAGACAGTTCAGGCGCGATGTTTCGTTTCGCAGGAAATGGAATAGTGACAGCTGGATGGAATGTGTTCAAATTGTGGCTGAAGACCGTGAAAAATGGACACGGCTGACTACTAGGACGGCACACCTCGGTGAAGATGCGGAATGACCGCGTCAGGCGAAAGCCAACCGATTAAGTCAAGTAAGTAAGTCAAGTCGCCACTAAACCGACAAGCCATCCATCGGCTACTGACGACCCGCTGGACCATGATGGGGCTGACCCGTTGGAGAGATTCACGTCTTACTGTATATCGCCGTAGAGAGCCGCTTCTTCTGCGCACGCACTCAATTCGCTAGTAAACAGAAGCCTGTACCCATGAAATATCATACCTTATATTTACTGATTCCCATTCTCTCCTTATGTTCTGGTACGGAAGAACTTACGACGTCGTTTAGACTCCCGCCGCCGAGCGGCGCGGCACAGTGCGTTTCTGCAAAATTCATCGCGGCACGACCGATATTGTAGGATTGCACTTCACCGCGCCGCCCGGCGGCGGAAGTATAAACGACGCCTAATCTGTGACAGTGAGGATAGCGCTAAGTCAAGAGGGGATGAGGCGGTGACCGATAATGGCGAATCTCATACGTGGTCGATCACGTTGTAGCCGCGCCGGAGGCCAGCAGCCGATGGATCCGTTGTTGGCTTACTAGTTACTCGAGGATTTGTAGCAAATATAAGTAGTTAACTTTCGAATAATTCTGCAAATTGATGAGCAAATTCGACAACGTGGTCTATAATGGATTTCCGAGCTTTTCCCGAAAAATCGTGAGTTTATTCGTGTTTTCGAATGAAATAAGGACCCCTGAGAATTCATGCTCACTAAATGTTTCAACATTGTGACCTGAAAAAGGGCCGAATACTCAAAAAAAAATAATAGAACAGTTTGAAACCCAAAATAAAAAAATTCGGGACTTCAAATTATTCAATTAAAAATAAAAAAATAAAATCCCGAAACAATCCAACATCCAAAAAACCCAAAAATGCAAATTTCCGCATCTATTGAACACTGCTCGGAAAGACGCTTCGATCCAAAATCGTCCAAAGCGCTTTCCTACGTTTGAATGTTTACTTACGCAATCACAATAAATTGCCACGGAACGGAGATAAGAGATTTGGTTGTAAACAATGCAAAATACCTGATAGAGCGCCTCGTCGACGGTGGCTTGCAGTCCAAGGTTCATCATTGTATTCGACAATGTCCGACCCATGTAGAATTCAAGAGAAAGATAGTAAACTCTCTGAAAATCTGATTCAAGGAAAGAATTCGTCTCTGAAACGACATCCTCAAATACCTTCGGATCTTTCTCATAGTAGTACTGCTGCGTACGAATCCACCTGCTCACAAGATGGTCTCTGACTGTATTAGCCAAAGCCATATAATAGTCGCGTGGAGTAGCGACATTTCGATCCTAAAAGAGAAAGGATACTGATGTACTTAAAAGTACGTTCATAAGAAACA
Source organism: Aplectana chamaeleonis (assembly GCA_029168955.1). Taxonomy (NCBI): domain Eukaryota; kingdom Metazoa; phylum Nematoda; class Chromadorea; order Rhabditida; family Cosmocercidae; genus Aplectana; species Aplectana chamaeleonis. The sequence continues at coordinate 88,268 of JAPDOI010001485.1, forward strand.
TGCTACATGCATAGATACCTAACTAAGTGTACCTGGCCTGTGTCCTCAAGAAAAAACGTCCAAATTCAAACCGCAGCTGGCGCGGCGATTTAATTCTCAGAGATTGAGATTTAAACCGCCACGCCAGCCGCGGTTTGAATTTACACGTTTTTGCTTGAGGCAACAGGCCGCGGATCTAATCATATGTATGCGCCTGGGGGGCAAGCGAACGCGCGCCTACTCAGACATTCGGACAGCGCGGCGCTGGGGCATTTTCGCCATTAAGCGCGAGGCCGAGCCGCGATTGGTGGGCGGAGCATACCTCAGCGCGAGGCCGGCGACTACTCACGAACTCGGTGCTCGCGACCCGCGCGCGTTTCGAGCCTTGCTCGCCACCCGCTACCGCCAGTCGTCCGCGGATTTTTAAAAAGCGTGGTCAGCGTCTCCTTACTCTGCACCATTTTCTTTTCTTCTATTATTTTCTTTTCATTTATTTCGTGATCTAACACTACAGTAACGTTTCAATGCAATTCGAAAATGTGACAAAAGGCTAGAAACATCAACAATCACCATCTAGACACTCAAACAGACGTTATTCGTTCAGGCCAGGGTTCGAATTCAATAAACATCTCGACCAGTTTTCAGAAACTTTCCAACTTGCGACCTATGCATCATAATGTAACTATAGATTACCTTTTTCTCCGTGATACTCGAAAGCTATGTACTGTGCTTATCTGGGCCAAATTCCGGTCCGCAATTGCGTCTCGACACGCTTTGCGGCCGCACGCTCCCGAGTCAGAAGAGCTTCCAGCGCCGCAGCCTCCGTTCTGCTGACTCTAGGTGGGTTTTGGAAACTGGAAACTAAGAAAAATTGGAAAAAATTGTTCAAACAAGCCACATCGAGTCGGCTTTGGCGCTGGAAACCCGACTGACTCGAGCGCGTGCGGCTGCAAAGCGTGTCGAGACGCAATTGCGGACCGGAATTCGGCCCAGATAAGCACATTAACTTCGGACAGGGACTCCGACACTGGCAGCGGACTCCTGCAGGAGAAAACGACGATCGCGCTCTCCCGCAGGAGCTGTTTTGTCCTGTAGGAGACCGAACTAAAGTGAAGCGGTCTCCTACAGGACACGCTGCCGCATCGCTTCCACTGGGTCTCCTACAGGACAAAACAGCTCCGGTAGTTGTCCTGGAACGCGCACGTTGCACCATTGATCGAACCCGCGCGGTGTACGATACGCGTGTGCATGGGGTGGAATGCTGATTTGCCCATGCAGGTTTTCAGAGGCGCCCCTCTCATTGATTGATTGGGGTGCTCAGGAGCCGAATTTCCTCCCTGATGATAAGTGAGGGAGGAATGTAATGGGGCGTAATGCCCTACACTAATTTTTGCCGTTGACAAAATTGTCAACGAAAAAGTGTGAAAATCATGCTTCGACTTGAAAAAAAATTCGAAAACTAGGCGATTTTGGCTTGATTCCAGCAAACGTTTTTTGAAATTCCCTCCAAGCTACCGTACAAGTTCCGGTCTCCTACAGGAGAATAATAGGGCTCCTACAGGAGTATCACAGGACTCCTACAGGAGAAAACCAGGACTCCTGTTGCAGGGGAGACTAGGACTCCCAGCCGACTCCTGTAGGAGTCCGCTGCCAGTGCCGGAGGAACGAAATTCTCATGCCGTAAAATAGCGTGTTTTCGCGTGTCCAGTGCGTCCACCACTACTCATTCTACGACATCATGGAGAGAATTTACTGCAATGTTCTTTTAATTTGCCTGTACAAACCGAAACTCAGCCTAAATTGAAAATGCTTTGACATTTTAATCCTTTTACACGTACATTATCATATAACTTCAGTTTTCCTCTAGGATAAAACAAGGAAGTGCAGGAATGAATTCCCCGAGGAAACAAAAATTTCTATGATGTCGTAGAATGAGTAGCGTTGGACGCAATCGACACATCAGAACACGCTACTTTACGGCATGAGAATCTCGTTCCGTCCGACGTTAGCGTTTGAGTCTCCATGATTACGCTGACCCGTTAGCCAGAAGATTTGTGCGACCTCGCGTTGTCATTTGGCGAGGCAGCACATAAATAACTGCCTTAGGTATACCCACGGGTATGGATCCGAGATGCTCAACATACGCGTGGTGGATCTGTGGAGTCGACTACCAAGATCAAGGAGACTCATCAAACGGGCATCAACAACTCCACGAGGAGCTTTTTTTATGTATGGGAGTGCGAATGGCTGGCTGCTGCACTCCTTCGCATTCTACTGTTGCGAGCCGGCAGTGAGAGGAACCCAGGGCCACGCAGCAAGACTCCGCGATATCCCTGTTGTCATTGTGGATTATTGGCTCAACATGCAAGCGTTCAGTGCGGTGGTTGCCTCGGCTGGGTACACCTCAAATGTTCGGGGCAAACCAGCTATACCGACTACACTGTTGTTTATTGCTCTACTTCTTGCTCTAACTCTCCCCCTAGGGTTCCTCTTCAAAGTCTAGGCATTTTTCAACTCCATATCAATGGCCTGCATGCCAAACTTGCTGAGCTCACATTGTACATTGAACGCTTTCATCCAGATGTCATTCTCCTTCAGGAGAAAAAACTTAGCCCAACATCTTCCCTACCCCGCCTCCCCGGTTATATGTACGTCTTACCACCTCCCTCGCACATCTCATGTTGGAGGCGTTTCTACGTTTGTAAAATCTTCTATACCTTCTCATCTTATAGCTCTCCCTAATGATAATGTTGTAGAATGTATTGGTGTTCATGTTGTATTGCAAAGTTGCCCTATAGATATTGTTAATATTTATATTCCTCCCATCTCCTCATGTCCCAATTCGTTTGACCTCACTCCATTTTTGCAGTCTGTGCACACTGCCCTCCCATCGTATTCTGTTGTCATGGCTGGCGTTTTTAATGCTCACTCTACATCCTGGTTCTCCTCTCTAGACCCCGATGACAGAAGGGAACTACTTGAGCATACTGATGAGGATTGTGACATTGTTGCCGTCAATGAGGACGCCCCCACTCGCCTTCCGTCCACGGGCAGGCAGTCCTCTCCTGATGTCACTTTTGTATCATCTTCTCTTGCTCTTTCCTGTAACTGGTCCACTGCTATAGTTATGACCAGCGATCATGTACCCATATGTGCTTCATTGGATTTGTCTCTCAATAGTCACCTGGCACCTTTCATAGGCTCGCGTAGCAAATTGTAATCCAACTATTGTAAGGCTAACTGGGTCACGTTTAAGGAGGTGTTACTCAGTCGGGTAGCCTACTATCCGCTCACCGGCTCCGTTCATGAGAAGGACAAGTTCATTGTTGATGCCATATGCAACGCCTCCAGAATTGCCATTCCTACAGGGCACGTTAGAACGTTTCATCCTAACGCTCCCAAAGATGTCTTGAAGCTGATCGAATCACGGGACGAGAAACGCCATACTTATCCTGGAGATCCCAGCATTCAACTACTGTCTGATGAGTTCACCAAAAGGCTGAATGATTACAAGCGGACGCGATGGATGGAGTTCACTGAATCCTTGAATTTCTCAACTGATGCAAAGAAGACCTGGAGCATTCTAAAGGGGTTATCTAAGAAGAAATTAGCAGCGGATCGCAACATGCTTGAGTTCTCTTCAGGGAAATTCGAGTCCGGATTTTTCAGGAAATTCGAGTCCGGGCTGCATGTCGACTTGGAAAACACTTTGCTTCAGCGACGTCTCGAAGTGATTATTCCAACAGGCTCACTCTCCGGTCTTTAAGGAAGCTCAGCCGACAAGATGTACCTGCCATAACTGCCGTTGAGATGTATACCCTCATCAAGTCCATGAAGAACTTGAGAGCCGAGGGACCCGACGGCGTGTCAGCCGTCCATCTCAAGCACTTGCCGGAACAGTTCCTTGAATTAATTCATGATCTAGTCTACTCGTCATTCAGCACACGTGTCATTCCCGCTAGATGGAAGCAGGCAACTGTTCTACCGATCCTCAAGCCTGGCAAACCAGAATATCAAGCAACTTCGCATCGACCCATCTCCCTTTTGTCCCCTATTGCTAAGTTAGGGGAGAAATCCATTAACCCGCACCTCCAAGAAGCATTACGTCATAACGTGCATCAACATGACTTCAAAAAAGCCCTCTCTACCATCACGGCACTCACGTCCATCACAGAACACATAATTGCAGGCTTCAACATGAAACCTGCAGCTGGTAGAAGTATAGTCGTGGCAGTTGGCTTAACCGCTGCCTTCGATAATGTCAGAATCCCGCTGCTGTACAAATCGATCCTGGACTCTACTATTCCCGACTGGTGCAAAAGATGGACTGATAACTTGGTCAAAAATCGTTCCATTCGTGTGAAATTTGATGGACGCTTGTCGAAGTCTGTGCCCCTGAAGGCAGGCATTCCACAAGGAGGAGTTTTATCTCCCAGCCTTTTTTCTTTGTATCTGTCTGATGTGCCGAAGCCGTCATCAAACATCCACTTATGTCTATATGCGGATGACATCACTATCATTTGTACTGACCCTGTCACCGATCGAGCCACTGCCGAGATAAATAAATACCTCGTCAGTCTGGCTAAGTTCCTGGAATCGAAGCAGCTAAAGGTCTCTCCAACCAATTCCAGCGTTACCTTGTGCACTACAGCGACTGCCGAACATATCCTGCGTTTCAAGGTTCTTTGGGAAAGAAATATGCTGCCCTCATCAAAACACCGTCGTCTACTCGGTGTATTCCTGAACCCGTCACTGCGTTTCCATGAAAACACACGTATTCAAACTGCTGCTGCCAACACGTAACAACATTCTACGTTCTCTAGTAGGCACTACATGGGGCAGCTCTAAGGAAATTTTGCGAACCACCTACAGGGCTATGGTGCAGCCGGTGCTGGAATATGGAGCTCCAATATGGTCAAGACACCTGTCGGAAGCCTCTTGAAGCAAGCTTCAGCGTGCACAGAATACTGCTCTACGCGTGATCACTGGATGCCCTAGATCCACACCGGTATCTCATCTACATCAAGAGTGTTCGCTGCTACCTGTGAAGCAGCATTGTCAACTCCAGTCGCGACAGTTCCATGTTGGCATTGTAAGGAATCCCACACCCTAATTTCCCATTACTGTCATCTGGTCCCCATTTCCGACATATTCGCTCGCCACTTCATGCTGCAGTCTCTGTCTCGGATCGTCAACGTTGGGCGATGTCGGAGCTCAATCGCGTCAGACTGCTGCAGATGGAGCACACCCGATTCGTCAGAGAATACCTTTCGAGTGTTCCCCTAAATCCAATACTTGGTGACTTGCCCCGTGTTGCGTCCAATTAGGAGCCTCGCTCCTCCCCCGTTTCTCCGGCCGCCTCGGGTGTTGATACACGATGGCTACCACCCCCGGCGAGCGCTCGCCACCAGGGATGAGCGAAATTTTTTTTATAATTTGGGGAAATCGGAACGACCTTCGAAATTTCGGAAATCGGAACGCCAAAAACCATCGGAAATCGGAAATGGGTTCAGCGAATTTCTTAACCCTTCCTTCTTAAAGGCAATAGACACGTTCGAAAAAGTTGTTGAGATAACTACGTTTCTGAAGTCGCATGGCTCCTAGTAGACAGCTCACGCAGTTGGAAGCTTCAAAAACGAGTCAAAACTACTAAATTTCAGTGATGCAAATCGAAAAATTTCTGCAACCCCGCCCCTAACCTTCTGCAACCCCGCCCCAAAATACAAATTCGTCCAGATCGATAGTACTAATACGGTCCCTTTGGCTGGTTTTTGATGCTTCCAACGAGGGGAACGTTCCAGTACAGGCTGTAAAAGTATATCGGCTTCTCTATCTCAACCGTTTTGTTGCTAATATTCGCTGTTTCAACCGCGCGCCGTAAAACTCGTCCACTTTCACCCGATAACAGAATAACCGTTATTCCTCTATTTGCACACAGTTTTCGTTCGTTTTTTCGTCAGTTCCCAATACAACCAGCTCCATACCTTTGATTTATGTCATAAATCGATACCATTTTTGAGCGTGTCTGCTGCCTTTAACTGTGCCACCAAAAAAAAACTTGAGCTTGTCCTTCTTTATTGAACAATTTTTATGTAAATACTCTTTTGACGCAGCTGGAGAATGTGCGCGGGATCACTGGGATTGTGCAGGGGTCATGGAATGTGCGCAGGACATTCCAGGGAATGTGCAAGGAGTCGGGGAATGTTTGCAAGACTTCACTGGGAGTGTGCAGGAGATCGAGCATTCCGTTCAAGACTTGAGTGGGAGTATGCAGGACGTCGGGAAGTGTGTGCAGGACTTCACAGGAGGTGCGCAGGACGTTGAGGAAAGCGTGTAGGACTTTACTGAGAAGTCCTGCTCACACCCTGCAAACTTCCAGTGGGGTCCGGCACACATCCTGCACACTCCCACCCGAGTCCTGCACACACACACTGCACACTCCCACTGGGGTTCTGCTCACATTCTGCACACTCCCACTAGGGTCCTGCGCACATCCTGCACACTCCCACTGAGGTCCGGCACAGATCCTGCACACTTCTACTGGGGTCCGCGCACATCTTGCACGATCTCATTGGGGTCCTGCACGCTTTCTACGGCGTCCTGGATGTCCTCCTTTCGAATCGAAAAATTGGTAAGCTCGCACGAACCTGGCGGTTTACTCGCGTAATGTTGGTGGTAAACTCGCGTTCGAAGGTGGTGGCTAACCCAAGTCAAAAACCCATTTACTATCAACCCTGGCTTTGCTAAAAGTGAAGACGAAGCTTGAATTCGAATTCAGCGCCCGAAATAACCCCCTAGGAATTTTGTAAGGCAAAGTGTACAAAAAAGGCTGATTTCGTGGATGTTTCCAATTTTTTTCCGTATTTTTTTTCATCGGAAATCGGAAGGCCAAAAACCATCGGAAATCGCTGCTCGCCACCCGCTGCCAACCCGCGAAAAGGGTTGCTCGCCACCGGAGTTTCGCTTCGCGGGTGGCGAGCCCCAACCTTCTGAGTATATATCCTCTGTTTCCGAGTGTGATTTATTTCCGTTCATCGCGAGCGTCTGCGCGTGTACGCTGCGTCTCCTCCTCCCCACACTTTCTCGCTGTCCCTACCGTCGCTCCGCACAAGCGCGCGAGGAAACAGAGTAAATCTGGCACGGAACCAGAGGATAGCTGGTCCGTGGCTTGCTTCCTCAACAAAAAAACAATTAAATCTCACGTGGCTGGCGCGGCGGTCACGTGCGCTGGCCCGCTAATCGATTCAGGTCGAGAGAAGAGCGCAGCAGATCAGCGTAACATACCGTCAGCCGCCGGTGAAATTCAAACCGTTCGCGCCAGCCATGGGTGAGAATTAAATGTTCTTTCTTGAGGAAGCAAGCCACGGACCTAACTGTACTTTGTCCAAGTCCAATGATTTGAAAAACTTTTCGACTGAAAAAGTCGACTTCGAATTATTCGACTATTCGAAAAAGGCAAATCCCAGAAAGACTCGAAAAACAGAAAATTCGAAAAGTGTCGATTTCCGAACTGTTTGAAAAACCGGATTTCCAAAAAGTGCCAAGTTCCGAATTATTCGAAAAAGGCCAATTTCTCAATTATTCGAAAAGTGTCGATTTCCGAATTATTCGAAAACTCGAAAAAGGCTGATTTCTCAATTATTCGAAATTGAACCAGCGACTGTCCCGAGACTACAATACTTCTCCAGCGACGACGACGCGAAACAATGTTACCGCCGATATCGACCGAAAATCCATAGAATTGATATGCTTTATCGCCGCCGCAGAGAGCGGGAAGTATGATCCCTGCCAAATAGTTGAACGACGCCGCGCTGGGTAGAAAATCATGAGCCGGCTTCGTGCTCCACTTGAAATCTACAGATTTCGATTGCTCAGTCAGAAATGGGAACCCAACTGGGCAACTTCATAGTCACTCACCAATAGCATAGAAGCGGGGGCCAGTGACGCCGAGGTGCGAGGGTGCTCAGACCAGTGATGGCGTGTCAACGCACCCGGTTTTGCCCCTCCTCTACTTGGATGTGCTCTATCGAGTACCTAGAATCTAATTCGGGCCCATCACCCGGCAAGAGTGTGGGCCCTCTCACAAAAATTGAGCTAAGGGTAGAGATCCAGCGTGTGTTCCTTCCATGCCCTATTGATTGACATGGGGACCCCTCGCTTTCATGATCTAAGGACTTGAGCGAGTGCAAGTCCAATTGATCACTGCAGCCGGCGGCGCAGTTACTCTATGCACGATTGTGCGCCGTATACGGCGCGGGTTTGATTGAGGATTCAATGTGCAATGGCTAGAGGAACTGCGTTTCGAATCTCGATTAGGCTGACCGGGTGGCGAAAACCGAGCTCAGCCCCCAAAACTTGTCAGGGACACAACCGGTCACTATAATTTGCACTGAATTGCACCCAAAAAGCGACTGTTTGAGTGACCATTTTCTGCCTGAGTGGAGCGCGGATGTTAATCAATTTTTCATTTCGTTGTTTAAACGTCTGGATTTCAATTCATACATTTCCAATATTTTGGAACTTGTTTCAATTTCCGCTTTCTGAAATTTTGATTTTGTTCCGTTTTCCGAAATACAAAATTTTTATTTCGCTCATCCCTGATGCCGGCTTAGAGCACAGTCCAACCTCAGGGACGACATCTGAAATTTCCTTATGATTGGGAAGTAGACTCAACCTCATATGACACCTGCCAAATGCGAGCTCTCAATTCCTGCGAATAAGCGAGACACCTGAAGAATCCACCCTGGCGCGCACACAGCTAGAAGCCACTTTGCCACGCCCCCATAGACGATCCTTCGAGCTCAACAGTGGCAAGATGTGCGAGGGTTTCCCTTCAATAGCCCTATTCTTCTCTTCATTCTCAGGCTCACTCTTCACTCAAGTCCGCTCGCATTAAACCGTTGCAAAGGACGGAAATTAGAAACTTAAAACGACTACTTCACCACGCTTTCGGCGCTCGATTTCAGGCAATTCTCGTAGGGGCAAAACTCAGTTTTCCAAGGGGTCTTGTACGATTCCGGAGACATTATTAGGGTTACCATCGGATCGTCCTCCAAATAAGTGAAAAATCTCAAAAGACATTTTCAGCTTGTACTATGCCTTTAATGTCGTTAAATTTGTTGGACAAGGCGATGGTATCACCTTACAAGGTTTTCTTACTGGCTAAATAACGCCCAGGGGTTATTTGACGAGCTGAAGTTGAATCTAAGGTGTCCTTATACATTTTTTCTTCGAATATTCAGGAATCTAAGTATAGAGACTTCAGTCACGAGGATGTGTTCTTTAAAACCGGCTACTCTCGGTCTGATTACCCCAATACGGAGTTTCCACCACTCGATGTATTGGAGAACGTATTGCATCCAGCAGAGTGCCTTTAAATCCAGAAATCAGTAGGATTCACGAATTGACAGACGGTTGCACCCACTTTCCATGTACCTCGAAAATTGCAAAGATAGCATACTAATACACTTGCGAAAACACTGAAGAAACTGAAAACCCATAAACTGTCTTCCGATAGAGAGGCTCTACTTTAGCTCTCGCTTTCTAGGGAGTTATCAACATGTGATGGGCATAGGCAAGGCTGTTTCCGCTCATACTCCGCATTTCCAGCCTGAGCTCTTCTAAGAAGCGGAAAATCGATGACTATCTTTAACCTCTTCTGGGTCCCATTCCCATTGTCAAGGAAGGTGGCATAATCGAAAAAAAAAGACCCAGCTTTCCGAATGGTACTAAGAATGCTCAATAATAGCGTGCGCAGAAATTCTTCAGTTGATCAAACTCACTTGTTTACAGTTCAACTGCGCATTGCCGTTCGGTCCGCAAAGTGCACGCCGATTGCGAAAGCGTGCAGCGGTGCGGTTGCGAGTATCCTCAGAGTGATGTGAGGTCACCCGAGCGGTTTTTGCTTTTGGTGCCCGGGTGATCCCACATCCCTGTCTGAGGATACTCGCAAGCACGCTCTAGAAATCAGCGTGCCCTTTGCGGACTGAACGGCGATGCGCAGTTGAACTGTAAGTATATATTGAGAGATGAGTGTTTCTTGTCATTTCAACATTTCAAAACTCGCAGCTAACCGTCACGGCGGCTACGGGGTATAACTCGTCCATAACCGCAGGGTGCTCCCCGGTTTTGGGGTAGGGGACTGAAACCTCCGGGAGGCATAGAATCAATGTGCGTGTGAGAACCCGCATTGCTTCAAAAGAATAGCGAATCTCAATTTAGGTTGCTGATTAGTGCTTAGAATTGGAGGTGGTGGACGAGTTGTTCGTCACCCCTTAAAAACACAACTTGACCGATTCTAATAAGAAAAGGTCCTAATAAGGCCTCTGTTTCCAGAAAGATGAGGCTAGTCTCGATGCCAATTCGCGCATATGGGCGAATTTCAGTGTACACAAATGAGAAAAATGTGAGTTACACCTTCCGCAGCCGCCGTGACGGTTAGCTTCGAGTCATTTCAAACGACCTTAGACCACCACATTTCTAACCTAGTTTATTATCAAAACATCTCTTCGACTAATTTCTTTTTCTTTTTTACGAAATTTTTTTTAACCTACAGAAGTGGCAGAATTTTTTTCAGAAGAGTTATGTCACAATTTAATTTAATTTTCGCCGAGTCATCTACCTTAATGTATTATTTCTTGGGTTTCATTTACGAATTTGCGTGATTCTCTTCATCCCTTTCCGTATCCGAACTTCCATTTCTGGCGTTTTTTGGTCAATTTTCTTCCCTTCGAATTTCCGAGAATCATGAAAAAGGATTTTTGCCCAGCCCTGGTTATAGGACATCTTACAATCAATACCCACTGATGGATATTGAAGCAACGCTCTTCCCAGTATACTTGAGTTCCTAGCTGGTTGATTGGAATGCAAATTGCATTGCCCTTACCATTCAGTTGGTGTATTAAGTTCTCGCAATTTCAAGTCTCATATCATCTTTATACAAATTCAGCTTAATTGTAATTTGTCCGCTCTCACACAGGAATAGGCTCTAAGAATCTAATTTCCGTTACAACTGCTAGCCTCTCTTTGCCTCCCTCAAACAGATTAAATGGACCTGCTCCGAGATTAACTTAATACGGATCTGTTTCCGGTACTGAGGGGGGGGGGGGATTGAAAAGAGTCTCGCCTCGTTTCCGAAAAATCGCCCACCCATGGGTTCCAACCCTTGCGAAGAATTAGGAACGTTACATATCCATGCCAAAATTCATACAAGTTTCTGGTCTTCAATCAATAAACAAAAAATTCGGCGGTAAGCGCCATTCGCCACCTCATTATGTATTGTAATGTGATGGAGCTGTAAGTACTCACTCAGTTTTCTCTTCTCAATATGCTTTCTCATCGACAATTCTGTTCCTCACTGACAAGGGAAGTATAAAAAGCGTAGGTCAGATCTGCCCAAACGACTATTATGGTTAGTATCTCTTCTGGCTCAATAGTAAAAATGCACAGTATCCCGCCGCGAGCCGCAGGCTCAAAAAAGTTATGAGCGTTTTCTAGGCCTGGCGAAAAGGCAAGGGTAAACTGAGTGAGTACTTACAGCTCCATCCCATCAGGCATTTTTTTGGAGTTTCGAAAAATTTTCTCGGGTTTAGCTCAAAAGTTGTATGTAGGGGTAATCTAGGGTGGTGAACACGAATCTGGAGTCCATTTGTCGAAATTTTGAGGTTTACTGTAGGTTACGGTAGGTAACATGTCATTTAGGGGTCAAAAGCCACTTTATATTTTGAAAGTCGACAAAAGGACGTTAGATTCGTATTCTCCACCCCGAATAACCCCCGTATACAAATTTTGAGTAAAATCTGAGATTTTGACCAAACTACCGTATACCCACCGTAATCTACAGTAATCTGCAGAAAATCGATAAACGGACTCCAGATTCGTGTTTAGCACTTCAAATAACCCTCAGCAAATGATTTTGAGATATATCTATCGTAGAAAACCGGAAATCTCGAAAGTGGCGTTTTTCCCTCAAAATTTTCCCCGGTTGGGAAGCTTCAAACGAAATGAGCCGAAAACTTCCGAAAATTGACTAATAAATCACAGAATCGTGATCAGCGCCCCAAAAAACTCCCCTGGGAGAGTTTTAAGTCAAATCTGGAACATTTTTCTAAAACGCTTCCAGAGCCCTCAATTAGTAGAAATAAGCGCCCAACCGAAAATCAGTACATGTCCAAAACGCTGTCAGTCTGGACAAAGTATGGAAAATGTGCCTTCACCCAAACTTTGCTCAGGGGGGTAGTTTTGGGCGCTGAACACATTTATGAGGTCCGTTTCCGGATTTTCCGAAGAATAACGTGCTTTTTGGGAGGTACAAAAAGCACAAAAAATGAGCTTTTTAAGCTTGTAACTTCTTGAAACCTGCGGCTCGCGGCGGTATACTGCGCAGTTTTACTATTGAACCACAAGAGATACTAACGACACTAGTCGTTTTGGCAGATCAGACCTACGCTTTGTATACTTCCCTTGTGAGGAGCCTCGGGAGAATTAATTGGTAAAATTCTTCTGCGGGTAGAGACGAAACGAATTTTATCAACTTCTATGTATTTCCTCAGCATCTATCTTTTCATCTCTTTCTTAGTTGATTGTTCGCATTGCTGATCTAGTTTCGAGCCCATCTCAGAGTTAATGTTTCATGAGGGTCGGTGTTTGTAAAGCATACTGTGAAATTCCGTTGAATTTTTTCAGAAATGGATCGACTTTTGGAGTGTGACATATCCTTTCCCCTTATAATACTTCAAGCGTAGTTATATATTTGCATACCACAGGCAGCTTGGCCAATTTAGTGGTCCCATGAGGGTAGCCCAGTAAACCCATGATCCCAAGTTTCAGTAATGTTGTCGTGTGTCATAGCTGGCTGACGCGGTCAAGTTCCGCTTAGTTGGTTTTGGAGGGAAATTTATGTCCGTCGATCGCGTGCGTGCACGCGTATGCTGCGTCTCCTTCACCCAGTGCTTCATCGCTGCCTCTACTCTCGCTCCGCACTTGCGCGCCTGGGAACAAAGTAAATTTGGCTCCGAACCAGAGGGTATATATTGTGAACACAGTCTATACTAAGGATTAGAAGTTTAGGTCTAGTATGCTCTTAAGGAGGATCGCCTACTCGTTGGCAAGAGCGTACGAGGAAGAAGAAGTCGTCTACAACTGCCGTCATCCTTCCGAAGTCAAAGGTCCTCAACTATACCTCCCAGAATTCACTTTCCACGAGTCCTGGAGCCAACTTTTTCGGTTACGGGTCAGCATAAACCGGCGCTGCTGATCCGTTGTCTACTCATACGTGCCGGAATCGAAGCGAACCCTGGACCCCCTCGTCGGATTCGATGGCCCTGCACCCAGTGTGGTACCTCAGCCGCTGCAGGGAGCGTCCAATGTATCAAGTGCAGGAAATGGACTCATGGAAAGTTTCTCAAGTCTTTCAAGGATGCGGACAGCTCATACGTGTGCCCGAACTGCGTAGCCGTGCCGGCATTGCAACCTCAACGTTCAAGTCCCGATTCTCTGAAGATAATCCAATGGAATATCAATGGTTTTCGCAATAAATCAGCGGAACTAGAAGCTCTCGCATACCGTATAGGAGCTGAAATTGTGGGACTTCAAGAGACTAAACTGGACCCAAATCACGGATCACCGGTTGTTCGGGGCTACACATGCCTGAGAAACGACAGAACGAGCTCTGGAGGAGTTGTGGCTTTTCTGGTTAGAAACGACTTACAGTGCAGTGTAATCACTCCAACGACTAGCGATGGTACCACGGAATGCATCTCCATAGCTGTGGAAACGAAGGCTGGATCTGTTCACATTCACAACCTCTACTCCCCGCCAAGATCCTCATGCCCATTCTCACACGAGCTGTCTATCGCCCAATTCCTGACATGCGGGAAGTCCACAATCGTCATGGGAGTAACAACGCGCACAGTCCTCTATGGTCAGAGGGTGAAGAGGACCAACGTGGACAGGACCTCGAAGAGGAGATAGCGCAGCCTAATTTCGTGATTCTCAATGAAGCCCCTCACCCTACTAGGAAGCCGAAATATGGAAGACCGTCGTCACCGGACTTCTCGCTGTGCTCACAGGACTTAGCCTCGTCAGCAGTTTGAGACACCGTGAACACAGGGGCAAGTGACCACCTCCCGATCCTAATGGAGTTCAAAAGCGAGGCCCTCATATCTTCCTCGCCGAGAACCACGTTCGTTAACTTCAAAAAGGCGAGCTGGCTCAAGTTTTCGTCTGTGCTGCAACAGCAATCTGCTGGTTTTGACTTTCGAGCAAACCCACTGGAGATGGATCGATTCCTGACATCTGCCGTAAGGACAGCAACGTCACAATCTATCCCTAAGGGTAGGCGTAAGGCTTTTATGCCGGGACTGTCGGATAATGCTAAGGACCTGATAAGGGAAAGAGACTCGATTCGAAAAACGGACCCCACCAAAACCAGGATTCCTGAGCTGAACAGAGAAATCGCAGATGAAGTGAGGATGGACCGACAACAGACTTGGAGTGCGTTCGTGGAAGGCATAGATCATCGTACAAACTCCTCCAAGCTTTGGACAACCATGAAAGCCTTGGATAGCCGTTCAGCGAAACCCAATCCCATCCAAATTCTGCATAAGGGCAAACCGTTGAACAACAGGAATACGGCCAACCTTCTATGCAAACAGTTCAGTTCGCCATGCCCTCATCAAAGCCTGAAATCTTCACGAAGGACCTTCCGATGGATCAAAAACTTTTCGAGAGAAGACCTCCCACTCATTACGACCACCCTTATTGACGCCGCCTTGAAGAAGTGCAAGCCGTCTAGAGCGTTGGATACAAGTGGTGTGGCCCCCATCATGCTCAAACATTCAGGACCAGTTTTTCGTGAATGCATTAGAGCCCTTTTCAAAAGAACCCTGTCAACTGGACTGATCCCGGCATCGTGGAAGGAGGCAAGAATCTTCCCACTCCTGAAGCCCGGAAAACCTACTGAGGATATAAACAGCTACAGGCCTATTTCGATAATCTCATCTATGGCCCGCACTTTTGAAAGAACCATTCTTCCTACACTAGAGACGCACCTGCGAATCACTGGATGGCAGAATGGTTTTCGGAAAGGCTTCTCTACCACCTCAGCGTTGGTCGAACTCACCGGATTTATTACAAATGGGTTAAACGAGAAGAGACCGCCTAGCCTCTCAATTATGGTCGCACTCGACTTGAAGAAAGCCTATGACACTGTCGTTATCTCCATGCTCTGCCAAAATCTTGCGGAGTCGTCCCTGCCGAGAGGTTTGGCCCGCTGGATCTCTAGCTACTTGAAGGGCAGAACAATACGGACAGAATTTAGAGGCCAGATGTCCAACCTAAGATTGGTGCGCTCCGGGGTAGCGCAAGGTGCGGTCCTCTCTCCGCTCCTGTTTTCTTTCTACATCGCAGAACTCCCGGCACCACCACCAGAAACACGCCTAGTCGGATATGCAGATGACCTATCTTTGGTTGCATCACATACAGATGTGGAAACCTGCAAAAAACGCCTGAACGACTATCTTCCGATGCTAACAAAGGCCCTGGAAGATCTACATCTTCAACTGTCGCTCCAGAAGACCACTGTCTCTCTTCTTACAACACATCCTGCTCAAGCGAGATACGTGCCGAAAGTGTTCATAAATGAGACGCAAATCACGCACGAAAGAAATCCGACGATTCATGGCTATCATTTCGATACTGTGATGACGGGACGACTACATGCGGAAGCTGTTCGTAAGAAGACGGCTAAAAGAGCGAACCTCCTGAAAGCGTTGGCAGGAAGGAACTGGGGACAAAGCAAAGAGCTGCTCACATTGACCTACCTTGCCATCGGACAACCCGTGATGTCATACGCTGCTCCAGCCTGGAGCCCGCTCATTGCATCGTCACACTGGGACCGGTTACAAGCGTGTCAAAATGCAGCCTTGAGGACCGCGACGGGAAGCCTGGCTATGGCGAGCACCTTCCACTTGAGTAACGAGACGGGAATCATGCCAGTCCAAGCTCACAATGAGATGCTGACTCTTCAATATCGTACGGTTGCGACAATCGACCCAGAACACCCATCACACGACATGATGAAGAAGCCGGAACCGACTAGACAGATCATGAAGCATGTCAGATCTGTTAAGCCAAAGTCGGTAAGACCTGGAACTGCAGAGAGCATTCGGAAAGAAGTTCACAAGGAGTTTGTAAAAGAGTTCTTGGGTACTATGAACTCTCCCCTGCTAAGTGGACCGCCGCCAAAGATTGCGAAGGAGGAGGAGACTTTGCTGAGATCAAGTCGGGCAGCGCTATCCCAGCTCCGGAGTGGTTTCTACTCGAAGTCGCTATGGTATCTGCATAAGATAGGAGCAGCCGGTAACCCACTTTGCCCTGACTGCGGGCTCGAAGAACACACAGTACCTCACGTGTTCTCATGCTCTGGAAAGCCAACGCACCTTACAATCGAAGATCTCTGGCTCAAACCAGTGGAAGTCGTCAATTTTTTGTCACTTTGATAATTCATTGACTGTCACTTTGATCATATAAGTATGAAAAAAAAACAAAAAAAAGCTAAAAAAATAAAAAAAATAAAAATAAAAATAAGCTAAAAAAAAGACTAAAGAAAAAAAAGAAGGTTGAATAGGGCCCCATCCCGGGGTCCTCCAAAGAAGAGGATCCCAATCTGCTTCGATTATGTCGTCTACGTGCCGGAAGTTGGATCCAGGATCAATGTATATGGTGGAAGATGGGCAACAACAACAACAGGTCTAGTATCATATCCTCTATGAGCATTCCCAGTATTACCCGTTGCTGGTTATTTCTTTTTAACTGCCTTTTCCGTGGATTGCTTCTCATTATTCGATGTTTCTTTTTTATCGGCGCGTTCATTTGAACGCATTAAATAAATAAACAAACAAATAAATTAGACAATTAGTAAGCGAACATAGTCCCTTTGACCTTTCAAATTCATAGGGAGATGGTACCCATTTGACTATTTCAATGTTAATTGTCAGGTTTGTCCATTATTAACATTTATAAAGGCAGCATCGAAGCAGAAAACCAATTTTGGGTTTTTCTTCTTACTCCAATGTTTGAACCAAGCGGAGATAATTGGCGAAGCTTGAGACCTCAACTTTGCCTATTCATAATGTTGTTGACTCGCGAAAACTGCTCCTTGGTCTGAAAAGGCGCCTTTCCGGTCGATCATCTGACACGAGAGCAGAAGCGCCACGGCAGGATCTGACAGGCCGCGGAAATTCAAAACTCTATATTCTTTATTCCGAGAGATCCTCGAGTTCAGACGTCTGTATTGAGAGCTTCTTGTTTTTAGAGAATTTTCGACTGCATAAAGGCGAAAAGAATTGTGGAACCCAAGAAGTTAAGGGGAATAAACCAATTCAGACGTTCAAATTTCCGACATTTGTGCACTACACAAGCCACACCGGACAGACGTGAAAAAAGGAAGCTGAAGGTTTTCGAAGTTTTCCTCCGAAACTTGAGTGTTTTGGGTGGCCTCTTTGCGATATATCAAAACCTGGTAGGCCTACCTGCACGAAATTTTGAAACAAATAGATACGGTTTCTTGCCCGTACGCTACCTTTAAAAGCCTCTGCATAGTCGAGCGACAAAAGTCGCGCCGCCACGTTGAAGGATAGTGGGCGGCTACGCAGCTTCGTGCCTAACCTTTATTCCCTATCGTTGCGGAGCGACTTTCGTCGCCGGACTATGCGTAGCCCTTAAGGGACCGCGCGTCCCGTAGCTACTCTGCGTAACCGACCGCGCCCTTTAGAGGTGTCACATGCCTGCCCACTAGTATTACAAGTTCTATTTAGTACGGGTCTTCCAGCTCCAGTGGAAAGGAATCTCGTTTTTTTTTCGAGAGACGACACAAAATCGAGTTTATGGAATGGGTGAGCAGTGTCTCTTACGTGTTAACAACCGCTGTCGGAGAACAGGTCCACTCGGCTATTTTACACAGCCCCATGAGCCAAACTGTCAAAACTGTTCCTTTTCTTTTTAAGCCAAAAATGGTCCACGAAAAACATCTTGAGCACAGAGTTTATTTAAAGGCAGTGTTCACGATAGATTTCACTTCCAATATCTCCACGGTTCAAGGTCTGGTGCCCTATATAGCTAGGCATGCTTTTAAGAGACGCGAAAGCCGTTTTTTAGCCAAATTAGGTCTTTACAAGTTAACGTTGATTTTTGAGCTTGGAGGAATTGACATCTATGGAGAATGATGCCTTTCATTGCAATCAAGCGATCAGCTCACCTAACGGCATTTCCTTGACTTGAGTACTCCTGTAATCAGAGTCTTCATTTGTTCATATCGAGGGGGCGGAACTGGAGCACGGGGCGGTTCTGGAACACCGAAACGCTTGTCTGCAGCCGTTATTTTGCCACTCCTGGCTGGTTTTCTATCGTTCTTTCAGCACTGGGAGCCTAGGATCCTTCTGCCTATCATTTTACTGTGGAAAGTCACCGAGGTTGATCATCGTGAACGCTGCCTTTAATTGCAAGTATAATTTTGAGTTCAGGAATGATGTGAAGAGTATATTCTGTTCCAAGCATTTACGCCTCATACTTCACGGGCGTCCATAAACCAATGTTCGTTCAAAGTTCCCTCAATCTTATTGTTGACAATACGGCTGACCTTGATGATTGAGAAGTGAAGATGTCTGTTGAACGCCTTCTTGATGTTGCTGACATTTTCAACCAGTGCTATTCCACGAACACTGATTTGTTTGCGGCGATCATAGTCACTCATCATTTTGGCCCTGCAAATAGCCGAGACCAGTTTTCAAGTTCAAAGGAAGCAGCTCATCGTCTTACAAACTCACACCAGCGAATTCAACACGAGATGAAACCAACCACAATGCGAAAGAGGTCATAGGAGTCGGCTCTGAGAAGAAAAGCAAAGTGTAAAGGCAGACAAATACACTCGACAAAAGTGCAGGTACTGAGAGTCAAGAGAGAGAGAAACATGCAGCAGCAGACATGAAGATGTGTTTCGAAGGTGATGGGAGATTCTTGGTGGCAGGTCGAGGAAAGAAATGGAGACTGTGGTGATTATCAGAGAGCGTATTTTCCAAATGGGAGCAGTCTGAGGTGGCGCTGGTCGAAAAACGCGGGCGGCCTCGGCAGCGCACTGATACCGTAGAAATCGGAAAAACAAAAATATGTAAAAGGGACAAGGTGAATGTGTAAATAGAACGCTGTGTAAACACCAGCACAGCAAACTTTCACAATGGAGCTGTGATAATTTATGTTAGAAGACCATTGAGGCTCCAAAAGCTAAGACCGAAGCCCATTTTGAGAAGAAGAGGAGCGAAATGAGCATTTGGAGCAAAGATCACAGTAGCAAACAGCTGCAGAGATCAGAGGCAAATTCGACAAGGAATAAGCCTCAGACTTAGAAGGGCGATATGAGAAAGCCAATGATCGGGATAAACCCAATCCGGATGGGTTTCCCCGACGAAAGTCCGAGCTGAAGTCTCCTTCTCTCTCTCAAAGTGGGAGGTCGGGTGTGGGTGAAATCGATTCGGCCCCCACGACTTGCCCAGCCAGCCATTGCCACCCAGTGATACAACCACGATCAGTCCCGATGACACACACACACACATTATGCACAATTTCACAGTTTTCGAAGAATTTGTGGACAGCTTAGGGTTTTACGTGTTGCTCGAGGGAAAGAGAACTGATTGCGGGACATTTCACACTCTCACTCTATCGCGCCATGTCTATCGAATAGGGCAACTCTCGCTGTAAAGAATCTTCCCGACGTGCTAAAGCCCATTTCAATAAACAAATCAGATGATGATCCAATTTTAGTGCTTGAGAATATGTGGAGAAAAGATCGAGTGAATTCATCTAAAGGAGTTTTTGACACACCAAATCCAAAAAAAAGCTGTCAAAGGCTTCCAACTGCGTTCATTGGAAATACTATATCACCTATTGTGGCACATTTAACGTCTTCATCCAAAATTGATTTTGGAGATGTGTTTTCTTATTCAGAATGGTCATTTTTACCTATAATTCTTTTATTTTTACCAGGTCTTTGACTCCTACTGACAATGTTTACATGAACTCCTCAATTATTAAGAACAGTGGTAACGATGAAAAAGTTGCGTTTTTTGCAGGAACGTAAGATTTGGGTACCTCTAAGAACAGTAAGGACGGAAGTACGAAGAAAAATGGCCAGGAAGTGGGTGAAAATTTCGAGGTCTAGCCCATTTAGTCACACCCCCCCCCCGTCATAGAGCAGTTGTCCTGCGTTCGTTTCACCAGAGAAACAAGTATCGATTTTTGAATACTCTTTGTATCGAGAATTTTAACATCCAAGCATGTGCATTGGCGCATCTTATCTTTCAAGAAATTGGGTGGACGAAACGAAAAACAAAGAAGTTATTTACACACATAAGAATTTAGGAGCTCCGAACAATCGGCGACGTTTGGTCTGACGTTTTGTCCGCAGTGTACAAACCACACTAACAGGCGTCAGTAAATGTCAATAGGTTTTTTCAACAGTTTTTTCCGATATTCGAGAGTTTTAAAGGAATTTTCGCTAGTACCCGCTGAAAACCACTCACCGTTTTTTTTTAGTTTGAATCATTGGCTGGGCCCGCCTGAGAACGTGGGTAGCGTTTGTCGGGTCACCGACGCATCATTGGGGAGATATGGGTGATCGGATGCCTCGAATTCCACCAAAAGAGGCCGGCCTTCCGACAGTCATGTGGCCTCAAATGAGAAAAGAATGTAGCTTATCAACAAATGATACATCAACTTCCACTCATTTACGAGATCTCGAATGTTGTGAAACCTCTTTCTTTTTCATTTTATGCCACATGGCTGTCAGAAGGCCGGCCTCTTTTGGTGGAATTCGAGGCATTCAATCAGCGAGTACGATTCCTTTAAGATGCAGAAAGGGCGAAGGTTCAGAGATCGCGCGAAGCAGACATATCCTCATTGAGACGTATGTTATGGGAAAACGCACCGAACCGATGAACTAACCGTCGCGGCGATGCGTGAGAAAGGCCGGCATCATACTTCTCGCGACCAGCGACGGTCACAGTGCGTACCCTCTATAAAACGGCGTAATTCACATAACTCGAGGCGCGAGCGGCGCGCGCGACGCCTGGGCCTCCGTCTGCCCTCCGCTCTCTCACTGTCTCTAACCTCCGCTCCACACTATCACGCGTAGGAACCATGTGAATTTCGCCGTTTTCTGGCCTGTACCAAGTGTATCCATTTTCAGTCGATATAGATGGTAAACAAGGCGTCGCGTCGCTCGTCGCCGGAAGTATGATTCCGACCAAAAAGTCATCGCCGCGATATTGCGCACTGGAGAGAATCAATTGTTTTGGTAAGCAGAACGGCAGTTCCTGGAGTGAAGTGGGATTAGATATTCATCCTGAAACGATTAATACCTCAGCTTTTGACCACTTGACCGAATTTTCTGGCAAGTATGATGTTCGCTGCATTTCGTCTCCTCGTTGCTCAATGGAGATCCAAACCGATGATATGCATATTTGTCAGAAAGTTTGGAAATTGGGTTGAAAATGGAAGTGTTAGCCGTTTTTGGATGATTATCTCATCTCATTTCACTCCAAGAACCGCCGATCTCCTTTTGAAAACAATCTAGTCTCTCTAACGCTGAATATCGCTGCGATTGTTCGATATCGCTTTTTCTCAGTCCGCGACGGGAGTATGATCCTGACCAGGGATGTGCGGCAAACGATTTTGAGATTTCGGCAAACGGCAATCGGCAAGAAAATCCCAAAAACGGCCGGCAAACGGCAATCGGCAAACGGCAGAATACCTCATCCCTTAGATTGGCCCAGAAGTTATTCACATGTGCTGCTCTACTTTTTTTCCTTTCTTTCCAATATTTATGTCAACATTCTAATATTTCTAATTAAAGGGAATAGTTTCATTTCAAGACATTAGATGGACAAAAACAAGATATGGAGGGACCTCATGGAAATCAAAAAAATCGCCGCTGCGGCTTCGGCTCCTACAGGCACCAAAGAGGCACTATCGCGGAGTAGCAGCGGCAATGTCGTGGTGGCCCCGCGGTAGTGCCGCTGTGACTCCGCACTACTGCCGCAACGGCTCCGCGGTAGTGCCTCTGCGGCTCCGCGGTTGTGCCGCTACGGCTCCGCGGTGGTGCCGCTGCGGCTCCGCGATCGGTAGCCGCGGTCTGACAAAACTAGAACCGACTGCGAGTAACTCATATGAAATGAGTCATAATACAACTGGGTGGTGATTTCGCGTTAGGTTCGCGCAAAACTGCAACATAACGGGTGCTGACAGAGAAAATGGAAATAGATTATGAACGAAGAAAAAGATGGATAGCTTTAGAAAAAGTTCTCCGCAGGACTTCTTCGAAAACTATCCATCTTTCTCCTCATTCACACACTAGTTCCAATTTCTCTGTCAGTTCGCGTTAAAGGCAGGGTTCGCTAAAAAAGCGTTTTTGAGCTCTCTTCATGAGAGTGTAGATTTGGTCATCACAAACGTAAAAATACGTGAAAAACCCGGAAATTCGAGGGAAAAACGCTCAAAAACAAAGTTAAACGGCTAATTACCGGTGTCGGCCGGCCCCCTAATTAACGAGATTTTTGTTAATGCTTGTCTATCCGCCTTTAATTTTGCTGCTAAAATAGTCAGTAGTCTCCAGAAGTACTCAGAAATTACTTAAGAAGCAAAATAAAAGTTAACAAAATAGGCTTTCATAGAAATATCGATAACCTGGGCGGGAGGACACCAGGCAATAACTTGTTCCGTAGCGTTTTTTCTCCAATTTTCACGTATTTTCACTTTCGTAATGGCCAGATCTACCTTTCCATGAGGATAGCACCACAACCGATTTTATCGAGAACCCTGCCTTTAAGATGAAGTTTTGCGCGAATTTACTGCGAGCTGAAAAAAAGTTCAAAGATGCTTCTGAAATTTTTTTCTAAATCAATATTTTTTTCTAGAAAAGACAGAATGAACTATTTTTTTCCGAGAATTTTTTTACACTATGCGTATCTAGTGTCTCATAAGGTGGCATGCGAGTGCGTAGTTTCAGCAATGTCTGGAAATCTTCAAATAAAAAGCCCGGGTTTAGGTGCAGTTTACAGCGATTCCTCCGCGAATTTAGCGCGAGTTAACTCGCGTTCTCAAACAGCTTTACTACCACCCCAGATAACTCGAAACCCCGGATGTTTGAGCGAACAACGGATAATCGGACTACCCCTAGTGCCCACACAGCCGCGAGCATAGGCGGCGTTTCCTTCCCATGTTTTGCCGAGTTTTGCCGGAAAAATAACAAAAATTTCGGCAAACGACAAACGGCAAAAAAGTCCCAAAAATGGCCGGCAAACGACAAACGGCAAACGGCAATTGCCGCACATCCCTGATCCTGACCAGGGGTGTGCGGAAATTTCTGTTTTCTGATTTCTGTTTTCTGTTTTCTGGCCGTTTTGGCCTTTCTGTTTTCTGATTTCTGTTTTCTGAAAAATCTGCGAAAAACAGAAAAAGATCAGAAAAAAAATCAACAAAATCCGGATCTGTGAAACAGCGCAGCTTATCTAGTGTTTTACGAGGTACTATTTGTGTTCAATGGTGTGATTGCTGTTAAGGGTAGGGTTCGCGACAGAAAAGTTTGTTGTGGCAATTTTTTGAGAAGGGCCTGGTCATCACAAAATTTAAAATAAGTGGAAAGTCGGAGAAGAAAAACGCTCAAAAACAAGCTGTTGCTGGGTCTCAGCCAGCCCCCAATCAAATAGATATCTACAATTGCTTGTTTTGTCGTCTTTTATACTGCATTTGAAGTAGTTGCTGGACACCGAGAGACTGCTAACTTTTTGAGCGGCAAAATAGAAGGCGGAAAATAGGCATTTATAAGAAGCCCTTTTAATCGGGGGTGTGCGTACACCCACCAATTAGCCGTTCTGACCTGTTTATGTGTGTTTTTACGCAGATTCTTCTTTATTTTCACTTTTGTGATGACCAGACCTGCACTCTTATGAAGAAAAGTCAACAATCGTTTCTATCGCAAACCCTGCTAACGCACTTGAAGGGTAGTTCTTCGGCGCAATTGGGGTAGCCTCCCAGGGCAGTGCACTAATTCAACCTCCCCTTGTCAGCAGCTGCTGCAGTAAGTTGTTCGCAGCAGCTGCTGCTGACAGCAAGGGGTTCCACCCGATATCTGTCCTAGAATGCAACCCTCCTTGCGCCGAGGTTCTACCATACGGGTGAGTGCTCTGAGTTTTGGCCGAGCAATAGCCGATAAATAGCCACAAAATGCCTGATTTTCGCATAATAGTCGAGAACAAGGTCGTGTTCGGAAAATAGCTGGTTGCCGCGAAATAGGCGACAAATAATGGTCTTCGAGAAACAGCCACGAAAAATGCTCGCAAGGGGGAGTGTAAGACGCGTTGTTGAGGCAGATTTGGAAGTCAACACCGCCGCCGGTTCAACTACCCATGTTCTCTCGGTTATTCCTCGGTTATTTCGCGAACAACATGGTCGCAGCCACCTAGCAGCCAAGAAATAATCAAGAAACACTCGAGAATCTGCTCGACAGGATTAGTTGTTGAGCCTGGTGGGCTATTCCTCGGCCAAGACTCTCAGCGTGTCTTTAATGATGTTGTATCCGTCACTGACGCATCATTGCTACTATCAATGCCTTATAAAGCACAGTCCAACCTCAGAATCGGTTTTCTGTTTTCCGTCTATCTTGAGAACGGTCCCACGCTGATTCCAATGATGTCTCTCGAATCGTTCGACACTCCCTGGGATTGGAGTTATGGGCCCTCAAAGATTGAGCTGCGGAAGCAAGGTGGACGAGTTGTCAGAGGCTTGTAACTTACTTTATTACAACCGATGTAGGCGAGCCGACCTGAATGAAGATGGAGGCTGAGAAAGAAGGGAGGAACAGGGCTTTGATCGGAAAGCATCGTTCATCTCGCCAATGGTGAGCTCGAAAGATCGTAAAAGGGGCGGGCCAAAGTGGCTTCCCGAGTTGGGCGCCCCAGGGTGGCTTCCTCCCATATCTCGCTTATTCGGAGGAACTGAGAGCTCGCACTTGGCAAGTATTACATGGGGTGGGTCTACTCCACAATTATCGAAATCTCAGATTTCGTCCCTGAGCTTGGACTGTGCCTTTATAGGTCATCTGAACAGTTCCGTAGATATTATACTACAAACATGACAAAGGCATTTAGAATTACATCCTCTCTTCACTTGAAAAAAAGTTAAAATGCAATGAGTAATTTTTTCTGAAAATTTTCTGTTTTCTGATTTCTGTTTTCTGTTTTCTGGTCGTTTTGGCCTTTCTGTTTTCTGATTTCTGTTTTCTGACAAACTCGATTTTCTGTTTTCTGTTTTCTGAAATTTTTCAAAAATTTCCGCACACCCTGATCCTGACCGTATACATACTCTGTCACTGCTGCTGTTGCATGTCTGCTACGTTGGGCACTGTAACAAGTTGCAGCGTCAGTATTTTTGAATTTCTGTTTTACTTCCCTTTTTTTCCTAGAAATTTGTTGTTGTGTGAAAATTTTGGAACGCAGCGCTCTAATTTTGTATTGTATCGAATCTACATTCGAAAATCGTATGTGCTAGATTCCTGTGTTGAACGACTGCCACTGGCTGTGGCAGTTTGTTGTATGTATGCATTAAGACACATGAGTTGTTGTGCTGATTTAAAGGCAGTGTTCACGATAAGAATCGTGTTTCTGCTTTTCCGCCTATCTTGAAGACGGTCCCATGCTGATTCCAATGATGTTTTTGGAATCGTACAAGATCTTCTGGGTATGGAGTAATGGTTCCTCAAAAATTGAGCTAAGGAAGCATGGTGGATGAGTTGTCCGAGGCTTGTAATTTCCGTCTTTTGCAACAGATGTATGCGACCTAAAAAGACTAAAAATCAGCTTAGATATAAAACAGCTGAAAAGCTACGAAGGTAGCGCGGTGAAAAACGGGCTAGAATCAGAGTTTCTAGGGCCCAAAGATGCTAGTTTGTGCACACGTGCACAGCGCTGCACAAAAAGATTGCAGCCTCACGCCGAGCAGTCAAAAATCATGGACATTCAGAGGAAGGAATAAATTCGAATTCGCCTAATAAAAACAGTTGAACAATGAAAGCAAGCATTTCTGTCAATGTTTTTGCCTAGACGAGTCCGAAGGATAATGTTCATTGATTGAAATTCAATTTCGAACCAGCTGATGTTCTTGATATCAGAGATCATCGGTGCCGATGATGTGGAGTGGGCTCGTCCACCATCAAAAGACAAGAAAGTTCAGGGTTCAAATTTGACCCGAGACAGCGGTTTTTTCGCGATTTTTTCTCATTGGCCCTACTACTCTGAACCCAGAAAAGGGTTTAATAAGGAAAAGAAGACAAACATATTTTATCGCTACCACTGCCTTTGAAGGCAGTGTTCACAATTATTTTCGTTCCCGAGTTTTACGCTCAAGACAATGCGTTGGCCACCAAGGGTTACTAAAATCACGAAGAAACGGCGAGAAACGCATTAAAACTTCGTATTTCAGTGACATTATTCTATATCATGGACTATTTGTCCGGTTGGATAAACATGATCATGGTTGTTGTTACCGATGGAAAATTGGGTGGACCGAAAATAGAAGAATACTTTATGCAAAGCAGGATTAGTTAGGACCCTAAAGAAAGAAGGGAGCAATAGAGAGTTGAGAATTGCAAAGTACGGGTCCACAAAAGATTTCATTGTTGCAACAAACACTTCCTGTGATACTTAAAGGCACAGGACACCCAGAAAATTAATTTTCAGATTTCATGCTTATCTTGGAGAGAGTCACACGCTAATCACCGTGGTATCTCTGATATCGTCCAAGACCCCCTTTGAACAAAGTTATGGCTCTTCAAAGATGTCTAGAATTTGAGGGTGAAAAATTGTTGGACGAGTTGTCTCAGGCCTGTATTTCTCTTCATTCGCAATCGTTGAGCGAGAGCGAGCCAGGATAAGGAGACAGTCCGGCAATGGACTGAAGAACGCGACGCGGTCGAAATTCATCCATCCATAAAGCCGTTACCGAGGTCGGAAATTTGGTAGGGGGTCGGGCCTGTGGTGGTGAGCGAAGGGGGTCGGGCCTGTGGTGGTCGCTTATATCTCGCTTATTTGGAGGAATTAAGATCTGGCATTTGGCACATGTTATACAGGAGGGGTCTTCTACACAATTACATGAAAATCTCAAAATTCATATCTGAGGGTGTACTGTGCCTTTAAGAGGTGGGGTGATACTTAAGGATTTAGTGTACTTCTGGTGCGTTTTTCTCGATTTCAGCGTCGATTTAGTTCTACCCGGGGACACCTAATCAATATAGCAAATAATCTTAAAATTAAAGATTATTGTGTACACTGCCTCTAAGCAACAAAGGTGGCTGGTGTTTGATATTGGGGTGAAGATAGAACTTTGGCAGCTATTTGGGCTGCAAAACTATAAAATATTGCCGGATAAAATGCGTTTCGGTGGTGATGCCGCTATCCGAGTAATATCTGCGAGAAAAATCCCGTTACGCATAATGCGTGCGTGTGCGCGCAATGCTGCTCCCTCCGTCTCCCCTCCGCTCTCTCGCTGGCCTTAGCCTCCGCACACGAAAGAACCATGGGAAATTCTGTATCTATACAGCCTATCCGAACGAAAATGAGAAACGACCGGTTAAATCTGTAGGAAGCAAAGTGCGCGCTAACTCCTTTTACTTTTCTTTGGTGACGTTTTTCGAATGCAAAAATTCAGGGTGTGAGCTGGTCGATACCTCAAATCCTTTAAATATTTCTTTTAGTGATTTCGTTCTTGAAATGTAATTTCAGCCTATTCCAGAAACAAGCGGTTAAAGTTTGATCACAACATTTTTCACAACAAACTTGTGTTGCAATTACAACTAGGAAGAAAAATGAGTTGCAACAACGTCTGGAGTAGTAGCATTGCGTCACTCACTAGATAGTTAAACGATAAATAATATGACACAAAAAGCTGTTCGTTTCAAGTTGTGCCGGAGGACCGCGTTTAACTGAATATTTATACCGAATACTTGAAGCGAGTTGGAAAACCTAAATTTTCTTAAAATTCATGGGTATTAGATGCACCCAGCATTCAAAATCGACCCAATTCAAGCGATAATTTGATGGTAAGAGAAAAGTTCTCCACCCGCAGTCGACTACTGAAGAGTTGACAACGAGGAAGCATTCGAGGACGAACAGGTGCTCATGGAAATGTTGCAGAGCGAGCTGCCGCAAGGGTGAGGCTGGTCCGCCTTTTCAACAAATTCCCTCCTGTTTACTTCCAGCGTATCATAATTTGTGCTGATTTGCTTATTTGTGCTTTAGTGTTCGATGCGAACACACAGAACAAACACGGAATCAGTGATAAGAAAACTTGGGCACCAATGATCAGACGCATCATTTATCGATAGTCGTCCGCAGAGGTGTCTGTAAACAACAACGGGTTTACATCGAAAAATCAAGTTGACTGAAAACTATAGGTCGGTATTTCTGAAAATTTAGCTTCCTGGCAAGAGTAGCGATTTGGTAGTGGTCAAAAAAAAAGTTTCAAAAATGTCTTGAAATATTTTCAAAAAACGATTTGGCGTAAAATAGCATGGAGTAATAAAGAAGCTGGGAAATGAAGTGAAATAACCAAAAAATACGATTTGGTGGTCGATCATTTCCGTTAAACTTATCAAAACGAAATCAAGCACGTTATGGAATGGAGCGTTGCCTTCACCCAGCATGACATATGCTGATTCCCTTGATACAGCTTTCAAAAATGGCTTAATGTTTCCGTTGCGCGCTTGATTTCGTTTTGATAAGTTTAACGAATAAGCTTCTGAAATGATCGACCACCAAATCGTATTTTTTGGTTATTTCACTTCATTTCCCAGCTTTTTTATTACTCCATGCTATTTAACGCCAAATCATTTTTTGAAAATATTTCAAGACATTTCTGAAACTTTTTTTTTGACCACTACCAAATCGCTACTTTTGCCAGGAAGCTAAATTTTCAGAAATTTCATATATTTTTTTCCAAAGGTTTCCTTTCTGACTTCAATTCGCTCAACGATTTCCATTGTGGAATGATTCGAAACATATGACTTACAACCATAAAAAATGAAACTGCATTGCCGCATTTGGTGCAAAATGTGAAAAATCGATATTATTGATATTTGATCTTGCATGATGAAAGGAATTTCCCAAACAAATGACTTAGAGTCATCAACAATCAAAAATCATTACGGCATTTTGTGCAACAGATGAAAAAATCAATATTATTGATCAGTATTTTTCGATAATGACTGATGAGCAAAATTCCTCAACCAAGAAAACCAATCCCAAAAGCAAACACCACTGTTCGCCGCACTTTGTGCAAAAAGCACGAAAATCGATAATATTGATTATCGATCGATGACGTGTCATGAGTACGAATTCTGACAAGTTCAATAATTACCTTCGACGAACTGTGTTGATTGTGTGCGAATTCACCCACACACACACCGGTCTCCAGAGCCGTAGCAGAAAAAAGGAATTTTCGTGCTCCACGGCTAATTTAGTATGTAAACCCACGATTTTGAGGTACACTTCAAAGCTGAGGTATCGAGTTCAAATTGGAATAGGAGCGACCTGCGTCCATTTCCAGCCTCCTGCCCAAAAATGAGCTCACTAGCTCAATTTAATCTGGTAGCACAAGATCGTGAACGCCGTCTGAAGAAAAAGGAGATTAACAGAGAAAACTTGCGGTTTTTCAAAATTCGCTCAAATTCTAGGAAACCATTCCAAACCATTATTGGGCATTACATGCAACTTTTTGCGCTCTTTTCAATGCAATTTAGAGCTAATTTCTACCTTCAGCCTGAACTCTCAGACATATAGGGGACTGCAGGCGCGGGCCAAGAAACAGCGAGCCAGAAGAGTTGACGCGCCTCATTGGATCGTTGCGCGCGGCTCGTTGGTTTGGCGCAGAACGCTGGCAGCCGAGCACGTTTTCTGAGCCATCCGCGCCCGTGGAATCGTCGAGGCGCGGGCAATTTTGCGACTTCCCATGCTAATTTTCGCAACTTCCCTCGCTCGCTCAGGCACTTGCCCGCGCCAATTGTTTCACCGATCCGCGCACGTTTTCTCATTGGAGCGCGTTTGCCGTGTATGATGCAATTCGTCGATTTTTCCCTACCGTTTGCTATTTTTAACACAATTGATAGACTTACACGATTTTTGGAAGTTTTTTGCCGTAACTGCAGTTTAACGTCGCAGTGCACGTTATGGTATGTTTACACAAGGTGTTGAGTTGATCGCAAAACGCTTGGCTCCGGGCGAGATTGAACCAGCATCATATTCCCTTTCCGGGGGAGCGCCTTATCGCACTGCACCACCGGAGCGCCAGCGCCGCTCTCACTCCAACTGCTCGGTAAATCTTTCACCGAAGCAATCATCCTTTCACCCGCATAACGGGATGAAACAGGTATACCGCCAGAGACTATCTAACAGTCGTAGACCTGTCAAGATGATGCCCTAGTTAAGTCTTACACGATTTTTGGAAGTTTTTTGCCGTAACTGCAGTTTAACGTCGCAGTGCACGTTATGGTATGTTTACACAAGGTGTTGAGTTGATCGCAAAACGCTTGGCTCCGGGCGAGATTGAACCAGGATCATATTCCCTTTCCGGGGGAGCGCCTTATCGCACTGCACCACCGGAGACCCAGCGCCGCTCTCACTCAACTGCTCGGTAAATCTTGACCGAAGCAATCATCCTTGCACCCGCATAACGGGATGAAACAGGACAATTGATAGACGGAAAAGTATAGCTCATGCATAACTAATTATTACTAAGTATACTGAATACAGTTTTATCTAACAATTGGTTTTACCTAACCATGATCTTCTCAATTTTAGATAGATATAGAACCAGTGTAGAACAAATGGTAAAAATAATCTCCAAAACCCATGATTAATACCCTGCAACACGATGCTCTCAATTTTAATAGAAGCCACAAGAAAAGTATAATATTGGTGATATAATCTTTTTTTAAAACCAAACAATCACCAACTTTTAATACAAAGCCAATAAATCTTAGCAAGAATTTATAGCATGGACGCAAATAATTTCTCACCAAATTTTACGAGACAACCCGGCCTTTTGATTACATCTACTGGCTGAGAGGAGCTATACGTTTCAACATTTTTTTGAAAAATATGTTAGCTTCAGAAGCAGAACCGAGAAGTTCACGAGAAACTTCCTGGAGTGACTATTCACTCTCTGCAACAGAACGTTGCAATGATTCAAACGGATCCTCACAAAGATACTCGTCAAGGAAAACTCGGACATAGCGAGAGATTCGATTAAAGGAGAAGAAGACTACAGAAGCAAATGTCCTAACAACAGTGCTTTGCTCTAAATATTCTATACAAACAATATGCTGTTGACTAGACTTTGTTCTTCTCCAGTAATAACGTGAAGAGTATACGTGACCATTAACGAACACTCTCGAACTAAAAATGACATGAACACATGTGAACGGAGAAGTGGAGAAGGCGAAGATAAAGTGCTTACTAAGGTAACTCCTCGTCTAATAACAGTTGCCTGTGCGATGCGTCGAGATCAGACATAGATAGATATTCTGCTATTTGGTGGAATATGTATATTCTCACCCACGTAAATTTCAACAGGGAATCTGAAGAAAGAATGGTTTGATAAATGAAGGCATAAGACCAAAATTATGTAGTAACTGAACCCTATTATGTGTTTGTTTTCAGCTTTAGCTAAAAGTGCTCCATAATCGCCTTTCTCTACACAGCAGTTGTTCTTGAAAAGAATTCGAATTTTTTTAGAGAGCAAGTATCTAAAAAAAGCATGATCAAAATAGTACTGCAACAATCTGACTTCAAATGTAAGACAAAAACGCAGTATGAGCAAATAGTTGACCTACCTATTCCCGGCTACACGACGCGACGCGAGATTAAGCAGGAAGAACCGGCAAGAAACAAAAACGAACAAAAAAAGAAGGCAAGGTTCGCAAAAATTCTAGAAATTGGCGTCGAGTAGTTTGCTTGCCTGCCACACTCGCACCTCTCTATTTCACGGCATAAACAAACAGCGAGCCGCGCATCATTTTCTGGTCATTTGCTGTTCATTTGCGGCCGTGTTTGTTGCTCGTGGCTCCCTCCATACAATTGTTGCGAAATTTTTGGCCGCGGCTGACTTACATTTAATACTCAGCCTCGAAATTTCGCCCGCGGCTTGCCAAAACAGCCGCCTTGGGCCGCGCCTGCACTCCTCTATATGTCTGAGCTTAGATTTCGAAAAACGGGTTGCGCGCGTGGCCGATTCAAAACCAAATCTGGTGCGCGCTTCGCGCGCACCACAATTCTCCGTTAGACTTATCAAAGCTAAATCAAGCGCGCAAGGGAAACCGTAAAACATTTCATTGAAGCTGTAATACGGAAATCAGCCTAGGTGAAGCTATGTGAACGTAACGCTCAAATCCGATGCGCGCTTGATTCAGCTTTGATAAGTTTTAACCCAGTATCTCAAGATAACAAAAGCGGTATATGGTATATGATAACTGACATCGTTGGTGTAATCTGCGTCTGTGGTAATCTGCGTCTGGTATTGTTGGCGTGGTCTACACTGGTTGCGTTATTATATCGTCTGTGGTAACTGGTACGATCTGGACACCGACGTCACTTCAAGAACAGGCGAGCACTCTTGTGGCCGAGTGTGAAATTTTTTATCTTCTGTGCCACCACATCAGGTCTATTTTTTAATTGGTTGTGCCGCGATGACGAGCGAAACTCCGGTCTGCCCTCCAACACTTCAGGCCCGCAAGCTCCGCAAAACCTTGGTGGAAGAGCTGTCGCCGACAATGGACTTTGGTAAAGCCGCGAAGGCGCTGGTGGACGACGAGTCACTGCCGATGCATATTCGGACAATTATCGCTTATCTCCTGAATGAAAGGAGTCAAGTTGAATCATTATGTAAGAAAAACTGTGAGTTAGCCGAGATGGTCCGAGATATGGTTAAGGCTAATACGGAGATAAGCCAGATGAACGACAGGATGAAAGCTACATTGAGGGGAAGCCCTTAGTAGTGAGAATGTTCCAGATAATATCAGTGATGTTCCTTGTGCTAGTGCTGTTCCTGATTCAGTTGTGCCGTCATCTCCTTCTGTAGGGTTAGAGAAGTCGAATGACTTCAGAGAGATTGAGCGTAGTCGCTCAGTCGTGATCATAGGAGTTCCAGAGAATCGTAGCAAATGCCCGCGTGATAGAGCTATTAATGACCATTTATGTGTTTTGATATATTGAATTTCCTGTCTATTGATTGCTTGCCTGCATCGATACATCGTATGGGCCGCGATGACTCTTCTCATAATAGGTTGCTCAAAGTGATCTTTCCTGCATCGAGCATTGCCAAGACAGTACTGAGGCGCGCTCCTCAGCTTGCGTTTCCCGTTCACCAATGGCCTGTTTATCAGAGCCTCCCTCCCTCGGGAGGAACGTGAGCGGCGAGTTACTGAGCGAAAGAGCTCGTCGCAGTCCTGCCATTGTCAATGTGAATCATGCGGGTGCGATTGTAAGTTCTCCTGTTGGTGGTACTACCCTGTTATAGTGAATTCTCCGGCTGTCAATCATGGTGTAATCACTCCTGTTAATGTCATTACTCTAGTGTAAACGTTAATGCTCCTGTTAGGGTGAATTGTATCAATATCAGTAACGATCCCGCTTCTTCCCAAGAGCCTAGTACGAGTTCGAATTGTATTCCCGGTCAGCACGTCAGTGATAACGTTGCCTCCGGTTTTTCGGGTGTTAATTTAAACTTGTAAATCCTCCCCGGACCTCGGATAGCAATCTCAAATGTCTCTCTTCGAACATACGTTCCTTCCTAAAATATTAATAGTCTTATAGGATATATTCAACAATTTGATTTTGGCATTATAGTGCTGTCTGAAACGTGGTTGACGCCTCACGTCACTGATGCTTCTTTATTTGGTGGTTCATGTTCTCAGTCTGATCTGCTTAGATGTGACCGACCGCACAAGAGGGGCGGGGAGTGGCTCTTTTGTTGAGTAAGTCTCTTTGTCCAAGGTTAGTGTACGAGGAGTCTTGTTCTGAAAGTTACGAACTACTTTGTGCTGTCATTGTTGTTAGTGATAGGACGCTGAGAATAATTATTGCGTACAGGGCGCCCTCATGCTCTGCTGACTCTTTTGAAACTTTTATTAAAACCTTAGGTGATTTGCTTTCCTGTAGTCAGTCTTGTGTTATCACGGGCGATTTCAATTTACCAGATATATCATGGACGCAGCTAGTTCCTACGGCTGTAAACCTGAGTAGTAAGCTATTCCTAAATATGTGCGCTTCTGCATAATCTCACACAGAATAATTTTATGGCTACACGAGGTAGCAAATGTTTTGGATCTGTTACTGTCCAATGAGGAAGGGTTGATTGCAGAAGTGGATACTATGGCTCCATTGGGCACTAGTGACCATGCTTCTATAGTTTTCGAGCTAAACGTTCATACTGAGGCCTCTGATACAAAATTTACAATAGAGTATACAGTAAAGCGGATTTTGCTTGTATTAATGAATACCTGGATAGTGTGGATAGGTACGGCTCACTGAGTACCGTGGATACTGTGGAAGCTAAATATGAACTCTTTCTTTCTATTCTTGACCACACCATTGATTTATTTGTACCGATTAGTCTGGTGTCTACGAAGAAGGCATACCTCCCTGAGCACTTGGAAAATCTCTCACAGGAAATCTCAAGCCTGGAACATGGCAAATAATAGTAACAGGGCTGAGGATTGGTGCGAATACAAAAGAGTTGCGACACTATTCGAAAAACGTTTGAAGAAGTATAATAGTAATAAGGAAAGGAAAGTTATCGAGTCTAAAAATAAAAATTCATTCCTACAGATTACTTAATCCGAAACTCAAAAATAAATCTCAGGTGGGATGTCTTGTGAGAGAGGATGGTTCCAGTGCAGTAGAAGATGGCCAAAAAGTTCAACTTCTGGCAAATATGTTTAAGGAATCATTCCTTGAGGATACTGACTTGGATGAGAGTGTTAGTCCTTCTCTTTTTCCTGTTATGCCTGACTCTGTATGGTTTCACCCCGGGGAATTGTCGGAGCTATTAGCCAAATGGCCTAATTCGTTTTCTGACACGCCGGATCACATACCATTATGTTTCATTAAAAAGGTGATTGATATCATAGTTATCCCGCTTGCACACATTTTCAACCTGAGTTTTATGCGTGGAGATGTTCCGAGTAGATGGCGTACATCCTTTGTTACTCCTATACCAAAGAGGAAGCCATTTTCTGATCCCAACAATTACCGGCCTATCAGTATCACATCTATTTTTGCAAGACTTTTTGAAAAAGTATTGAAGAAAAGAATTATGACTCATCTGGAGGAGCACTCCATCATCTCGGAGCACCAACATGGTTTCCAAAAGGGTAAATCCACAATTTCGGCGATGCTGCAATCACTTGAAGACTGGAATCGTGCGCTGGACAATGATGCTGGTGTGGATGTTATTTACCTCGATTTTTCCAAGGCGTTTGACAGAGTTTCTCATCGCAAATTAGTATATAAACTAGAAATAGTGGGTATCCATCCGCGTATCGTGGCTTGGATTCGTGCTTTTCTCACAGGTAGAACTTTCATTGTCAGGCTTAATAGTACGTTTTCCTCTCCCTTTGCAGTCCTTAGTGGTGTTCCCCAGGGTGGAGTGCTTTCACCTATTCTCTTTAATATTTATACGTATGAGCTTCCCTCGATTATATCCTTGAACAACGTTGGCTGTTCGGCATTCGCTGACGACTTTAAGTTGTATAATCCTATTCGGACCAGGGAAGATTCAGAGTGTTTGCAAAAAGCCCTTAATGATGTAGCCAAATGGTCGTCTGAATGGAAATTGCCGCTTTCCAGCGAAAAAAACTAAGGTGATGAAGATTGGTAAGAGGCGAGTTAATGGCTTCTATACTATTGACGGTGTGCAGTTGAGCGAGGTCAGCGAGATTAAGGACCTTGGTTTTCTTGTCAAGGATGATCTTAGTTTCGATGATCACTGCCTCCAGGTCGCGTCCATGGCCAACAGGATGATGCACAGCGCGTTTCGAGCACTTTCAACTACTAACGCAAATGTCCTGACTGAGGTGTATAAAACGTACATACGTCCACTTATGGAGTATGGCACGGTGGTATTCAATCCATACAAAAAGGATCCATCGATGCGCTGGAGAAAGTCCAGAATACTTTCACACGTAGAGTTTACTTCAGGACATCGTGGTTTCAGACTAATCGCAACGTGTGTCATGTCACCAGAAATGCCAAGTTGGGCCCTAACCACTCTAGAGCACAGGAGAAGAAGGTTTGATATGATAATGATGTATAAAATCATTCATGGGAGTGCTGGTATCAAGGCTAGCCGGCTGTTCAACCTGAGATCGTCAACCACCAGGCGCCGGTGAAATTGGGCCTCGTTGGGGCCAGGCGGAATGTAAGACAGCACTTTTTTGTCAATAGGGCGGGGTCTGAATTCAACAAATTACTTCGGTCAGGCTTGGTAGTTGGGAAGTTCACTGAATTCAAAAAGGCGCTTGAGATTTATCTGTTCTCCCAGGAGCGATGTTTGTAAGATCTCATCCCTTTATGGTGCCGGTGTTGCCTCGTAGTCAGTTTATCGATCTGCTTTATTATTGTCCTCTATCTTTGATCTTTTTCAGTTGCCGTTTAGGTGTTTCGTTTTGTTGTTTGTCTATCACACGGTTCTACCGTGTAATAAATCAAATCAAATCAAATCAAGTTTAACGGAGAATCTTGTAAAATGTAATCTCTCGTCAGTCACTACTTATCAAAAGTTGGCCTATGAATGACCGCCAAATCCGGTTTTGGTCATTTCACTACATTTCCCAGTTTTTTATTAGTTGTGGTTATTTTGGGCCAAATCATTTTCAAACATATTTCGAGTTTTTTTTTAATATTTTATTTTGTCAGCTTCTATATTTCTTCTAGTTATAACATTGCCAAATCATTACTTTTGCCAGAAAGCTAAACTTTTGGAAATTTCATATATTTTTCCCAAAGGATCCCTTTCTGACCTGATTTTTGCTTAGCGATTCCCATTCTGGAGAGACGAAACCTTTTATGCTTTTACGCTTTTGCCTACGGTAAATAATTAAATCATTACCGATCGGTGTTGTCGGACGACTATAACTCCTAAAAATTGTGACCCGCAGACATGAAAACACGACCCTTTCTTTCCTACTGAGGTCCCGTACACGTTTTACGGCATCGTGCGCACTTCCAGCCGGGCCCCGTACATTTTTTGCGACGTCATGCGCTTTCCCACTGGGGTCTCGCACACTTTCTACGGCGTCCTGCACACTCCCACAGTGGTCCCGTACATTTTGCAGCGTCCTGCGCACTCCCACTAGGGCCCGCACACTTTCTACGGCGTCCTGCGCATCCCCACTGAGGTTCCGCAGACTTTTTTTACGGCGTCCTGAAAATTCCCACTGGGGGCCCGCGCACTTTCTGCTGCGCCCTGCGCACTCCTCAAATCCTTTTCACACCAACCGTCTCAAAGAGGAAACAATCTTGGGCGGAAGCCTATAATTAGCTGTGTTGATTTTCATTAGTTCATTTTTAAGGTTCAGTGAGCGTAGGATGGTTTACAATAACATGTTTACATGTTTTTACCCGTCTTGGCCCTCAATTTTGAGGTTCCGCTTCAATTGAGCTTTCAGCTCCAACATTGAATAGGAGCTAGTTGCATCCATTTCCAGCCTCCTGCCAGAAAAGTGACTTCCTAGCTAAATTTTAAGTGTTGCAACAAGATCGTGAACGCCGTCTGAAAAAAAGGAGATTAACAGTTCTTTGACCAAAATCACGTGGTTTTCGCCATTTTTCTCGAGCGCCAAGAAGCCATTCCAAACCATCTTTTCGTGAATACCCCAACTTTTTACGCTCTTTCCGATGGAGAAAAAACCGCATTTCCACCGCTTCTCACCTGCATTCTGAAATCGTTGTCAGATTTGAGAAAAATTCATTTTGAAGAGAGTCGTTCGAAAAGGACGATAAGCACGCGAAAACGCTCCCTCAGACGTTCGCCGTTGTCTACAGGACACGGATGAGATGTCACCTCACGCAATGCTCCCTGTAGGCATCCAAAAAGGGCAGAGATCGCTCCTCGAGAACTGCCCGTCGCCCCCCTCCACGGTGCCGTAGACAACCTATCTGCGGAATCGCTTCTCCTGTATACACTCAATCGGGGGAGGGTCTCCATCCCCGATTCCGCGTTTACATCCTATCAACATCCCGTAGACCTGATATTACCATTCCAGTAAATCATCAGCCGCCTTATGACGTCACCAATCGAATGGGGGTTTATCTCCTTAGAAAACTTGATAATGAGGCTCGATTTTCTCTATTTCGGTTCTGATCTAACCCGAACAGAGAAATTGGACCCTGTCAACCAAATTTTTTAGGAAAAGACTAACATAGGCGTGAATCCTAATGGGACTTTGCGTTCCTCTTTGGAGGTTGGCGTAAACTCGGTGCACCTACGTTATAGCATATGGCCCTGAGTTTGCGCCAACCTTCAATAGTGAACGCAAAGTCTCATTAGGATCCATGCCGACGTTACATAATTTTACTAATGACGTCCTCTTGCGGAAAACACTACTACTGCTTAGTCACAGTCGTTATATGCTACTTGATGGGGCAGCCATTTTAGCGTAGTCCGAAATGAGAAAAATGGAGTACCTTGCGAGGATGCCCTCGCTACTATACTTTTACTTTTTCACTTTTTTTTTGAGTACTCGACTTTTCTAATAATTCGAAGTTTGAGTTTTTCGAATAATTCGTAGATTTCAACTCTTTGAATATTCGACTTTTGGAATATTCGGTTTTCGAATCATTCGAAAATTGGCACTTTTCGAATAGTCGGTTTTCGAATTATTCGGGAATTCGCAGTTTTCGAATATTCGAATTTTCGAAGTCGAATTTTCCAGTCGAATGAATACTGAATCAATCAATTCGGTCAAAGTATACTCGCTACTAGTATGTAGTTAAAGCTGTGGGTGACTCTGGCCTAATCGCAGATCATAAAAAGTTTATCTCAGAATGGTAGGTGGACCACACAAACTAAAATGTTTCTTCGTGACCCAATTTTTCCCAGGTTAGCTATTTGGTATACTTCTGACCGAACTGTTATATTCAAAAACTATTTGAATAATTTTTGGAACTTCGAATCATTCAAGGTTCATAATTCGAGAATTTTGGTTTTCATATTATATTCGGATATTTCGAAAACGGACTTCTAAATGATGTTCGAAATTCTAATACTTGGTAAAAAGCTGCAGCCTAGCTGGTTCAATAGCCCGAGTTTGCGGTGCTTCGCTCGCCCAGCCACTGGAGACCTCGTCCAACCACTCGCGGCCCCAGATGGTACTTGGCGAGCTGGCCGACTAGCATGTCGGTGTGCAGCTTCGATAACGCTGGACTACCTTGCAGCATGCGCTCCTGCGATTGAATTTTGCAACACGTGCTCCTCAGGTAAAATGTTGCAGCACGTGGTGTTGTTTGGAGCACGTATCCCTGCAATACACCTTTTTAATGGGTGTGGTTACTCGAGTTGGATACATGTTGGACACGCATTGAATGCGGCGATTTTTTTGAGCTCGCAGCAATGTACTGCATTTCGCTCATTCCGGACTACGCTGAAATGGCTTTCCTTGTTAACCAGAAAATGTAATATCGGCTAATTCCGCCTATTTTTTTATCTAAATTTTTTTCTAGCTACACTTACCTCTCCTCGAGTATTGACAACATGGATGGGAATCAGGGTAAATAAACACCACCGAATGATCAGAGATTCTTCTCAAACAGCTCAAAGGCAGCGTTCACAATGATCATTCTCGTTGACTTTTGACAGCGAAATGATAGGCAAGAAGGATCCTAGGCTCCCAGTGTCGAAAGAACGGTAGAAAACGAGCCAGGAGCGGCAAAATAACAGCTGCAAACAAGCCT
Organism: Aplectana chamaeleonis; assembly: GCA_029168955.1. Classification (NCBI taxonomy): domain Eukaryota; kingdom Metazoa; phylum Nematoda; class Chromadorea; order Rhabditida; family Cosmocercidae; genus Aplectana; species Aplectana chamaeleonis. Next base: position 128,293 of record JAPDOI010001485.1, read on the forward strand.
TTTGGTGTCCAAGACACGCCTGGTATCCCCAGATCCGCTCCTCGTAATGAACAAATGAAGGCTCAGATTGCAGGAATGATCAAGTCAAGGAAGTGCTGATCAGTGAGCTGATCGCTTCATTGCACTGCTAGGTATCATTCACCTAGCGGTCAATTCCTCCACGCTCGAAAATCAACGTAAATAAGAGAGGGACTAGTTTTGCTCAAAAACGCGTCTTTCGTGTCCTTGTTAAGCATGCCTTGCTATATAGGGCACCAAACCCTGCCGTAAGCCGTGGAGATATCGGAAGTGAAATTTATCGTGAGCATTGCCTTTAAAACGACGGCGCAAAAGACACACATAAACGGACGTAAAACCGAAATCTGCCTACGATGGCGGTTGCTGAAAGCTCCGTAAACCACGGAATCCTTCGGGTCCACCTCTGGGCAGGACACCAACACCTTTTCCACGGAAAGACGTTATTAATAAACGAATCACAGATCTCACATAATCGAAAAATGAGAATTGCTATGGAAGTCTACAGTATCAACAAAAAAAACGAATTGCGAATCTAACCTAACCAAAAGGAGAACTCGGGCGGCTCAATCTTCGTGATACATTGATTGATGTACGCTACTCAGAACTTCGTTCCGGCCTTCCAGGTGCAGAAAAACCGCATTTCGGGCCACCCGGACACTCAAAATCGGGAGCAGATTCCGTTTCGGGCGACCCGATAACCTTTCAGAGCGACCCGCTAACCCCTCGATTGTTACCGGCCACCCGGAAGACGAAAATTGCCTTCCCGGTGCAGCGAGTTCGCGTGTGAATATACGTTACGGACGACTAATCTACAATGTATAAAATTTCTCGCGACAGGATTCACCATTTCGGGCGACCCGGACGAGCAATGATTGGTCACCCGGGTCCTGGCGAATGTTCTGTAGAACAGCCCATCGACCTGCACCGCCGTAGAGATCCCGATTTGTCGTCCTGTAAACAACAACTCGGTCTGCATCGATTTGTGGCACTCGGCGGATTGCTGGTCGATGGGCTGTTTAACAGCGCGTCGTCCCCTGCTCAACGGCACACCGAGACGGCACCGCGTGTAGCTGCCTGTTCACCAGCGAAGACTCGTTCTGGGCGGATCGACGTCCTGTAGACAACGGCGAACGTCGGAGTTCTGACCGAATCATCAAATCATACGTGCGCACTATAGCAGTTCACCCAAACTCAATGCACACAGTAAGGACACACTACAACCTGGGAATGTCTTCCAAGATTTGATGCTTATCATGAGTGCAGCCCCATCCTGTTTCCAATGATGTCTCCGGAATCACACAAAACGCCCTGGGAACAGAGTTGTGACCCTTAAAAAATTGCCTAGAGATTCAGCTGCGAAAGCAAGAAGGAGTTTTGGACGAGTTGATGAGGCTTGTAGTTTCCGTCATTCCCAACCGATGTGTGGGAGTTGACTTCAATGAAGAGAGAGGCTACGAACAAAGGGAAGAACGGGTTTCTTGTTCGAAAACCGTCGCTCATCTCCTTACTCTTGATCTCGAAATGTCGTCAAGGAGGCGTGCCAAAGTGACCTCTTGCTGTGGGCTTCTTCCTATTTCTCGCTTATTCGGAGGAATTGGGAGGAATTGAGAGCCCTCACTACGCGGGTGTTCTGGAAGTGTGGCTCCACACCACAAATTTGTCGAAATCTCAGATTTCGTACTTGAAGGTGGGACTGTGCCTTTAAGACTTTCAAAGGCAGTGTTCACGATGAAAATCGTTTTTCTGTTTTTCCGCCTTTCTTGAAAACGGCCCATGCTGATTCCAATGGTGTTTCTGAAATCATACAAGACCTTCTGTGAAAGCACTCAGACAATGGGGTGGACCGACCGCGGGCGAAAAATCGCTTCTAGTACCGACCGCGTGCCACTTTCGTACTGACCGCGTGCAAAAAATGTATTCCGTACGGAACGCGGGCATTTTCGTACTGACCGCGAAAGCGAAATAGTGCACGCGGTCGATACGCCTGAGCTCCGTACCAACCGTTAGCGATTTTCCATGGAGGCGTACTGACCGCGCGCAGTCATCTTTGCGCGCGGTCAGTAAGAAACATGACTTTTCGCTGCGGTCGGTACGTGAGCACACGCAGTCAGTACGCAAGAGCTCGCGTTCAGCACGCAGGCAAACTGGTGAGGGAGATCGGTTTTTTAGATTGCACGGTCGGTACGCAAGTGTTCGCGTTCAGTACGCAGGAAAACTGGTGGGTGAGGTCAGTTTGTCAGTCCGCGCCGTCGGCACGGATGTGCTCGCGTTCAGCACGCAATCGCCCGCGTTCAGTACGCAAACAATTTTGTAGGCGAGGTCGCTTTGTCAGTCCGCGCGGTAGGCAAGGATGTGTTCGCTACATACAAGCGTGCAGTACGCAATCGCCCGCGTTCAGTACGCATTCAATTGCGGAGGCGAGGTCGTTTTGTAAGTTTGCGCTGCCGGCACGCAATGACACGCATTCAGTACGCAATCGCACGCATTCTGTAAGCAAGTGAACCCGTGAGTGTGGTACATACGCAAATGCACGTGCTTAGTAAACAACGAAATCTCGAGCGTTTGCACATTTAGCCTATCGATTCTTCAGAGGCAGGGTTCTCCCTGAAAAGTTTTGACCTTGTTGTTCCGGTAGAGAGTCAGATGGGTTGGTCTCTGTGACAGCTGCATTTTTAGAACTGAGAATCCGACGAGAATCACTGAAATGGAGCAACACAATTTTATTCACACATCTGGCTTCATCTATCTCAAGCCTATATTTCGTTTTCTTCAAAACAGTTAGTGCTCTTGAAAAAATCGTTATTCGAGGATGGAGCAACAACATGAACGGGCGGAGTGATCCTAATTATAGCTACTTTTGAGCTGTTTTGTGTGTTTCTGTCCTGGGCTCTTGCTGAATTCCGCCATAATGAGGGTCAAATACCAATTTTGAGTTATCTGTGCACCACAAGACTTTGAACCATGAGGAAAATAAAAATGTTTAAAAAATTCTAAAAAAAAAGAAAATCGAAATCGAAAATCTAAACATTTTTTCATGTTTTTGTATAGCTTGGTCTCTTTAGTGAACGGAATTGTCGGAAGGGTCTCTGACAGACCTTCATTTGTGAAGAAAAAACAGTCTGAATTCATTGGTAAATTTGATTTGAATTTCGCGCCAAAATCGTTTTTGGCGTTTTTCTGCATTTGCTCGTCACTGTCATTTTTGAAGAATTTTTGCGCCAAAAATGTTTTCCATGTTGTTCGACGGTTGTATAAAAAATCAATGAAAAAGTGTTAGATGATCGACCCAGAAGTGCTTGTTGATCGACTTCACAGCAGTCCTCTGGCTCAAGTTTTGTGGGTGATAAATTATACTAATACGTATATAAAGTTCATATGTATAGGAATATACATCAAGTATGAACAATTACATGATCGCCAACTATACAATTACATTAGACCCTATCTTCAGAAAATTCATGGTAGGTTAATCAAAAGAGGTAAGGTAAGAAAGAGAAGTTGACAAAGTTCGTTTCGCCCCTGGCCTCAGACGAACTTTATCAAACAGCTCTTCCGGGTCTCCTCAGTGAGGAAAAGAACTGTCGATGAAAAAGAAGGATGAATACGAAAGCATGAGCCAAGCAGAGTGAAGCAGTGTTAAAAACGCTAGAAAGAGGTATTAGGGCAAGAAGCTATAGTATACTATCAATATCAGAATGAAGTCCATATGATCACAGTCCTTATTTGACAGTATCGAACACCGACCTATCAACAGTGAAAACTTAGCATGTTATGCTTTTTACCAATTGTGTTATACTTTTCTTATCATCTCTTAGGTTGAACTTATATGCTATCATTTTTTGTTTATATATGCATTTTATTATATTTACTTCTACAAATTCAGATGTATATTGGTTTCCAATTAAAACTGCTTTTCATTTCTTTGAGTTTTTCCGTGAAGGAATTTAAATTTGAACAGATATTAGCTAATCTCAAGGTCTCCGTGTAAATTGTGGATGCTTTGACTTTTATAGAGATGTCAGAATGAGCATGAGGAAATCTTTTAACTCTGAAATTAAAATCTTTTGTCTTATTATACAATTTTGTGTTTATTCTATTATTAATTATTTCTATACTAATGTGTAAGTTATTGGTTTTATAGGGATTGTTGTGCGTCTTTTTGAGCTCCAATACATTCTTGTATATTAGTGAAATTTGACTGTCCACAAATGTTTCATCTTTATTATGGATTATAAGCAAGTCATCCATATATCTAAAAGGTTTGAAAAGTACGTTATTTTCAATTTTGCGCTAATAGAGTACCTATACTCCAACATGGAAACTGTTATATCAGCTAACAATGGGCTGAAGTTACCACCCTGAGGAACTCCTTTTCATCTGTTGAAGCACAAGTTCTCCGAAACGACAGTAACTGTTGCGTAAAAGATAGTCAACGTGATATATCAAGTCTGTGATGGTATAATATCTGTAACCGCCTTTATCTAGCTCAGAATCTCGATAAAATACTCTGTATCCATTAGTAACTATCCATTTTTTATTAGCATTTTTGAAGCAAATTTTCAAAAATTCTTTCATGTTATACAGAATAAAACTGTGCGGAAGGTTAGTGAACATATCCGTAAAATCAGCAGAATAAACTTGAACCCCATTGGTACTCAATCTACATAATTGAGCTGCTATGTTAATGTTGGAGATAGACCAATAGGTCTTGAGTCCTCCCTTCCTTTGGTAACTCACATTGGTATAATTAATAAAATGTGTCTTGAGAAACGAGAAAATTTTTTGTAGTTCTACTGCTAATGGTTTCATGCTGCTGTTTCTTGCTCCCGTAATGAATCTGAATTTTATGGGATCCTTATGCAATTTCGGTAAAGCGTAGATGATGGGTAGCTCACAATCTATGTCAAATTTAAGTCCTGCTATAATATTGAAAAACTTATGCTTTAAAATAGTTGTTTGCCTGTTGGCATTTTGAATCAGCTTATATGTGTCATTATGGTTTTGTTCTCTTTCAAAATTACCGTTTATGATATTAATTCCAAGTTCTTTCATGAGAGTTATGGTGTAGTATTTCTTACAAATAATCCCATTCAAGTGTTTCAAGTGTTTCTGGTATTCTTTTATACTCTTATAAGGTATCAGGCTATTAGACTGCCTACTGAAGGAAGTCCCTTGTAGTATTGGTTTGAGTCTTTTTCTGTACTGTTTTTTGAAGTGCAACTGCAAGTTATTTATTTTAATAACATCTAGCTTGTACGTATTTTTCATATAGTTGATGAATTTCGCTGTAGCGTCGAAATAAGTTTGTGATATTTCACTCCTGTTATTCATCTTGTCTGTCACCTAGCCCGAATGGCTCAATTGTACACAAAAAATTGAAAATGAGGCTAGCAAAGTTGATAACACGGGAGAGGCTAGCTTGATCACAATTACGCACGATTCAAATAAATGCTCGAATCTCCACTGGCCATAATTGATATCCCTAACGAGTTCTTCGTCATCCGAAACCTCTATGACCTCCTTGATCACCTCACTATCGAACACGCTAGTGGCGACCGCATAAACTTTTTCTCCCGTCTCCACCGAAGTGCCCAAGAAGTTCAACTAAAAAATGGCGATTTCCTTCGAATCGCAGGGGTTTTTCTTTATACATTCCAATTTCTCCTATTTCTCTCTTTCTTTATCTCCTCCGCTCTCTTCTCATTCTTTGCAACTTCAGATACTTTTTTCCTCTCCTCGTTTTCATCTCTTCATTAATGTGATATTTCTCTTCGGTTTAACTACCTATTTATTTATTTACAATTTTATTTACTCATTTATTCACTTTTTTATTTAATTACTTATTTATTTATTTATTTACTTATTTATTTATTTATTTATTTACTTATTTATTTATTTACTTATTTATTTAATTATTTGTTAATTGACTTGTTTACTTATTTATTTATTTATTTTTGTCGTTCTCTGGACCAGATTCCGGTCCGCATTTGCGGACTACGGTTATTGCATCATAAGACACGTGTTAGTCGTGCTGGGGCCGCTTTTTCCCGTCACGATTCACCCTTCTCCCAGCATGATTATCACGTGTCTCATGATGCAACAGTCGTAGTCCGCAATTATTTATTTGGCTGTCAAGGCGATATTTCTCTTTTTGCCTTCTGTTTATTGATCTCGATCTTTTACTATTTCTTGCTCTTTGTCTTGATCTCGATCGTCTTGCCCTTCTGATTAATGCTATTGTTAATCTTCTTGTTCTAGTTGGTGTAGTAATGCCTATGAATGGTTCAGTAATAATATTCAAAATTTGATGGTTTCGATTTTTGCGGAACTCATCGACAAATGTCCTTTCACGTGGACTCAAATGAAAATTTTCTTTGCAGAGAAGAGCGAGTTTATCAGCGGACACTTGCGGACAGACGCGGTGGCAGCACGACGATAATCGTGCTGGACTAGCGGGTCCCGACACAAATACCCCTTCTCCCAGCACGATTATAATTGTGCTGCGTGCTGAAACAGCGACTCGTCGCAATCGTGGAGCGGAATTTCAGCTCGATAACGACAGTACAATCAGTTTCAACAGCTGGCGTATGCCATTGAAAAGGGTCTACAATCACTCTCAACGAGAACGTTCGATCCCATGAGAATTCGTTGAATAGAACACACGAGTACTAAGCTCACAACGCGATTAACACATTGAATTTTTTATAGAAGGATAAGGAAAGAGACAAAGGAAGGAAGTGCGAGAGTATAAACGGAATATTGTAAAATACATACAAGAAATGTCATCTTAGGCTGAAGAAATGTAGTAAAATTCCTCCTAACACAAAAAGTTTTATTTGAAAAGTGACACTCAGCAGGTATGCATTGCTCCCATTGGAATGGCGCGCATTAAACGCCAAACATAGTTATCATACATAATAATGAACGGCTGAGTTGACCAGAGATCGTTGACCGATGACCAGAGAATGTGCGGGACTCAGGAGTGCGCCAAGCGCCGGGGAGGGTGTACGGGACCCAACTGAGAGTTCACCAGGCGCTGGGGAAGGTGTGCGGGACCCGACTGGGGGTACGCCTAGCGCCGGGAAAGTGTGTTGGACCCAACTGGGAGTGAGCCGACGCAGGTGAAAGTGTGTGGGACCGGACTGGGTTTCGAGGAACGACAATACCTAAGTACTCATTTGGCAACGATTTCATCATTCGATGCGTCATAATACACGCCTACAAGTACGCCACAAAGCGGCGTGAGTGTGCACCTTGTTTTTCATTAACATGAAATTAAAAAAACCAAACCTCTCCAGCTGGATCGCGGCTGGGGCGATTTTGAGCTAAACACGCGGTAGGCTTGAAACGGCTAGGGCCTCGATTATAGTTGGCCGATCGCCGTAGCCAGCCCGGTCGATAATCACGAAAGACATGAATGAGGTGGGGTGGAAAAAACGTATTCGCCAACAACCCGCCGAGGGACGTCGAAGGGAAACGGAAGGGTTGATACCGCGCGCGGCAGAGGAACAGATCAACCCATCTTACACTGTGTATCATGGAAATGCAAACTGTGTTCCGTAGCGATATCACTACGGAAAGATAAAGGTTCTATCGAGAAGCGAGTACTCTCCAGCGATCCGATGCGAAAAAATCCGGCGGCCGCGGCGGAAGCCAAGGAAGGCGAGAGGTGGCCGTGGAGCGCGCATTTCGTGCTGAAATTTCACCTCATATTTCCTTCTACTTCCCGGCGGTTTGAAGGCGAGTACGACCCCGGGTGCTTTTTGCAACCTCCATCGTCCATGCTTTTCATACGTTTCGACCGGGTCGGCCAAGACGGGTTACGGCGATTTTTTCATCCAATTCTGACAGGGACCTAGCTCCCTCATTTAGAGCCGATTGAAGTGTGGCGTATTGGGTTTATCATGTCAAGATATCCTTATTTTTGCCATAACCGATCGCTCCTCAGCTTGCTCCCCCAAGCTCATTTAAAGGCAGCAGACACGCTCGAAAAAGTTGTTGAGATAACTACGTTACCGAAGTCGCATGGCTCCTAGTAAACTGCTCACGCCGTTGGAAGCGTCAAAAACGAGTCAAAACTACTAAATACCAGCAATACAAATCGAAAAATCTCTGCAACCCCGCCCCAAAATATACTCTGTTTATCTTAAATTGCACAAAACACGGTCCGCCAATAGTCCTCTTAATGGCCCGCTAGTACCGTAGTGTACGTCCACGACGCGTTCTCGGCAGACCCGCGTGTGCACCCGGTGTGCAGAGCAATCGACTCGTCATTGCCGTCACTCGGCCACCCTCCCCTGCCACCCGGGTCTGCCGAGAACGCTTCGTGGACGTACACTACGGTACTAGCGGGCTAATTAGAGGACTATTGGCAGACCGTGTTTTGTGCAATTCAAGATAAACAGAGTATACAAACTCGTCCAGATTGATAGTACTAATACGGCCACTTTGGCTAGTTTGATGCTTCCAACAAGGTGAACCTTTCAGTATAGGCTGTAATTGTATATCGGCTTCTCTATTTCAACCGTCTTGTTGCTAATATTCGCTGTTTCAACCGCGCGCCGTAAGACTCGTCCACTTTCACCTGATACCAAATTAACCGTTTTCCGTTTTTTCGTCAGTTCCCAGTACAACCAGCTCCAAACCTTTGATTTATGTCATAAAATCGATACCATTTTGAGCGTGTCTGCTGCCTCTAAGCAAACTAGACTTTGGATATTGTTGATTGAAAAAGCTTGTCCTTTGCTGTTTAAAAGCAAGCGGTTTTGGGCTGTTTCAACTTATTCGTGCGCTACCCCAAGCCCCACCCCTACTTCCAACGTTTGCTTATTTCCAATTATTTGGGACCAGATACTGACCTTCGTGATAAAAACCTTTTTTTTCTCTTTTCACAAACCCTGCATCCGAGTATTAATGCGTTTCGAAAGAGCGCCAATTCATTGGAAGCAATGAATACCTGCCGCACGTGCATGCGTACTAATAGCGGCCGTCTTCAAAAATGTTTCGTACTGACCGCGTGATAAAATCGAGCCTTCCGCGGTTGAGTGCGTACTAACCGCGGTCAATCCTACGAGCAACCTTTGTACCGACCGCGTGACAATGCGTCCCGACAGCGTGTGCATGCGCACCGACAGCGTAACAATGCTTACCGACCCCGTGCCAATGCGTATCAACGGCGTGACAAGACGTACTGACCACGAGACAGTGCGTACCGACCGCGTAGCAATGTCTACCGACCGCGTGGCAATGCGTACTGAACGAGTGGAATTGCGTACCGACCGCGCGGCAATGCGTACCCACAGCGTGGCATTGCGTACTGACCGCGGCGCGGCGCGCTCCCACCGCTGTCAGTATCTGAAAAGCGGTCCTACTGACCGCGTGGCAATGCGTACTAACCGCGTTGCAGTGCGTACCGGCCGCGAGGCGATGCATACCGACCGCGTGGCAAGACGTACCGACCGCGTGGCGATGCGTACTAACCGCGTGGCATTCCGTACTGACCGCGTGGCCGTGCGTATCGACCGGGCTAATTTGCGTGCCGACCGCGTGCGAATTGCGTTCCAAACGTCGCCCATCCCGCTGTCGGTACGCAACCTGTCCGCGGTCGGTACGGAACATGTCCGCGGTCGGTCCATCCCATTGTCTGAGCAGGTATGGTCCCTCAAAGATTGAGCTATGGAAACATGGTCGACGAGTTGTCCGAGGCTTGTAACTTCCGTCTTTTGCAGCCGATCTATGCGAGCTGACCTGAGTAAAGAGAGAAGCTGAGAATGAAGGGAAGAACGGGGCTAATGATTGGAAATCATCGCTCATCTCACGATCTCGAGCATTCATTTGTTCACGTCGGTGGGCGTGTGATGCGCTTTTGAGGTTTTCAATGCGCTCGAAGTTGCAACTTCGGGCTCTTTTGGGGCTCTTCCTGGCTCGTTTTCATGCGTTCTTTCGACGTTAACGTTACACAGTGTCCCTCCACTACCCAATCCTAGTGGAATTTCGAGAACTTTTTTCATCGTGAACACTGCCTTTAAACTTTCAATGTTTAAAATTGATTACGAATGTTCGGTGCATGTCAATGACCTCATTTATGAAGACTAGTGAGGAGTATGATTCTCTATGGAGGCCTGATGCTCTCACTATTCTTCGCAGCCTTTTCTTGTATGTCTGCTCCCGACCAGCAATAAATAGCTTGTCTATCTTAAAACATTCATCGTTAATTTCGTAAGGGTTCGAAATGTTCCAAAAAGAAGATGCATTTGGGGATCGAAAGGTGAGTGTTCATTGCGCTAAACCATTACCCACTTTCCTCAGACAAAGAGCACTACGTGCAGCACATCAGCAAAATATCTTTGTCCGCAGAAGGTGCTGACTACGCACCACTCACAGAAAAGGAGCCGTGCAGTGTCGGTGGCTATCTGAGTCCATTCTGTGGAGCACGGTACCAACCCGAATACATATGCACAAGTAGTTGACTTGATTCATGGATAAGTTTGTATTTTGAACTTCAGATTCCGCATTTAAAGTAGCCCTACTAACCAGAAAACTAGAAAGTTTCGGCCACAGAAAAGTGCCGCATATGTTTTTTGTGATTTGATATTACCTGGAAGACGCGTATGGTTTGCTTTTTCGATTTAGTCTGACGGATGGACCAGGCGGTTGGCCGTGCGCGGGTTGGCGGCCTCACTGGAATGGGGTTTCGATTTGCGTGGGACGATCTACCGTCGCTGCCCCGTCCATTCATCAGACTAAAATTATAGCGAGAACTCTATTGGCATTGACAAGACAAAGTTCTGAGCGCATTCTCACCCATGACAAACCATGCACAAACTATAGACATCCTCAGATTCCTGAAAGTTTAGGTTCCTGGCAAAAAGTAAAGATTTGGCATGGCCATTTTTTCGAAAAATTAGAAATATACTCATTTAAAAAGGGAAGGTAAGAAAATGAATAAAGTTTTGAAATATTCCTGAGAACGATTTGGCGTAGAATAATTTGATTTTTGGGAAATGTAGTGAAATAGTTGAAAGTATGATTTGGCAGTCGAGTTTGAACCAACTATTGAAAAGAGTTGAGCAAAAGGAGGAATCGCATCAAATGAGCTTATCCGTAGAACATATCGAAGCTAAATCACGCGTGATATGGAACAAACAGTTGATTTTACTTCACTTAATACGTGAAGACTGCGGCATTCCAGCTCTGAACGAGCTTTTACTGCTTGCCTTATCACGCGTGATTTAGCTTCGATATGTTACGCCAAATCGTTCTCAGGAATATTTTAAAACTTTTTCCATTTTTCTTTACCTTCCCTTTTTTAAGGAGTATATTTCTAATTTTTCGAAAAAATGGCCATGCCAAATCTTTACTTTTGCCAGGAACCTAAACTTTCAGGAATTTCATTTATTTTTCCTAAAGGTTTCCTTTCTAACATGATTTATGCCTGGTGGTGTTAATTCAAAGTAAACCCACTGATGCCCTGCCCCGCCCCTCCCCCTTCTATGACGTCTTGCGCACTCCAACTGATGGCCTGCACACTTTCTATGACGTCCTGCACACTCCCACTGATGACCTGCACACCCAACTATGACGTCCTGCACACTCCCACTGATGACCTGCACACTATCTATGACGTCCTGCACACTCCCATCAATGTCCTGCACACTTTCTATGACGTCCTGCACACTTTCTACGGCGTTCTGCGCACACCCATTTGGGTCACAAGCACGCTCATGCCAATCATTGTTTTTCCGCAGTGCTACCTTAACCCTCTTTAAAAATTTGCCAAGTGTCAGCTTGGGTATGAACACATCGTAATAGCCAACAATCATGCTTGCATAATTTCGACCTCCTCAGCCACTTCCCAGCGGCTTCTCGGAGAGAGCGGTGTGTGAATGAATGCATACCGCTCCTCTGCCCTTTTACACCCCGCATGTTATGAGCGTGTGTTTTCGTTCGTTATCATGCTTTGTTCAAGAAGGTTACGCTAGCAAATAATCGGCATGGGCGTACTTGTATTTAGGTCCCACACGTTGTACGGCGTCTGGTGCTATGTGGGAAAGGGGGGGGGGCACTGTTGTATCGCACTTGGCCACGCCCATTTTTCCGTACCGCCATGACTCTCCTGATTTTGGCAGGGGAGGTAAACCCCGGGTAGGTGCTCAAATTTAGTGCGGCACAGTAAAATGGGCGTGGCCAAATCCATCGCGCCATAATGCCCCCCCCTTCCCACATAGCACCCGGCGCCTTGCGCACTTCACTTGGTCACCGCACACTTTCTACAGCGTCCTGCGCACTCTCATTTGGGTCCCACACAGTTTCTACGGCGTTCTGTGCACGCCCATAAGGGTCCCGCATACTTTCTACGGCGTCCGACGTTTTGTCATTTTGGTCGTACAAACTTTCTACGGCGTCCCGCGCACTCTCATTTGGGTCCCGCACACTTTCTACGGCGTCCTGCGCACTCTCATTTGGGTCCCGCACACTTTCTACGGCGTCCGGCGCGAGAGCGGTGTGTAAATGAATGCATACCTCCCCTCTGCCCTTTTATACCTCGCATGTTATGAGCGTGTGTTATCGTTCGTTATCATGTTTTGTTCAAGAATGGTTACGGTAGCCCTGCGGAAAAAATGATCGGCGTCCGGCGCGCTCCCGCTTGGGTCCCGCACACGTTCTACGGCGTCTTGCGCACTCCTACTGGGGTACCGCTGAGTCACACCGTGAGGCGTTCCAAAAAGTACTTCCGAGATCCCGCCGTATTGATTGAAGCGTTGCCCCGTCAAATCCTGAGCGAAAGCCTATCAGTAACGGTGTTTATTTCACTAGTTCATTTTTACGAATGAGTAAACGTCGGATGGTTTGTAATAACATGTTTACGCGTTTTTGTCTTTCTTGGCCCTCAATTTTGAGGATCCGCAAAAATTGAGCTAGCAACTTCAAAATTTGACAGGAGCTAGCTAGGTGCAAACATACCCAGCTCCCTGGCCAAAAATGAGCTTTCTAGCTCAACGATAAGGGTTCTAAAAAGATCGTGAACGCCTTCTGAAAAAAAGGAGATGAACATTTTATTGACCAAATTGACGTGGTTTTGACACTTTTTCTCGAATCTCAGGTAACCCTTCCGGACCATTTTTTGAACAGTTATTCAGCTTTCTAAAGTATATTAAATGCAAAAAAGACGGTAGTCCTACGTTTACTCTGGACCCTGATACTGAGATCAGGGGGTTGCGCGAAGGCGAATCAAAGCCAAATCTGGTGAGCGCTTCGCGCTCACCACAATTTAAAACCGTCGCAGAAGTCTTTCCCTGACTGCAGACTTTCCTGATTAGCATCTTTCGGAGAGTTCATTTAATGACAAATCGGCATATTAGCCACAGCAGAATTTGATCCGATGACGAAAAAACCATTGTGCTGTCATACTACTGGAGAGGATTCTTATCTTAAAGGCATAGGACGGTCAAAAAATAATTTTTCAGATTTCATCTATGTCATGGAGAGAGGGTTGTGATCTGAGAAAATTTGCATTGACCGTGGCGGGACGGCACCGCAACCCAAGATCGTTCCGGGCTTATGTAGCAACGGCACAGTGATCCGAGCCCGTGCCGCGACACTGCAGCAACGGCTCCGGAATCTTGGAAGATTCCTTCTTGTCCGCAACAGTACAGCAACGGCACCGCAATCATGAACGGTACGCGATAGCGAAGCGTGGTACCCGCCGGGTAGTCGAAGGGTAAATGAGGTGCAATTTCAATACAAAACGCGCGCTCCACGGCCACCTCTCGCCTCCCTTGGCTCCCTCGCGACCGCCGGAAGTTTTTGCATCGCTTCTCGGGAAAATTGACCGCATCGCGGCGAAATTTATTGCAAATCGCACGGAAGAGACGTTAGATTCATTCATTTTGAATTCTTAAACCCTCATTCTCTCAATTTCCGTGTGATTCTGTCTTTTGTTTCCTTTTCATTGGTGACTCAGATCTTTTGTTTCGTTACAATTATACATTTTTGACTGTGAATATTAATTTTTTGCTGTTTTTTCGCACGTTTCATTGAATTTTTACCAAAAAAATTGAAAAGCGCTTTTTGCCACATCTTAATCATCCAGAGAGCTGCGGGCTCTCATCTTTATATCCGAGTATTATAGACAGTGTGCAAAATAACGATCTTTATTCTGCCAGGTTTCATTTTTTTTTTCAAAATGTGAATATTGAATTTGAAAGACCGATCCATTTGTGGTAAAATAAGTCTAATTTGATATGAGCCACTGTCCATAATACTTGAATTATAACATTGTATGCCCTAAGGTCGCTGAGTAATGAAATCGTGACAAAAAAGTCATATAAAAGTTTTTACGAATTTTCAAACCTGCTCTATTGGAGATTTTCTATTTTCGCACTATAATTCTTTCTTTACTGTCTTTCTTTCGCACTATAATTCTTTCTTTACTTTACTTATTCTTTATTCACTTTTGTGACATTTAACAAAATGTAATCCCTCTGAAAAGAGACAGAAACTAAATTTAAAAAAATTTAAAATTAGAACACGAGCTTTAAATGCGCCGATTTGCTAGAACTACGAATAAAACCCAGTAAAACATGTTATACTATTGTTCTGCAACAAAGGAATTTAGTTTTCAATATTCTTATGCCAAAAAAAAACTAAAAATGCAAAAGAATCGAACGAAAAATAGAAAATTACACAATATTCTCGAAGGGAAGTCCACGGGAATTCGAAGGGTAATCGATCAATACGTTCATTTCCATCTTACAGCGTGTAAGATGGGTCGATATATTCCTCTGCCGCGCGCGGTATCATCCCTTCCGCTTCCCTTCGACTACCCTCGGCGGGTTGTTGGCGAATACGACCCCTGATGTGTTTATCACATACACAGCCGGTATAAAAGGTGCCTCATCTCACTCGAGTCCTCATTCGGCATTCTGATGCCGGCCCTGGAAGGTGACTTCGAGTCCCTCTCCGAAGGCTAGCATATTTTTGGACGCTGAGTGGGTACGGGATCACAGCTGGGGGAGGCGGTTTTCGCCGCTGTCCGCAGTGAGGGTGGTCCCTTCACCCAGATCTCGGCAGAGGTTAAGCCTTTGCCCGGACCTAGCGGGGCTTTCTTTGGGGGGGCAGCCAGATTCAGGCAACGTCGAGATAGGGTTGAGGTACCTCCGGACCGGGTTTTGGAGCCGTCACGTCTTGATTGAGACACCGCAGCGTGGAGGTTGATGCAGTGGCACAGCTGGTGGAGGGACGCTGGATAGACACTACCCTGCAGGCACCGATTAGGAGCCTTCAAGGCAGGGTTGGTCTGCCGCCGGTGCAAACTCTCTCAGAGTAGTAAACCCTCTCAGAATGAAGTTAAGATGATCCTTAGATAATGGTATGGAGGAATGTTGAGATGATCTGTTAGATTATCTTAATGATATGGTCAAGGGTATGAATCTCCTCTGATAACGCACCGTTCAGAAGACTAAGGCCCGTAGTAAAGCCACCACTCAGTCAGGATCATCTGAATGAGTGATAAGACGAGTCCGGAAACGATTCAGACAGGGCTCAGACGAGTCCGGAAATTGTTTCGAGCGATAGATTGCATTCGGAGCGGTCGGTCTTGCAAAGACATGACGATGGGGGCATGATGATACCTGTGATTACAAGAAAAACCGACCATTATTCTCAACGTGGTCGTTCACGAACCGACCAACTCCATGCTCCGTTTCTCAATAAATGAAATGCTGTTTGTTTCGTGGAAGCTGATATTGATAATGATACATTGATAAGCCGAAATCTCAGCTGAATTATTAAGTTACTCCTTTGCTCCTTAAAAAAGTCCAGAGCGCACTCCTGACCTGGCACACTGTTTCACTCTTCTCTAGCCAAGAAGTTAGTCAGATCTGACTGAATCGATTCAGTCAGATCTGACTGAGTGATTCAGCTTAACTTGTTTGTTGCTGACTTTCTCTGTTCAGCCTAGGTCGCTATCCTACAACACGTACGTCTGAAATGTGTGCGGCTCATCTGAATTCTTTTCAAAACATGGATTCAGATAGGCTGAACTGAAATTTTCGCCGGCTTTACTACGGGCCTAAAATTTTTAAGATGATGCTAACTTCTTCAGATAATCTGAACACAGATCAGCGAGAGAGTGTGCATATCTGGAGAAGCTCGTCTTATATTCAAGAGTACCCTCGGAGCAACTTTAATTTTTCATATGAAATATCAGCTATCATTATCAGCTATCACAAAACAACAAAAATCTCATTTCACTTACTAAGAAAGAAATTTTGGGGTTGGTCGATTTGTGAATGACCTCCTACAGAATAAGGGCCGGTTATTCCTACTGAGACAAATCAGCCTGAGTAGCCGACGAAAACCCACTATTTCTTATGAGCACAGCATGTAGCCAGCAGTGGCTTCAGGGAGGATACACAGAGATAATACTCTTTTGTCCTCCTATTCTCTTGCTTCACTCGCAGCAGCTAAGTAGCCATTAGCCGACGAGAACACTCATATTCGATCGTGGTAACGGCTTTGATAGCTTCTGAAACGTTTTGATAGAGCTCCATTGCCTTTTCTTTGCTACACGGAACGGTAGGAACTCCCACGGTCGGTGAGTCTCCACACGTTTGCTCACGTTTTCACTTTTCTTCCGCAATTTTGCGGAAGAACTCGGTTACGGCGGGCGGCGGTGGCGCCGCGACACTGGGCCGTATGCATAGCTCTCCCCGAGATTCCTTGCGCGGGGATGAGGACCATAGTTGTGTACGAACGAAATTTTCGCAAAAAATTTGAATGATTTGTTTTGGTTGATTTTCGTTCGAAAAATTGGCGAACGAAATTCGTTCGAATTTCTTTCTTTCGAAATTTCATCGAACGAATAATTTTTTTTTCAAATTTCGTTCATTCGAAAATTCGTCGAACGATTTTTTTTCAATTTTCGTTCTTTACAGATCTGGTTTTTCGATTTTTTTTCAAAAAATCATTGAATTAATTTTTTTGAAGGTTGAAGTGTTTTGTTCTTCCTCTTGTCAAGTTGTCGTGGACGTGACCGAACAGCTCTCCTGCTCCGATAAGTTGTGCTTATGACCGGGGAATATACTGCTTTTCTCGTTCGCTTGAGTCCGGCTGAGCAAGCAGCAGAGCGATCGTTCGTGGCAAAATATAACACTGATTAGTAGGCTCCGACTTCATCAGCCCGCTAAGCATCACTACCTAGACCGGCTTGAAATGAGGAAGAAAGGCTATACATGGACGTAACTTGAGTAGAAATCGAACACGTGTGGAAAATTCATTCTCTGACTGAGCGATGTATTTCGATCGAGCGTCGAGTCCGATTTAGGAAAAAAGATCCGAAAATCCTAAGGAGGTGAAAAATCCAATTTTTTTTGAATTCAGTAGAAGTATGTAGGATATATACTCACAGGTGTCGTCATGTGTCATCACATCATGAATATGCGAGAACGACCGCTTGAGGGCAACTCACCGCTAATGGAATAACTACGGAGTCCCAGCTACCAGGGGTCGTATTCGCCATCAACCCGCCGGGGAGTCGAAGGGTAGATGAGGTGAAATTTCAGTACAAAATGCGCGCTCCACGGCCACCTCTCGCCTCCCTTGGCTTCCCTCGCGACCGCCGGAATTTTCGGAATCGCATAGCCGAAGAGTGGCCGCTTCGCGATGAAATCTTTATCTTTTCACAGTGATATCGATACGTAACACAGTTTGCATTTCCATCTTACATGGTGTGAGATGGGTTGATCTGCTCCTCTGCGGCGTGCGGTATCATCCCTTCCGCTTCCCTTCGACTTCCCTCGGCGGGTTGTTGGCGAATACGACCCCAGTTGTGACTGATAACGATAATTATGAATCAATATGGGATTAAGATCATCTGAAACTTGTTTGGAAGAATATCAGATCATCTTATCAAAATAATATCAGATCATCTGACAGGGGTGGTTTACTACAGCACAGATTCACTCGCTGATCACAATAGTGTCTTTGGAATCGTTCAGAGCCCGCCTATTATAATCATGTCGGGTCGAGTCGAATCGTGTCTTGAGAACGACTGAAACAGTCGATATCGAGTCATTCGACTACTCGACTATTCAACATTTCGAGAAAGTCGAAAACTCGATTACATAGTCGAAATTTCAAAAATCGTGTTAGTCGATAGCCCTATATTTGAAATCCTAAGCATTCGAGTTACATACTTGTGGTGGTCTTTTATACCTCGTCTATTTGGAGGACAAAACCACATAAACTCCACAGAACTCATGTCTGAGTATGCACTGCGGGTTTAGTTTTTTGAAATGTAGACCCCTCATGTTTGAATACAGTAAGCACCTAAAGGTTGAGAACTCTCTGGTATGCTACAGATATGATGTATTATAAAATAACGAAAAGGCTTCAGCTACATACAAAAGACAACCCCCAATGCTCCGTTTGCCTTCAAAACGAATAGATTCTTCCAGAAAAAGTTTTCGGACAAGAGATTAGTATTTTTGACCGGCCAAACGTGCACATCTCAACACTACTAATGATAAAATCGCGCCTTTAAAAGCATCGTACACGATGAAAACCACGCTTGGGTTTCTGACGTCTTCGTGCTGTTATATCCCTATAGTCACTAAAGGTTGCAAGAAGCCTCCTCAAAAATGTCAACTTTTCAGGAAAAACCCATTTCAATAAAGCTCATGACAAATTTGAAATTCCCGCCGACATCAACTTGGGATAGTTGCGCGGAGAACGCAAGGGACAGTTTTACGATTCGTTTCTTGGCGCTGCGTTAGAAGTAATTCACTAAGGACTCCATTCAAATGAGCGATCATTTTTTTCTTGAACAGTTTAATAGGGTTACTAACATGCTGCGTCCAATGCTGTCAGCGGCTTTCGATCGATATTGAACGTGAAATCGAGGGGCGTGTGCTTTGCGCCCTACGACGCGTCAACGCACGATCGCCGGCGGCGACCACGGAGTTTTGTTCCTTGTAACAACGGATCGACCCCAAGGCCGGCCCCCCAAACCCAGGAAGCCCTTTTGAGATGAGCAAATCTTCATTCAGAGGCGATTTTGAGACTTCAAACGTTGTGAGTGACATTGTTTCGGCCCACTAGTCCGACTGAACGCAAAAGCTGAAATTCGGTTTTCATCGTGTACGATGCCTTTAAAGGCACAGCCCAACCTCAAAATTGTTTCTCTGTTTTTCTACTTGACTTGAAAAAGCTCCTACGCTGATTCCAATAATGTCCCTGAAATCGTAAAGACTCCCTAGGAACGGAGTTATGCCCCCTCGGAATATCAACTGCGGAAGCAAGAGTTGTCCGAGCCTTCTAGCTTCTGTCATTTGCAACCGATGTATGCGAGCCGACCTGAAAAAAGAGAGAGAGGCTGGGAATAAAGGAAATATCGGGGTTATTGATCGGAAATCATTGCTCATCTCGCCACTGTTACGTTCGAAAGATCATAAAAGGGGCGCACCAAAGTGGCTTCCTGATGTGGGCGCCACATTGTGGCTTCCTCCTATATCACGTTTATTCGAACAAATCGAAAACCTCAGATTTCGTCCACGAGCTTGGACTGTGCCTTTAAAGGCACAGGTCAACCTCAGGGACGAAATTTGAGATTTCTACATGTTTGTGGAGTAGATCCACCCAGTATAATATAGTACGCAAGCGAAACTTTCGAAAGATTTATCGAAATTTTCATCGTTCGTTCGAAATTCTGTTGAACGAATTTTTAAAAAAATTAGTTCGCTCGATCTTTCGACAAATGAATTTTTTTTTCAAATTTCGTTCGCTCGAGATCTGGTTTTTCGAAGATTTCGTTCGATTTTGAAAATGGTCTCCGAAGCGTAGGTTACGCTGTTGGTTATTGCTCGGAGTTGTCGTGGGCGTCAGCGAACAACTCGCCTGTTCGAATAAGTTGTGCTTGGGATCGGGGAGTATAATGACTTTCTTGTTCTTATGAGTGCGAGCGGAGCAAGCTGCGGAGCGAATGGTCGTGACAAATATAGCACTGATAAGGAGATTTCAACATTGTAGTTTCGATTAACATCTTGAAAAAAGGAAGGCAATGGACATGCTCGCGACTTGAGCAGAAATCGAACACTTGTAGAATATTAATTCTCTGACTGAGCGGTGTAAATAAAGCGTTGAGTCCGGTTTCAAAAAAAAAGAACCGAAATTTCGGAGGAGTATCGAAAAAAGTTCTTAAACTTCGAACGAAATTTGGAAAATTTCAAAATATTGAACGACATTCGAAAAAAATCGAAATTTCGATTAGTTCCGAAATTCGTTCGTTCGACCTCCGAAATTCCAAAATATTTTCGAAATTTGTTCGTTAGAAATTTTTTCGAACGATTTTTTTTCATTGTTCGTTCGTTCCAAAACCTTTCGAACGAAAACAATTCGATTTTCATTCGTTCGAAATTTTTTTTGAAATCGTTCAACTATAATGTATAACACCTTAAAAAGTGCGAGATCTCAATATCTCCTATTGAGCGACATATAGGAAGAAGCCACTTCGCCACGCCTTTTGCCTTTCGAGCTCAACAATGGCGATATCAGCGACGGCTTACAACTGCTATCGCTTGCAAATGAAGGGAATTAAAAGCCTCGGACAACTCGTCCTCCGCCTCTTAATTTATGTGATATCGGAGTGGCCATAACTTCGTCCCAGTGGATCTCTTCAAAATAAAAAGAAAATCTAGGAAAGCATTCGTAGGTTGTACCTTTGAAGGCACACAACACCCAAAAAATTATTTTTCATATCTTATACTTACTTTGGAGAGAAACACCTGCTAATCAGAATGGCATTTTTGAAATCGCTCAGGAATCCCTGAAAAAGGAGTCATGTAATTTTGGATTTTCCTGTGTTTGATGGGCGAAAATTCGGTGGACGAGGTGTCCTAGGCCTGTATTTCTCTTCATTCGCAGTCGCTGTACGGGAGCGAACGATGATCAAGAAACATACCAGCAAGGGAGAAGACGCGGTTAAATTTATCCATAGTCTCGCCCTAGTGTGTTTGAAAAAAGGGGGGCTGGACGTGCTAGTTCCATATTCAGAGGGTTGGGCCCGTGGTTGTCGACTACACTTCGCTAGTTTGTAGGAATGGAGATCTAGCACTTGGTACGGGTTATACCAGGTTGTAAATAAGTTTTGTCGTTTGATAAGAGAGGGCGTTGCTACTAGCCCAAATTTTTTTTGTTTTGTTGGTATGCTCTTAATATGAACGTACATATGTGAAGTTTCACTTCAATCTGTGAATTCATTCTTTGTTTACAAGCCATTCAGTGTCGCCGTGTCACAGCAATGGAAAAAAACGAATATCGTGCAGTGATAAAATTCTCATTCTTGGAAGGTGTAGCACCAAAAGAAATTCACGAACGAATGTTGAAAGTGTATAATGATTGTTCACCTACAATTCGAACAGTGGAAAGATGGGTTGCTGAATTTAAACGTGGTCGTACAAGCCTTGAAGGCGATCCACGTGAAGGACGTCCAAAAATCGCATTAACACCAGAAATCATAGCCAAAATACAGGATATGGTTTTGGAAGATCGTCGATCGACTGATATAGATTCAGTAGAGGCTCTACACATGGGTGCCGCATTCGCTAACGATGGAACAAAAACACATTCGAATGCACCTTCTCAGCAACATTTGGAGCGTTTAAAAAAGGGTGGATTTTGTGCGTCGATTCATCACTATGGATGAGACTTGGGTCTATCACCATAATCCTGAATCAAAACAAGAGGCTCAAGAGTGGTGTGAACCTGGTCGTTCGGCTTCTAAACGAGTTTGTGTCCGGAAATCGGCCAAGAAGGTCATGGCATCAGTTTTTTGAATGCGAAAGAAATTTTGTTTGCGGATTACTTGCAAACTGGTAAAACATTTGATTCTCAATATTATTGCAACCTTTTAGACCAGTTTAAGGAAAAATTCGTGAAAAAGACCCGGTTTGCAGAAGAAAAAAATCTTTTTCCATCAGAACAATGCACCGTGTCTCAAGAGCATTTTGACAATGACTAAAATCCATGAATTAAAGTTCGAATTGTTGGAGCATCCACCGTATTCACCAAATTTGGCCCCCAGCGACTCGCATTTGTTTCCAGAACTCAAAAAATTTACGCGTGGCAAGCGTTTTTTCATCAAATGAAGAGGTCATAACGGCTGCAGCGCATTTCGCAAACCTTCCGCATTCTCACCTTAGGGATGGAATCCTTAGATAGGAGGATCGTTGGAGCAAGTGTATTAATGTTCAGCGAGATTATACTGAATAATGAAGTGTATTTTGAACCATAAAATTGTGTTTTTCCTATCGCTACGACAAAACTTATTGAACAACCTAGTACAGGACGGGCCTGCTTCATAATTACATAAAAATCTCAAATTTCATATCTGAGGGTGTGCCAAGCATTTAAAAGCGCCATCAGTTCACAATTCTGCCGTAGCCGATTTGCTGTTTCGACAGGAATTTAGAATGGAGTGTCTGGAAGACATTAATGGGGAAAGTCTGCAGCCATGGAAAGACTTTCGTTTTGGAGGCGATAGTTGCTGCATGGACTGACAAGGGTGAGATGGTGAGAGTGAGATAAACCTTTTTTACTTACTTCTTAGTATAATTCATCCCTACACTTTCGAAGCGATTTATCATAGTGCATTTTTTAAAATCGTTAAGAGTTATTCTGCAGCTGAAACTTCGTGGTTTTCTACCTTGTAAGGTTACACCTTGAAATTCTACACTTTCCTATTTTTTCCTATGTATTCTCATTCACTATACATATTCAGTGTACACATGTATCATAAACGTAGTGTGAAAGGTACTTACACGAAATTATATAGTTCGGGTAAGTCGATCAGGGAAATCAGAAAATCCTGGACAAGTTCCAAAAAGGTGAGAAGCTGGAACGGGTTGGAACTGACCTGAACTTATAATCCTTGTTCTTACGAATCTCCATCTAAAAGGAACTGGCTGCGGAAAACAACGCTTCCTGGTATAGCAATGACACTTTATGTACCATCACATGAATTGTTGAAATTTCCAATCATCAGATAATGTGTCGGGATTGTTCGTTGAAGAGTTTTTTTGGTGCCGAGGAATGTGGTTCAAGCAGTGTAATAGTGCTAGCCGATGTGATTACTGGAGGAATTCTCTTGATGTTTCCACGATTGTCCTAGAGGCCTCAACGAAGTTCAAGTATTTAATCTGATGGGAATTCACCCTTGTATGTAATGTCCTGAAGTGATTTCTGTGGTATGGGGCATACGACCCGTGAATGGATTACAAAACTGTTGTATTGAAAACATTACAACAGGTATGGTAAGTATGTCTTCTGCATTCGATTTAGACTGACGCATGGACCAGGCGGCTGGCCATGCGGTGTTGGCGGCATCACTGACCAACTGGTTTCGATTCGCGAGCAGCGATCTACCGTCGCCGCCCCATCCATTCATAAGACTAAATTTGTTACGTGAACTCTACTTCCACGCCGCCATTGTCTGCGCTTTCTGCTGGGCGATCAACGAACGATAGTGGCTCATACATCTGTAAATGGAAAACATTCCAGGAACACTTAGGAGCATTTGCATCACCAATATTCTGAAAATTTGGCTTCCTGTTAAAAGTGACGATTTGTCAGTGCTTTTTAGAACTCAAAAAGTTACAAAAATATCTCGAAAATCTTAAAAAGTGATTTGGCGTAAAACAGCCTGAAGTAATAAAAAAGGTAGGAAATGAAGCGAAGTAACAAAAAACACGATTTAACTGTCAATCATAGACCAACTATCCAGACGTAGTGACTGACGAAGGATCGAATTTTATAATCTTTTACGTTGAACTTATCAGAGCAAAATCAGGAGCGCACATTAAGCGTTGGCTGAAAGCTATAATTATGGAATCAGCATAGGTCAAACTAGGTGAACGCAACGCTCCAAACCATGTCGCGCTTGATTTCGCCTTGAAAAGTTTAACGGAGAGGCTTGCAAGATTCGACCCCTGCTCTGTCACTACTCCCAAATTGTTGGTCTATGATTGACCGCCAAATCATATATTTAGTTATTTCACTTCACAAGCCATTACAGCTTGCTTTTTTAGACTTTGAAGCCGCGTTCGACTCTCCTCATCGTGATCGATTGCTCAATGCTCTGCGAGCAGATGGAGTCCCGGAAAAGCATGTTCGGTTAATCGAGGACATGAACAAAGGAACAACTGCAGCAGTTCGTACACCTGTCGGATTTACGTCAGCTTTCGAGGTGAAAACATGAGTAAGGCAAAGAGCCGTTGCAGGACCTTTTCTTTTCAACTTCGCCGTTGATGACATCATGCGTAAAGCTGCGGAACAGTTTCCTGCAGACGTGATACTAACACCATCAAGACGCTCATTTGTCGACTCGGAGTACGCCGACGACATTGTGTTATTCGCTGAAAACAACGCAATACTGCAAAGAATTGTGAACCTCGTTTCAAAGTATGCCGCAGCCTATGGACTTCGTCTTCGTCCTGACAAATGCAAGCAGATGTGGGTCTCTCAGAGGCCATCAACGGAAGTTTGTGTGGACGGACAACGTATCGAACTGGTGGACGATTTCTGTTATTTGGGCTGTTTGCTGAAGAACGATGGTAGTTATGCAGCGGATATTCGACAACGATGTGCGAGAGCTACGTCTGCATTTAATTCTCTCACCAAGTGTTTGTGGTCTACCACCATCGCGAAGGAAGTCAAGTTGCGCGTCTACCTATCCGCTATTCGCCCTACCATAATGTACGAATCGGAGACGCGGGCAGCAGCGAAGACGCAGATAAAAAGGCTAGATTGCACGGAGAGAAAGCTTTTTAGGCGTTTGCTTGGATATTTCTGGCCGCGTGTATGCCATAACGAAGATCTTTACAAGGCAATCGACGCAGTACATCAACGCTTGACACGAGGGAGGTGCCAGCATCTCCTAGCGCCATCTCAAGCAGCAATGGAAATTCGACTTTGACTGCTCGGGCATATACTAAGAAGAACGCCGGATCGTCTCGTACAACACGGTTTAAGAATGCTTCTAAATCCTGTCTGGAAACGGCCACCTGGGCGTAGGCGAAAGTTCTGGACGGGTGTGGTGAAAGAGGATTTGAAGTCACTTGGCTTCGAAAGGCAGTTCAGGCGCGATGTTTTATTTCGCAGGAAATGGAGTAGTGACAGTTGGATGGAATGTGTTCAAATTGTGGCTGAAGAACGTGAAACAAGGTTGAGCAGGCCGTTGTGGCGATTTTTGTGGCGGCTACGACCCCCACCCCAAATTTTCTTTTTTTTTTTGAAAAAAAAATTCTCAGAATTTTACGACCCCCCTCAGGAGTACCCTGGGACCAAATTTGTTTTTAGCTTTTTCTAGTGTCAAAATTTGAAAAGAAGCGAAAGGTGGTGTAATATTTTTAGGGTACAGTTCGGTCGCGGCCGACGTGTGGACGCGAAAGGATCATGTACCGCATTAAAAGTTTTACGAGCCCCCCCCTAAATTTTTTTTCAGAAAATTTCTTGAAATTTTACTACCCCCGTTGTGGCCGTTCACAACGCTGCTCAACCCTGCTGTGAAAAATGGACACGGCTGACTATTAGGACGGCACACCTCGGTGAAGCGGAATGACCGCGTCAAGCGAAAGCCAACCGATTAAGTCAAATCAAGTAAGTCACTTTACCTCCTCGCTTTTTATTATTCCAGGCTGTTTTACGCCAAATCATTTTTAGGATATTTCAAGATATTTTCAAATTTTCTTCTGACTGCTAAAGCTAAATGGCATTGCCAAATCGTTACTTTAGCCAGGAAGCTAAATTTCCAGAAATTCGACATATTTTTACCGAAGGTTCTCATTCTGACATTAATTTTGCTACACGATTACCATTTTGGAATGATGAAGCATCTAACAGACAATTTTGTCGTATGAGTACAACTTTTGAAACCTATGACCCACAAACATAAAAATGCTACTCATTGCCGCATTCCGCGCAACATGCGAAAAATCGATATTATTGATCAGTAATGTTCGATTTTGCATGATGAGAAGAATTTCCCAAACAAGTGACTTAGAGACATCAACAATCAAAAATCATTGCGGCACTTTGTGCAACAGGCAAAAAAAATTCAGTACTTACCTCCGACGACCGGTGTTAATTGGCTGCAGCTCCACCAAAACACCCTTGTCTCCACAGGCGTAGCATGCCCAAGCGGTTTTCGTGCACCACGACTTATTAAGTATGTAAACCCAAGATTTTAAGATAGCCGAAAATGAGCTCCCCAGCTCAATTTTATGTGTAGCAACAAGATCGTGAACGTCGTCTGAAAGAAAAGGAGATCAACAATAAAAACAGACGGGTTTTCCCTTTTTTTCTCGAAAACCATTCCAAACCACTTTTGTGTAGTAATGCCAGTTTTTTTTTGCGCTCTTTCTAATACAATTTAGAGCTAGTTTCTACGTTCACTCTGAAATGAGATTTCAAAAAAGGCGTTGCGCGCGTGGCCGATTCGAAACCAAAACACAATTACCCCTTATCAAATTTTGGGGGCCCACCACCAGGGCCAAGCGGTATCGGATATCTTGCCAACGGGTGATGAGAAGGGAATTGTGAGATTTTGGATAGAAAACTTTTAATGCGGGGTTGGTAAATACGAAAATAAAACAAAATAATGCTATGGGAGGCCGTTTAACATTTGGCCAAATCAAAAAATTTCAACCACACACCTCAGGCGGATCGGCAAATCCTAGGTCTTCTGCAAGGAGAGGGGTCGTACACCGATGCGCTCGCCACATGCTGCCACACGCTTTGTTTTTATTTGCGAGGTTCCGAAACTCTATTGTCGGCTCGAGAACTGGAATCACTCAATGCAGGAATGGAAGTTGTTTACGTTTCTCCTTTCAATAGAAATGCCTGTTATTGAGGAAATGTTATGCAGAGGGGAAACCTCGAGAGAAAGTTTTTAAGATGCCTGAAAAAGTCAGATCGGTGTGAAAGTGGCGGATATTAGAGAGGACGAGTTTTGAGAATAGCTTTCGTCAACTCATGCGACATGCGTGCCGCACGGAAGAAAAAGTTCGGCGAAGGCGGAACGGCGCGATCCTCTCAAAATCTCTTATGAACCATAGGAACTGTGCCCATTTATCAGGTCGCTCAGGAAGTACAAGCATATTTTGGGCCCGTGACAAAATTTGGTGGAAGTGTGTCAAATCGATCTCAAGAAAGTCTGACACGGTTTCTTACCAGTTGCTTCAACTTCTTTGAACTTAATTGATGCCTTTTCTGATTGGAGTTGTTCTATGAACACCGGTGGCTCTGTAGACATAATTTTCTTTGACTTCTCAAAAACATTCGATAAGGTCAGCCACAACAAACTTTTTAGCAGAATTGGAGTTTCTCGGAATTCGTGACAGACTATTTGAATGGTTTAAATCGTATTTAAATGATAGGCATATGACTGTGAAGGTAGTCAAATCTTCTCCGCGGGGCAGGGTACTGCACGAGATGCGAGCCGGCCAGTTTTGCTCAGACCCCCCTCTTAAGGAAAGCTTGCTCAGACCCCCAGGAACGTTAGTAGGTCAATTTTTCGACCCTTTTCTCCCACCCCCATCAAGAGCTAATGTGTTCAAGCAGTTTATCCAGCTGATTTACATACCTCTAACGTTTCACTGCAGTAAAATTTCTCTTGTCGTGTTCAAATGGTGAGTAAAATTGTCAAATGGTTAAAAAACCAAACCTGACAGCTCGAAGCCAATGCTTGGCGAAAAATTCGGATATTTGAGAGGACGAGAGCACAAACAGAACTTATTGCATTTATGTAGAGAGGAGCTGAAAGTGCAAAAGTATAAGTAACAGGTAACAGCTTCTGCTGTGTTATAAAATGCGGATGTCTAAAAAAGGGTTCAATCTCGCCTGGAGTCCATATTCTCTTACGAGTCACGAGAGTAGGATATTCGAGTCAAGCATGATTGACATACAAAGTAAATATATCAACTTTGACCGTTCAAAATCGACGCTGAAGGGCGCTACACTGTATGGTACGCCGGAAGTCGACAATTTTGAAAATTAGGAGTCATGATAGTAGGCTATTTGAGTTGGGCGGAGGCGATTCACCCTGTATACTCACTTTCACCATCTCAGATGAACGCTGAAGATCGCTACACTATAAGCGATCACACCTTTCTCAGGTTTAGTCCCGCCGGAAGTCGTCAATTCTGAGAACTAGCTTTCATAAGAGTAGGATATTTGAGTCCAGCGTGGTGGATTCACTCTAGATACAATTTTTCGCCATCTCAGATGAGCGCTGAAGACCGCTACACTACAGGGGATCACACCTTTCTCAGGTGTGGTCCCGCCGGAAGTCGTCAATTCAGAAAACTAGGAGTCATAAGAGTAGGATATTTGAGTCCAGCGTGGTCGATTCACTCTAGATACAATTTTTCGCCATCTCAGATGAGCGCTGAAGACCGCTACACTAAAGGGGATCACACCTTTTTCAGGTGTGGTCCCGCCGGAAGTCGTCAATTCAGAAAACTAGGAGTCATAAGAGTAGGATATTTGAGTACAGCGTGGTCGATTTACTCTGCGTACAACTTCTCATCATCACTACGCACCCCCGCGCGCCATTTTACATCTGAAACCTACGATCGATTAGCCGAGCACAGCTGAGATGATATGAAAAAATCGGAGTCAAGCTTCTGAAATTTCTGACTTTGGTGCGAAGTCAGGTAACACTAATATTTTTCGGTGGTGGCAAAACAGTTGTCTTGAGAACTTGTAATCGAGTGATGGGAACACCAATGGCGAAGAATTACGACAGAATTCAATATGTCAAACCAGTCCTGCTCAGATGCACCTGTGTCTCTTACGATAGCAGTGCGACTATGCACAATGGAGGGTAAAAAGGTAATGCTCGTCTCCTTGTGCTCGAGGTTTGGGCTTACGAGCAGAAACTGCCAGCAGAATTATACTTGTGCCCAAGCGCACTGAAAATGTCAGCATGAGTAACACTCGTGATCAGGCGAAAGATATTCGTCACGTATCTATTTTTCACAAAAATCATAAATTACTCAAAAATTCTCGATATGCAAAATAAATGTACAAACAACGTCAGTTCTAGCAATCACGTTTTTCAAGAGATTTTCAAAAATGCTCTCTGTTCAATTGAAGGATTGCCTGACGCGAAAATATATTCTCGCCTAAAGTTTTTTTTACAACCAACACGTAAAACACCGAATTCGCTACACCTATCTTTCGAAACTCAAAGGATCTGCCGGATGAGTTTGGACGTAATGAATAGCGAAATTTAGCTGTAAATACGGATGGTTTCCCAAAACACTGGACTTTACGTGTGTCGAGATTCACTACTCCCAGGAAAAAATATAGGACAATTCGTGAACAAATTTTTCTGAAACTTCCTTTTTCAAAAGTTCTTCATTTTACTGAAACTTTAGCACATGAATTCATGGATCGTAGATGCGCGCAGTATTATGGAATTTATTCAATGAAAACGTGAAGAAAGTGCTCAAAAGCAGGAGTATAAAAAGATATGAGGAGAAGTTATCGAAAATGAAATCAATTCTTTTATAGGCGAAAGCTTCAAGCATATAACTTTTAACAAGAAGTGAAAATAGAAAAATAAAGTCTGAGGAATAGAAAAAAAGTCGATTCTTGCAGCGTGGCCGCATTCTTGCCCTAGCCGGGGCAGCCGCTGCTCCAGCTTCCTAGTCGGGGCATTCAGGGGCAGTGCCCCTAATAGCCCTTAGCATGCCGATTTCGCTGCCCTGCGTGCCCAGGCGCCTGCTCCAACCCCGACAATCGCGTTCATGCATCCCGGCCCCAGGCTCAGTGATCGTGATCGAATGCAAAGACGAAACAGACTGCCACCAAGATCAAAGATTGCGAAAGAACGAGACGAGTGGAAGTTGTGCTGGTGCTCGCACGATCTGTGAAGGCGAGCCGTCTAAGTATCAAAGTAAAGTATCAAGTGAGATTACATGATTCATTACGCTAAATTGTTCAAAAAGTTTGATCCTATGAAAATTCTCGCGTGAATATCCATGAGGAGCGCTTTTTATTGATTAATCGAAAATTTTCTGTTTTCTGTCAAATTAGGCTTTCTGTTTTCCGTCTCCTGAAAAGAATTTCTTGGACACCTCTGTTCGGAACCGACAGCATACAGTAGCGATCAAAAGTGTAGTACCACTTAACTTTTTCAAAAACTCGGCTACTAAACAAGCTACGGAGCTGAAATTTTGCGAGAGGCGTCGAAGTCCACGCTTTTACTTTATCAAAGTCCTTCTTAATAAATCGCGAAGTTTTTGAAGGAAAAAGGATTACTTTGTGTGCGACCACTTTCACATAGGTATTGAAAACGCATAGTTTAACAACTTTAATTCAACAAAAAACACATTCAAGTTGCAAATTAACAAGCTAACAACTAGTACTTTATTGGGTACCCATTAGCCTTGATCACGGCTTCACATCGCTTTGGCATAGATTGAATAAGTTTCTCCAATCGTAGCGGGCGAGATCTTCTGCCACTCCTCCTTCAACTGAGAAATTTCATCGGCCTTAGAAGTCGCCGTTTTTCTTCCTCAGACGTCGCTTCATCTCGTCCCATAAGTGCTCGGTAGGATTCAGGTCTGGACTTAGCGAGGGCCACTCGAGAACATCAATTCTGTTGGTCTTAAACCAGCTCTGGACGCAACCGTCAAGTGTGTTTTGGGTCACTATCCTGCTGGAAAACCCATAAATTACCGAATTTCTCGCGAGCATAAGGTAGCAGAACACTCTGCAGAATGTTCTCATACATTCCTGCATCCATTTTGCCTTCAATGAAGTGAAGGGTGCAACGCCGGCGGCGGAAAAGCATCCCCACATCATGACGGAACCGCCACCGTGTTTCACCGTAGGAACCTGGTACTTTGGCGAGTACCTACTGCCAGAAGGGCGTCGCACACAGCTCAGTCCATCAGTTCCAAACATCATGAACTTTGATTCGTCTGGAGAAGACGACTTTTCCCCACTCCTCGGAAGTCCAGTTAAAGGCAGCAGACACGCTCAAAAAATGGTATCGATTTTATGGCACAAATCGAAGGTTTAGAGCTGGTTGTATCGGGAACTAACGAAAAACAAACTAAAACTTTGTGCAAACAGAGGAATAACGGTTATATTGTTATCGAGAAAGTGGACGAGTTTCTCAGCGCGCGATTTAAACAGCGAATTTTATCAACAAAACGGTTGAGATAGAGAGGCGGATATACTCTTACAGCCTGTACGTGAACGTTCACCTCGTTAGAAGCATCAAAAACCAGTCAAAGTGACCGTATTAGAACGACCAATCTGTACGAAATTGAATTTTGGGGCGGGGTTGTCGAAGCTCAGGGGCGGGGTTGCAGAAATTTTCCGATTTGCATTGCTCAAGTTTAATAGTTTTTACTCGTTTTTGACGCTTTCAAGTGCGTGAGCATTCTACTAGGAGCCATACGACCCCAGTAATGTAGTTAACTCAACAACTTTTTCGAGCGTGTCTGCTGCCTTTAAGGTGGCGCTTCGCAAACGAAATTCGAGCTATGCGGTTCTTCGCAGATATCAGTGGTTTCTTCGCTGGTCTGCGTCCGTTCAGTCCCACAGCTCTCAGGCGACGTTGTATTGTCGATACACTCACGTTCAAGTCATGAGAGGTGCAGAGTTCCTTCTGAATTTCAGCAGCGTTGAGGTGAGGGTCGCTCTTCCTCATCCGTGTCACAATGGAAGTCTTCACGAGAAGTCGTCTTTTTTGGTCTTCCAGGAACTTTGGGGGTTTCCGCAGTTCCCCTGGCGACAAAGCGATGCATTAAATTGGAAACTGCCGATTTTGAAATTCCTAGGTTGTTTGCAACTTCCCGGTGTGACATGTCGGCGGAGACCTTTCGAATTACAGCATTCCTAAGGCTCAGATGAAGTAGCTTTGCTCTGACCATGATCTAAACTACTTAAAAATAATCAGAGTCATGGAATTTACCCTAAAACTTGTATACAAAGCTTCTCACCGTGATGTTATAGTGGCCGAATTAATCAGTCGAAAATGCCGAGGCAACGACCAAAAATCGATATGTTGGTGTAGATCAAACATGCATGATCGCAGGTTTGATCTACTCCGCAGAAAGATCGGCCTATGTCAAAAGACTTGCTGCTATGTTGCAAATTACCAATCCATCTCGTTCTTATTTACTGCCAATTTTTCTAAGTGGTCCTACACTTTCGACTTTCGACTACTGTACACCCTCGCTGTCCATCCACTTGCTCCGCACGGAAACGCGGGGGAAGAAAGTCTGTGTCGCGTCGAATGAGGGAGTAAGTGTCCTCTGTTATAATGAAAGGAGTAAGACTGTTGATTTACAGCATGGGAATGTTTTTTTTTATCTGAAAGGGTTCCTAATGAGGTTCACACTACAACTCTTGGCAACAAGCACGCTCGTATTACTCATTTACTTCCTTGAATCGTTCTTTCGTGCTTGTTTGACTTCGACTATTTTCTGTTCTTCACTGGGATAACATTTTTCTGAATATTGCTAACTCTTGCCACAACGATTTGGGACTAAGTCTTCTTCAGGTCAACTGTACTGAAGGAATCAACTCAAAACCTCAGATATCATCGAGAACAATCAGCCTTTTGGAATTGAGATGTTACTACGTCACAGATCCTAAGGTGAGACCAATATTTTTCGAAATTATGGTGGATTTGGGCTCATGTAGGGTAGTGGTAAGATTCGCCACTAGTCGGATGATTGATAGAAAGCTATGTAATATAGTTGTACAATCTCAAAAAAATGTCGAACGAACGAAAATCGAAATTTTTTCGTTCGAAATCGTTTCGAACGAACGAAAAATGAAAAAAGTTTTGTTCGAAAAAATTTGGAACGAACGAACATTAAAAAAATTTTGTTCAAAAAAATTTGGAACGAACGAAAATCGAAAAATTTTTGTTCGAAAACATTTCGAACGAACGAAAAATGAAAAAATTTCGTTCGAAAAAAATTTCGAACGAACGAAAATCGAAAAATTTCCGTTCGAAAAAATTTCGAACGAACGAAAATGAAAAAATTTCGTTCGAAAAAATTTCGAACGAACGAAAATCGAGAAATTTTCGTTCGAAAAAATTTCGAACGAACGAATTTCGAAAAACTTTCGAAATTTTGGAGGTCGAACGAACGAAATTCCGAACAAATCGAAATCTCGATTTTTTTCGAAATTTCGTACTTTTTCGAAATTTGTCAATTCCGAACGAGCGAATTTCGAAAAATTTTCGGAAAACCGGATTTCAGAACGAACAAAAATTGAAAAATTTTCGTTCGAAAAAACTTCGAACGAACGAAAATTTGAAAAAATTTCGTTCGACGAAATTTCGAACGAAAGAAAACGAACGAAAAAAGTTTTGAAAAATCTTTCGAAAATTTTTCGAAAATTGCGTTCGTGTACAACTATACTATGTATGCTCATAAATGGAAGTCCAAATATGTAATGTTGAAGAGATTTCAGTGCTCTTGGATCTTCTTCGGTCACAAGTATGTACTACTGGTATTGCTTCGTTGTCAGCACTGTTGATTACTGCTGTCATCCATGATCCACTTACTCATTTGCCCAATGGGGTAGTGAGCTATAATGAGTTACATTAAAGGCAGTGTTCATGATAAAAAGCCGTGTTCAATGTAGTTCTCGATGTTTCTGAGTATTTAAGTGCACTAAGTAGAGGTTAGTAGGAAAACTTCCCCACAGAACACTCAGATACCGAAAAAAACGGTATAGGGAAATCTCTTAGAAATTCAATTATGCCTGCTGGTGTGTTCCGGGAGACTGCAGACAAAGCATCGAACGTAACGTAGGAAGTTGTTTGACCCGCTTCAGAATTTTTAGGGAAGTGAATTTTTGTCTGTTGATTGTACCAAAAACTCTTCAAAAATAAGATGGGCCAATGCACATGCTGTGCTGATAAAACCTTTGGCGATAAAGAATATTCAAAATTCGGTACTTTTTTTCTCTGGTGAAACGAACGCAGGGTCAGTGTTCTATGGCTTGGGCAGGGTGATCCAATGGGCCGGCTGGTCCCCGAAGTTTCCTCCCACTTTCTGGCTGTTTTTCGTCGTACTTCCGTTCTTACTCTTCTTAAAGGGACTCAACGCTTACGTTTTAGCTAAAAGATGGGCTACCTTTTCATCGTGAATATTGCCTTTGAATGCTTGCGTGCTTCGACCAAAGTTAAAGACAGTGGTGGCGATGAAATATGCTTGTCTTCTTTTTCTCTCTAAACCCTATCCCGGGTTTAGAGGAGTAGGACCTGTAAGAGAAAATCGCGAAAAAAAACCACTGTTCCGGACCAAATTTGAAGCCTGAACTTCCTTGTCTTTTGGTGGTGGACAAGCCCACTCCACATCATCGGCAACGGTGACCTCTTATATCAAGAACATCAGCTGGCTCGAAATTGAACTTCAATCAGTCAACCTTCGGATTTGGGTACACATCTGGTCAAAAACATTGACTGGAGTGCTTTCTTTGATTGCTCAATTGTGTTTATTGGGTAAATTTGCATTTATTTCTCCCCCTGAATGTCGATGATTTTTGACTGCTCGGCATGAGACTGCGATCTTTTTCGTCGGCGCTGTGCACGTGTGCACAAACTGGCTTCTTTGGGCCCTAAAATCTCTAATTCTAGATCGTTTTTCCCCGCTCTACCTTAATAGTTTTCCAGCTGTTTTCGATCTAAGCTGATTTTTACAATTTTTTCGATAACGTTTTTCATTGCGACCACTGCCTTTAAGCGAGGAAAAATTTGTACAGAATCTTTGCCCACCATTTACTACTCTTTGTAGCCATCATACGTAAAGTACAATGCATGTAGCAGGTTGTACTGTTCTGCTTCACTGAGAAATGTCTTGTTCCTATAACAACGATTTCACCTCATTCATCTCCAAACGAGAACGAATGAAGAGCGTTTTTTTTAATTTCTAGTTTTCATTCAATCGTATCCTTCACTCTGGAGGCGCGTGACGGGTATACATTGGATTCGACTCACTCATTTTTGGATATCCATCCGAATGAACCGAAATTTTCATGACTCAAAATCCGATTCACCGAAAACACGTCAAAATACGAATGATCCAGAATCCGAATCACCGAAAAAACGTCGAAATCCGAGTGATCCAAAATCCGATTCACCGAAAAAACGTCAAAATCCGAGTGATCCAAAATCCGATTCACCGAAAAAATCTCAAAATCCTTTTGATTCAAAATCTGAATCACCGAAATGTGCTATGAGTCGGATAATGATTCGGATACCGAATATCCGAAGTATATGTACCTTGATTCGCATTGGATAATGAGTCGGATATCGGTAGATTCGGCTGATATGCTGGTACTCAAAAAAGTGTATCTGATGTCACGACTCGATATTTCATTCTACTGTAGCCATTCGGATTTCGTTCTACTGTAGCCCTTTGAGTTGTTGACAGACCGCTCCCTGTTGACTACTCAAATCGCGCACATCGTCAGCCGGAGACCTGCCCGTTGCCCCCTGTTGTCCTTGTTGTCGGGCTGTTGAAATCTCCATGTTGTCGGACTGTTTACCTTGTTGTCGGGCTGGCGACATTTCGATTTGTTGCGTTTAGCAGCCTATTTAGCAGCAGTTCTCATCCTGCAGGACTGTTTCATCTAGCTCAGGAACTACTTTACTCCGACCCGCGTCGCGGTCGACACACCAGCGCGCGTCGCTGTCAGCACACTGACACGCGTCGCGGCTGGGTCGCCCGGCCTCCACTGGGGCCGCCACCGGATGGGCAGGGCCTCCAGATGCAGGGCGGTGCCTATACCCCAAGCCTGAGTAATTGAACCGGCTGCCCTGCATCTTATCATTTGAAGCATGCCAGAAAATGCATCGTACACTTCCTTTTTATCTAGAGCGCGAAAACGCTAGCTGTACAACAGCTGGACCAGACCATAACTAGCGGCCACGGCCCTGACAAATATCGGCGCGTTGGCTCATGGTGGGCGGATCAAACTGCTATCGACGCCCCAGTTTGCATGAGACACTATAGACACACAATTGGAGCACAGTGTGAAATTTCCGGCGCATTTCTACGCATAGTCAGCGTAGATTTTGCGCATGTAAGGCATTGATCCTCTTCGTTTGATTTGTTCTTGCGAGTATGGCGCATTGAGGGTACGATTGTCTCCAAAAAACCATGTGTATTGATCGAACCGGCAACCCTGTTCAAAGAGATTCAGACAGGAATTCACGGGTATTTACGAAATTGATGAACAAATTTTTAAAAATAGAATTGGTTTGCAAATATTTCGATATGAAGATCTTTATCAATGAATTGTTCTATCATGGTACGGTAGAAGACCTTTTCTCGAAAATCTTCGCCAGAGTGCATTATACCCACTTGAATCGAACCGGATATCCGACTCGGATATTCGGATTCCGACTCACCGAAAAAAGGTCAAAATCAGAATGATCCAAATTCCGAATCACCGAAAAAACGTAATTTTCGTATCAATCCGAGATCCAAATATCCGTTTAGCCTCTTTATCCGAATGACTCGGCTTATCCGATGTTGTTATTTTCACTCTGTCCATTTGAGTCGGATATCCAAGACCTTTGATTTTTGAGTTATCCGAAATTCGAGTATCCGAATTTTTTTGATTCGGATCCAATGTATAGTGAGGGGCATGGCGGCGTTAACCTTTGTGTAGGGTTTCTTGCGCCTGGCTGCGATATGCTCTTGTTCAGTTTTGGGAACGGTAAGTGTTGGGTCTGGTTGCCCCTATCTGTTGCATCTTTTCCTGAAGGAGATGCCCATGGCAATGAGGTAAACAATCACAGCATCAGGCACCGTGAGTCGCTGAAATGGCTGAAAAACGGCGAGGAACGTCTATTGGGGAGTTGCATTCGATGGAGTAGTTTATCGACGTCAAAACCAGGAGGCAGGGGTTGTTCAGGGGCAGGATTCTCGAACAGTATACTCATGGGTCGGGGGTAACCTTCACTCGAACCTCCGTAATTTGCTGCACAAAGTACATTCATCTCGCCATGTTGCTTATCTTCAACCCACGGTTTATAGTTGATGAATCCGACCCCGGGACTATGGCTGGGTCACACGTTTCGAGGCTGGGTAAAATCAGACGGATTCATTTGGTATGCGGTGAAGCGCGCAGCCGGCCAAACTGTCAATACAGTAATAAGCTGAAACGACTCTAAAAGGGGAAGTCGGATAGGTTCTACGAGCCGTTTGCTAGTACGAACAATCAGTTCGTCCAGTATGAAGAGAAAATGTGTGATGAAAAAAACCCTATAGGGTGCTTCGTGTCGACGTTTCACACCGCTACTTCGTCATGTCCGCTTCATCGTGGACCAACGAAATCATGAACTGCACTGACACTGTTGCGATGCTGCCTTTACTGCGATGCCTACCAACCTCTGTGCATTGAAGTGAAGCTCTAGTGAGAAAAGTTTATTGCTGTACACCACATCAGCACCCAGATGACACAGGATTGAAAAGGTCACATAAAGTTCAAAAAAAAACAATACAACAAGTGTGTGCAATATAATATATGCTCAGATCCAGCAATACCAGATGAAGTGAAGTAATTGG
The DNA here is from genome assembly GCA_029168955.1 of Aplectana chamaeleonis. Lineage (NCBI taxonomy): Eukaryota > Metazoa > Nematoda > Chromadorea > Rhabditida > Cosmocercidae > Aplectana > Aplectana chamaeleonis. The sequence goes on from JAPDOI010001485.1 coordinate 165,924, forward strand.
AGCCAATAGGGGTTCTCACTTACAAACTTATTCCTCACCCTAACGCGGCGTTCAGAGTTCATTCGCGGCGCGACAAGACGTTATCAATTAAAGCGCCGCTAGGGGTTCACAGTGGAGCGGCGCGATACATCGGATTTGACGCGCAAATGATGACAGCTCCGCGTCGATCTCGTCGTGTTGCATTGCAAGGCGATGCGATGGACGTCGCGCTAACTCAGACGTTCGCCGTTGTCTGCAGGGCGCCGTTCCGCCCAGAATGAGTCATCGCTGGCAAACGAGCAGCAGCCCTACGCGGGGCCGTCTCGGTGTGCTGTTGAGCAGGGGGCGATGGGCTGTTAAACAGCTCATCGACCAGTAACCCCGCCGACTGCTATGAATCTATGCAAACCGAGTCGTTGTCCACAGGACGACAAATCGGGATGTCTACGGCTGTGCAGGTCGACGCTCAGTTCTACAGAACGTTGCTTCTTAATCGCTACGGACTAAAAACGATCGATGTCGTTCACCGCTGATTCTTCCATGTACAACGTGCCACCGATTCGCTTTTCCCACCTCTTTTCTCAAGAGAGTGCATTTTCTACATTGCGGGGTAATTAGAAACGAAACCGGTGAAATCGAGCCTTATTATCAAGTTTCGAAAGGAGGATATTCTTGTTCAAGGGGTGACTTAATTAGGCGGCTGATGCTCCAATGGGATGGTAATGTCAGGTCTGTGGGATGTTGATAGGATGTGATCGCGGAATCGAGGATGGAGACCATCCTCCGATGGGATGTCTACAGCAGCAGCGTTTACGCGGATAGGCTGTCTACGGCACCATGGAGTGGGGCGACAGACAGTTCGCGAGGGGCTGTCCCTGCCCTTTTTGGATGTCTACAGGGAGTATCTCATCCGTGCCCTGTAGACAACGGCGAACGTCTGAGAAGGCAGGCTTGCTGCTGGTTTCCTTCAGGATTTTTTCATTAACACAACGAAATATAATTATGAGAACAATAAAGTGAGCTTTCTTTGGACCACCTGCAATTTCAAACGAACATGAAAGAACTGTTGCTATCTTGACTAAAAATTGATGTTGCTTGTTTACGAAATCGCGCGTGGTCGCCCAGCGTTCACACCTTAGTTCCAACGCGACGCAATATTAGCGTCGCACTGACATGTGCCATCGTACCGCAGTGCGAATACTCTGAACGTCGCCAAAGGCCGGAATCATAAGTGCTTCCAGCAACGAGCGACGAGGCGCTTTGTTTACCATCCATATCGACCTAAATCGATATGCCTGTTGCTCACTGTCGCTGTCGCTGGCTGCTGGAAGTATGATCCCGGCCTAAGTGGGGACGAGCCCTTTTGCCACGAACTGCATGGTCTGGCGGGAATCCAGAGAACAGGAAAATTAAGAAACGTAGTCTTAAACCCTAGTTTTATGTTGTGGCGAGGGAACAAATCTTGAACACGTAACGCCACACGTCGATGTTGAACGACTATCGGAACTCTCGTGGGTTTAGATCTTGGCTTTACAACACTCTGCGCATTGCTGGCAACATATCATTTCGCAGTGATTGGGGTAACGGCCTACTGGTTTTCACTGGTGTTTCTAACGGTTCGGAATCCGATTTGGTTCTTCTGGCGCTACAAATCGGGATAGAAGAGAATATAGAGGTATCTAGGCAACCTGCCAAACAGGTACAATTCCTAGGCTTCAAGTTCCTCTATGTTTCGGTTTTTGATGTTGAGCCTCCAACACGGCCCAGGCGCCACTCCCCTGCCGTATCTATGACGACTACCTCCTGTACGAAAACAATAGGTGTTGTTGTAATTGACAGCGGCATGGGAATTGTTTCAACGCTCTTCTTTCTCTATTCATGTCAATTGTTTAAAATGTCGTTACCGATGTTTTCGTTATCATAATTGGCTTTCTGCTAAATTACAAACTCAGTCTGGTGGAAAGTTATGCACTTATGGGGCTTTTGGCTGCACAATAACATCTCATCTTGCTCATCTGTGAGCGTACTGTAGGGTACATTATCTCTTATAAACGTGGAGTTTCACTATTTCAAATTCTTCCACAGATTCCCATGTGCGGTTGAGATACATTGTTATCCACCTCAGAAAGTGATTTGTATTTTTTTGCTAAAGCCCGATTATCAGCAGGAACTCGCGAATGCTCAACGCCTGTCAGTCGCGTTAGATTTGCGACATCATTCGCTAAGTGGAAAATCATTGAGCATTGTATTTGATTGATAGAAAGGTATCTTCGTTCACACTATACAAAAAGAGGCAGGTCAAGCAGATGGCGAAAGTAAAAGCCATTCGCCAAATCTAGCCGAGAAATGGACGAGACGCAACGGCGAGCCGTGCCGCGATCGCGACAACCCCAGCTAGTGGGGCGCGAGCGCAAATCTATCACCGCTGCTTCGTCCATTACCTCTACTAAGTTGGGCAAAAGGCCTATACGTACATCGCTAGTCGTGCAGTTCCTTCCGAACACACATTCTCAATTCAAGATATATGTTCCTGGTTGCATGCCGCACTTCTGTGAATTCGCATCTTGTTGCCCAAAGATATTCAGCTTTTATCTCTGACATTGAATTAAAGGCAAGGTCCGGTCAGATTTTGACACCACCGAAATTCGGGTTAGATAGATTCGGCTGGTCTAGCCGGGCACCGTCCAAAATTTTCACAAACTCTAAGTCCTTATTTCTGAAGAAAACAGCCTGAAAGTCAGGATTACGGTATTCACAGCATGATAATCATGGCTGAATGACCGATAATTACGCACCACTCTGGAAGAATGCGTGGACGACGGCTAAAATGTGGACGATGGCCACACTTTTCTGACTTTTCTGGATCATCGGCTCACGGAAGTGGCTTTAATAACTTGAAAAAGACCGATTTTAACGCAGTTTTCGCATGTTCCTTCGGACTACCTGTACCATGAGCACAGATCCAGCGAAAAATCTCAGAATCGAAATTCTGCCCGGACACTGCCTTTCACCATAATCGCTGCGAGATTTCTCTGTTTTGCCACTGCACAAAGTCGGAATATGCGGCTACCAACAAAGAACGCAATCACATTTTCAATTTCCTACAAGGCGTGGAAGCAGTGCTAAATGCATAAATGCAATTTGTAATGCAGCCAAATGATACTATTACCATTTATTAGGGTCTTTGACGTGGGAATTAGTTTGGCAGTGTTAGCGTTATTATGAAAAAAATTTGTGGAATAGGGAGGAAAAAATAACTACTCCACTCCGAGGCCACCAATTTGAATGCTTGGAAGCTCGCTCAATACTTAAAAAAAAGGTAGAGGCTACTAATATAACGCTTGCGAAGGGTAATTTGATGGGAGAGATTATCTGTCAATATTTTCAATTTACGACGTCTATTCCTTTTTTTGGTTCGTGTCCGTTTTTTGTGTTTTTCGATAATAATTTGGGATTTTTGCGTTCTGCCGGACGCGCCAATCACTTGGAAGTAGAAATCTGTCACTGGTGCTCTAAGGTCTGCCATCTGAGGTTCTAAAGTGGGTCTATTAGATTAGATCAGATTTATTACGACATATAAGACGTCGTGAGAACAAAAAAGGGAATAAATTACCATAATTCTGCGATACTGCAAACGGAACACGTAATGAACAAGGAGATAGTAAATGAAGAAAAATCCTTCCAATTAATTCCTTTCTAGGAAACCTGTTAATCACGCATCACTAATTGCTGAGCAACTTGGCATCAGCGAAACGTTTGAAACACCGGAAGGTGTTTTATGTGCAGTTGTTCTGCATCAACTGGCTGTAAACATTTGCTGCTCTATTACCAAAAGCATGCGCCGCTATGTTAGATCTTGCTCGAGCTGTGAAAACCTTATACTGTTCTCCTCTCGTTCTAGTTCGTCTTAGACGGAAAAACTGTTGGAAACATATTTTGATTCAACCGTTAATCAGTTTGTAGACCATACAAGCATCAAACACTTTCCTTCTTGATTCTAGCGTAGGCAGGTTGAAGTACTCTATTCCGGAAATGAGATCTCCAGAAGTTCTGGGCAATACAAGAACCCATGCTTCCTGATCAACAGCTTTCTAGTGAAGCTATTCTGGCATTTTTCGAGCTTAAGGATATCCTCTTTTTATTACAAGGATTAAGAAACGGCTGTTCCACACTCCGTGTATTAACGGCCGAATGTATTTTTATATGCTCTCGAAAGGACGTTGGTGTTGTTTGTAGAAAGCGCCTTGAAGCAAAGGAAAAGTGTACGAAGGCGGACCTTGTTTTGGATATTCCGAATATGACCTGAGAACTCCAGTTTGTGATCCATAAAAAGAATTCCAGATCTCTCACTGTCCTAGTCCGGAGCAATGATGTTTCCTTCTACAGAATAATTGGAAACCACCTCAGATTTCCACCCAACCGGAGATGGAGATGAGGTCTTAATGTGCGGGAGCCAGGGGCAACTTCACCATTCCCTAGACCACTCAGATATAATGTTGTAATTGCATTTCTGGAGTTCCAAAGAATCTAGAAGATTTTTCAATCCTCCTATATAGCTTTAGGTCATCCGCGTAGCTGCCTACACTCAACGTTAACTGCAGCAAAATTAGAAGGCAAGTCAGCGATGAAAATGTTGAACAAGATAGGTGAAAAGTACACCTCCTTGGAGGAACTCCGCTTACTGCTTGCTGAATAGTGGAAAATGCTGACCTAACCTTGACCTGGAATGTCTCGATCGGTTATAGCGTATGCTTCGATCCATCTAGATTACTACTGGGTAGGAACTGCAGCTCCTTGATCTTATGCAATAGTTCTTGATGACTGGACTCCGGTCAAATGCCTTAGCAAAGTCAAAATATATATTACATCGCAAGCCCCCTTCTCATCGAGAATCCTAGACCAACTCGTTAACACATTCCAACAGATTTGTTTCAAAGAAGGGACCTACCGTTGACGAACCCATGTTGTGGTCCTGGAATTATTTTTTATATTGTCACTAAGTGAGAAACAATATGCTTTTTCAGTTTCTTTTCGAAAAGCTTTTACAAAAGTAGATGCTAATGCTCACAGGCCTATAGTTTCCTGGGTCGCTAGATGGTTCTTTTCTTCTTCAAAGATAGGAGTTACAAAAAGAGTGCCTCCATCGAGAAGGCACTTCACCCAAACAGCAGCGACTGAAGTTTGAAAATGTAGGCCAATGGATTTTGATGGCCAAAGCTGTCTGCCTCTAATGAAAGCTTTCCAGGGTATCAAATCAGGTGTAACTGAGAAAGATCCTAGAGCCATTTCAGCAATGCTTGGTAAATTTAATGCAGCTGAAACCATGGAAAAGATTCCCATTTGGGTAGCAACATCAGGACGAAAATCAGGGAATGCGCCCGTCATCCATCAAATAGACGTTTGCAAAGTGTTCTCGCTAAAACTTCAGCTTTGTCGGCTTCAGTTACATGGTTCGAGCTGTGAACCCCTGCATACTACTCCACCCTACTTATACCTACTCCACAGCTTCATATCTGGGAGAGACACCCAAATTCCTGTTCTTTCCTGAAAGCCCTCAGAGTTCACGTATCTGAAGAAAGCACTCTTATTGTTAGACTCAATTATTCTCTTTTCTACGCTTCTATTGAACTTTTTGAGTTCTTTGTGTAATCTACCTGCAAAAGTCATTGTACCCAGCCCAATAGCCAGACGATTTAGCGTAGTTGTAAAAGACGATCTCTATGCTCTAACATATCTCTCCAGGTGTGGAGGAAGATTACCTAGCTTTGCATGAACTGGAACCTAAGGAGCATGATTATCCAAAGCATAAAGTTGTAAAATCCTCAATGAAACAATTCGTATTTTCTGTCTACCGTTTCGAGAACTTCGAACTGACGCCTAGCCGTCTAATATTTACTAAAAATTGCATGCTTTTTCGAGGCCAAACATGGATAAATCACGGCGATAAACAAAAAAAGCGGTTAGACTTCCAATCCAGAAATGAGGAAAACTATGCCATCATGATCCCACTTGAGACCAAGAGGAGGCTGGATTGATACATTGACGCACCAGATTAGGTTTTGAAGAAATGGAGTAAGTCAAGAATGGAAGCCCCTCTAGTTGAACCCTCTCACCAATTGCAATAATTCGTGATCTTTCAACATAATTTATGGGAAAGCAGTCGAAGCGGAGGAGTTTCCGCGTAGCGTTTGCCAGCAACATATCTGGAAAATTGAAATCTCCCACAATAACTACAGGATATTCCGAGGTGACTTAAATCACTTATCACTTTGACAAGTTGCTCTGAGTTTGGCAGCAAGCTACAAGAAGGTATCCTGTAAAGAACCACAAACCGGACCCAGGCTGCCTTCTTCTTTTTTCTCTTCTTCCCATTGAAGTAAATATCCAAAGCAAGAATCTCATACCCGTCCTCACAGATTTCGAGAGGATAACAGAATGTGGAAATGTGTTTCTCACGAAAATAGCTACCCCACCGCCTTTACGACTGGCAAGCACGATCGCAGCGAATAACAGTATAATCGTTTAAATAGTTTCCAAGCATTGTGGAAATGAGGTGTTGGCTTTTGAGCCAGGTTTCCCGGAGAGAAGGCAAAATATCGAAACGAGAACTAAGAACTGTTATTTCAACGTGGCTCGAATTACTTCCTCCAAGGATTTTATATTAGCATATAGACATCGAATATTATCGGAACGCCCACTAGGAACCAGAGCTACTATGATCGTGAGAAACAGGTAACCTTCATAAGTTGCCTTGGGTACCAGAGGTGTAGTTTGAGCCACGTTCACACTTCCATGTCCAGAACTCATCCTTCAGCAGGTGAAAGTGTTGGGCTGAGAAGCGCTGGGTCCCCCTGAAATGGAATTGAGTTCGAGCTTCACGTCTGCGCTTCAACTCCTCCGCAGTCAGAAGGAATTCCCTAAGGAAAACTCTGCCTGGGAAGGAACGTAGGAGAGAAGCTCTTTTCACAGATTGCTGCTGATGAAAACGAGTAGGTAGCACAACTTTCAACGGCCTGGCTTGTTTCTATCATTAGGACTGCCGGTAAACGATACACTGTGTTGGGTAGGTCTGCACTCAACATTGAGATGCTCCGAGAATATTCATGACCTCGTGCTCTTATGGGAGGGATCGCCTACTCAAGTTGGCAAGAGCGTAACGCGGAAGAAGAAGTCGGTCGCTACAACTGCCGTCATCCTTCCGGAAGTCAACGGTCCTCAACTATACCTCCCAGAATTCACTTTTCACGAGTCCTGGAGCCATTTTTTTCGGTTGCGGGTCAGCATAAACCGGCGCTGCTGATCCGTTGTTCTACTCATCCGTGCCGGAGATTCAAGCAAACCCTGGACCCCCTCATCGGATTCTCCGATGGCCCTGCAAATTCAGTGTGGCACCTCAGCCGCCGCAGGAGCGTCCAATGTATCAAGTGCAGGGGAAATGGACTCATGTGAGGAAATGTTCCGGTCTCAAGTCCTTCAAGAATGCCGGACAACTCATACGTGTGCCCGAACTGCGTGAGCCGTGCCGGCATCTCAATCCCTCAACGTTCAAGTCCCGATTCTCTCAAAGATAATCCAATGGAATATCAATGGTTTTCATAACAAATCAAGCGGAACTAGAAGCTCTCGCATGCTACCGTATAGGAGCTGAAATTGTGGGACCTTCCAAGAGACTAAACTGGACCCAAATCACGGATCACCGGTTGTTCGAGGTTACACACCTGCCTGAGAAACGACCAGGACGGAAGCTCTGGAGGAAGTGTGGCTTTTCTGGTTAGAAACGACTTACAGTGCAGTGTGATCACTCCAACAACTAGCGATGGTACCACGGAATGCATCTCCATGGCTGTTCAGGAAACGAAGGCTGGATCTGTTCACATTCACAACCTCTCTACTCTCCCGCCAAGATCCTCATGCCCACCCTCATACGAGCTGTCTATCGCCCAATTCCTAACATGCGGGGAAATCCACAATCGTGTCATGGGAGATGTCAACTTGCACAGTCCTCTATGGTCAGAGGGTGAAGAGGACCAACGTGGACAGGACCTCCGAAGAGGAGATAGGCGCAGTCCGATTTCGTGAATCTCAATGATGCACCGCACCCTACTAGGAAGCCGACATATGGAAGACCGTCCTCACCCGGACCTCTCGCTGTGCTCACAGGACTCAGCATCGTCAGCAGCTTGGGACACCGTGAACACAGGGCGAGTCTGACCACCTCCCGATCCTGATGGAGTTCAAAAGCGAGGCCCTCGCTATCTTCCTCACCGAGAACCACGTTCGTTAGCTTCCTAAAAGGCGAACTGGTTCAAGTTCTCGTCTGTGCTGGAACAGCAATCTGCTAGTTTGAATTCCGGGCAGACCCACTGGAGATGGATCGATTCCTGACATCAGCCGTAAGGACAGCAACGTCACAATCTATCCCTAAGGGGAGGCGTAAAGGCTTTTATACTTGGGACTTTCGGATAACGCTAAAGGACATCATAAAGGGAAAGAGACTCGATTCGTAAAACGGACCCCACCAACACCAGGATCCTATAGGCTGAACAGAGAAATCGCAGAAGAAGTGAGGATGGACCGACAACAGACTTGGAGAGCGTTCGTGGAAGGCATAGATCATCGTACCAAAACTCCTCCAAGCTATGGACAACTCATGAAAGCTTTTGGATGGCCGTTCAGTGAA